>JAOXYL010000113.1:8119343-8129873 GCA_028564955.1 Terapon puta
CCTGCAAGCAATGGTGCACAAATCAGTTCAGAAATAAATATAGATAAGGATATAAAGTGAAAGAAAGAAATAACATGCGGTGCATAAACAAACAAACAAACCAAAAGAACACAATTAAAACACGTGTGTGTGTGTGTGTGTGTGTGTTTTATGATATGATTAAATGTCTAGTCTGATGAAATGAAAAAATGTTCAAAAAAACCAAAACAAAAAACAACTTAATTCATCCAGTTATCAAATGTATTCTGTTCTCATGTTGTAAGTATCTCACTTCAAGCATTTATGCCACAATTTCATTTAAAGTGGACTAGAACAAAATTTGTTTTTCTAAAAATAGAGCCACAGAGAGACTTGAGTCCTTGTGCACCCACAGTCTAATATATTATAATATATAATAATAATCAGCCTGATTTTAAAATGACATATTCTGAGGAGGAGCCACTTTTGTCTTAATATAAGATTCACTTAAATGCAGCTGAATGAAATGGACAATTTGGTTTAAGAGCCTCTTACCTTCAGAGCAGCAATCTCTTCTTGGAGCTCGCTAACATGAGCTGCATTCTGATTCGTCAGTAGCTCCAGCTGTAAAGTGAGGTGTTTTAATTCAACCTCTTTGATGTTAAAGTCCCTCTGCACAGCCTCCAGTTGGCCAAGCAGGACCTCGACCTAAAAGACAAAAAATGGTTTCCAGATTCTATGTTTGCATCACAGCTTTCCGTAACAGGTTAAAATGAGTTGAAGCGCTTTCAGAGATTTTTTTTATCCTCGTGGTGGCTTTTAAAAAGACAGATGAAAACCTGCACACATCTGTACCAGAAGGTGGCACTGCAGCTAAATGGTCCCGACAACCACCACCACTTATCAGATCAAATCACGTTAGCTACCATTCACCAGCTTTACACAAAAACCTACAGACCTCTTGCTCTTTGCTGTGTAGGCTCTGCTGAGCAGTATACAGAGCATCCCTGAGTTCCTGGGTGGGGTCATGGGCGTTGTCATGGTAACAGTGTCGTGTCTCATCCAGCTTGGACTGCAGGGCAGAGATCTGAAGCCTGTTGGACAGCTGCTGCTGCTCAAGTGCTTGCTTATCCTGAGAAAAAAAAAAAGTCAGAACATTTATGAAAACAACAGTTTGGTTGCGCAATGGAACTGAAATAGACTTCAAGTGTGCATTTTCGTACTTGTGTAAGTTCTTGTTCTCTCAGATTTGCTCTGTGGAGCTCTTGTTCCAGTTGACTCACAGATCTGTTACTCTCAGCACTGTTAAGCAGTGCTTGCTCTAGCTCTCTGATTCGCCCGGCTAGCTTGTCAATCTCGTCATTGCGTTCTGCGAGATCGCGCTGGGCTTGCTGATTGGCTGCAAGCAAAGAGGCATGGTCCTCTGTCTTGTCTTTGATGATAGACTGAAGGCTCTCCACCTGCAGAGATGTAGAGATAACATTTTAGATAACAAATTTGTTGAGTTTATAGCATCAGAAAGCGATTTGTGAACGGAAAACTACATGATTTGTAGATTTTAAAAAGCCATTCCGGATCTGCAGCCACTGGTACCGAAAACGGAAATTAAGCCATTCCAGAGAGAAGTGACATGAAGGTGACAGACGAATGAGGTGCGAAACAGAAGCAAATGAATATAAGGAAACAGGCGATGAAATGGGAATGGATGTAGAACTCATGACAAGCACATAGAAGCACTAAGAATGAATCTATGGATGACTGCTCAAGAATAATGATGTACAATACACACCATGCACAAGAATCAGGAGGAGCTATGAAAAGAGCGCTACAGTTAGATTTCATACCTGCAGAACCAAGTCCTCAAACTACAGCAATCCATTCGGCACAGGGATAAACACATGGCAAAAGTCAGGCTCAATGACAAACAATGCATTCATCACTTCAACCTCAGTAAGTAATAGTGTGTACACTCCAGTTAATTGACCACTTCAAAAACACACAAAAAACACACTGCAAATCCAATGCACTTTTACAATCTTTATCTAGGGAAAAAAACATCTTTATTATATAGTCCTGTAGAGAAATCTTATTAGCTGTCACTATATATACAGTTGCTTTCAAGTGAACAAGACTCACCCTGTGTCCTTTGTTATCCACGTTGGCTGTCTGTCTGAGTTGGGCCTCCAACCTTCGGATCTCCTGCTGGAACTCGTCTCTCTCATGTTCACGCTCCACTGCCTGCTCCTAATATGCAAAGGAACAAATTATGTGAAAGACTTTGCCACTACATCAAGCAGCGGAGGCATGAAATTGTCTGACACACTCACAAATAACACAAGACAGAAAGCGAAGTGAGAATGAGAGATTGTAATTGGAACTGTAACTGTTTAGACAACTGCAAATGAATGAGCAGATTCATGAGAACATGCACTTCTGATTCAATGAGGGATCATTTGTAATTGGGAAAACTCACGTCTATAAACTGCCGGTCGTGTTTTAGCTGTTTCTCAAGTGCCTGGACCTGCTGGTGGAGGTCTTCAGTGTGGGTCTTGTGGTGCTGCTCTGTTTCCAGGCCCTTTGTTTCCTGCTCGTCCAGCTCTCTCTCCAGGGCCCTGAGGCGCAGGGACAGAGAGCTCCGGTCCTTCTCTGCCTGCCGCTGCAAGTCCACCTTATCCTGGGCTAAACGCTCGGTCTCTGCCAGTAAAGCTTGAAAAATAAAAGAGGAAGGTTAGGGCAATTGCTTTGATGTAAAGATACAAATTTAGAATTTTTAAAGAGGGGAAGACAGAGTTAAACACATACAGCTGTTGCACATTTCCTTCTGAAAAGGTGCTGAATGCATTCCCTAGAACAGCTCTGAACTAGAACACCGTTTAAAAGGTGAAATGACACAGCACTCCAAGAGCCTTTGCCACTAGCGACTGGCGATGGCAGTGTTATACAAACAGCAACCTCACACAGCACTGCAAATTTACTGCATATTCATCCCCGCCCCCTCATTGCACACTCATACGCCACTCTGACCCACAAACCTGTATCGTGATCTAAATTGAGCCAATGGCCTACGGAGAGAAGACACATCTAAGCAGAGATATTATATAAGTGTATGGTCATGCTCACTGAATACACCACAACATTTTACAGGCATATACAGACAACGTAACATTTGATGCAGACAGAAACGCAGGACTTTGCCGTTCACCTTTCTCCCTCTCTCCCAGTCCGGCAGAGAGATGCTCCTTTTGGCGTAGGAGAAGTGTGTGCTCTTCACTGAGCTCTTGATGCTTAAGTCTGAGGCTTTCCAACTCAGTGCTGAGGCCCTGCATCTGGTGCAGCTTCACCCTAAGGTCTTCCAGCTCCTCCACCAGTCTCTCCTCTTGTACCTCCTTCTGCTGCAGAGACTCCTCTAGGACAGCTTTCTCAGCCACATAACCATCCAAAAGCCCTGAAGTTCATGTGAAAAAGAAAAAAAAAACATTTGTATACACTTGCTTTTGATTTCCTTGATAAGCGTCAGAAATAACTGAATCATGTTTAAACTTCAGTGCAAGTGGTGAAAGTGGAGCAAGGGATATTAACAGTCAGTGGATTAACTGCTGTAGCTTGGCAGCAGAAGAGTCAAGTGAAGCCGAGCAAATGAGGATACAGTGCTCACCCTCTGCCTTGTGGAGCTCCAGCTGGAGTTGACTCTTCAGCTTTGCCTCCTGATCAAGCTGCTCCAATAGGAGTTTGTGCTGCTCAAGCAGCTGGGCAGAGTCCTCCCTGCCTTGAGAGAACTTTTCTTCCAGACAAAGGTGGACATCGTGAGTCTGTTCCAGCTGGGAAAAAGTAAGAAAGTCACAATTATCACACAGCCAAACAACACTTTTTGTGTGGATTTTTGAGATACAAGTAGATCTATACACCCTTTACCTGAGTATTGGCCTGGTTGAGCAGTTCCAGAAGCATGTCAACAGTGTGTCTCAGTCTGCTGCAGGCATTCAGTGCTGCTTCTTCTCCCCCAGGACTGATCTGAGTATCTGAAACTAGCAGGCTCTCACAGAGCAGATGGGTCATCTCCATGGCATCTGAAGACAACTCTGCAACTGAAATACCTACAAAAAGAACAAGGCAAAATAGATAGAAGCAAAAAAAAAAAAAATCAAACAATGTCTCTAAACTTGACCGAGCCAAAAGAATCACAGTTTGCTGTGTCATCAAAGCATAATGCGCCCTGTAAATTCAATAGCAATCAGACGGACCTGATTCTTGTGCGTCTTTGTTCCCTGTGGAGCTCCTCTGGTGGGGCGACTGCTCGGATGTTTTGGCTCTGGCATTGATCTTTTGACCAATCAGCTCTTCTGTGGCAATTGTGCAGCGAATCATCTCGATCAGCACCTTCCTCAGGTTTTCATTGGCCTCATGCAATTTACGTCTAGGAAAACAGGACAACAGGTATAAAGGTTTTGAGCAGAATTCAAGACCACATTTAACACACTTGTGTCTCCAAACTAAAACTGTTGCAAGTTGCAATGTTATAAGTGTCATTTGAATATAACCGGGTAACACTAACTGATGTTTATTATTCATTTATCGCCATTAAGACACATTTCAAAGTCTAAAATTCACCTACGAACCACTGAACACTGCTTACCTTTCCTCTTTAGCACTCTGTAAATCATCGGTGAGCATCTTCAGAAGGTTGCCTCCCTCCTGACTCTCTCGCTCCCTGCGTTGGAGGAGAGTGTCCAAAGTTTCCATCTCTGCTCGCTTCCCTTCTAACTCTCCCTGCAGGCAGCCCACTTCTGCTCGCAGCTGGTAAAAAAAACGGACAGAGATAACTTGTTAATTCTACCAACACAAACCAAGCTGCCCTTCTCCCACCTGTGTCAGAGGAGGAGAAACAACAGATTGCCTCCTAGTTAGGGCAAGAAGTACGAACCAAACATTAATTAAATGAACACCTGAAACAATGGCTCACTGCCAGCTCAGTTTTTGTTAAAAGAACAATCTCAGTCACAAGAGGGATAACAAGAAAAAAAACATCCTATCAATGCCAAGAACATTACAAAAGCAGGAGGCATGTTGTGCATTCAGAAGGAAATCAAAACCAGATGTTAAATTGTCAGAGAAGTCTGCCTCATCCAGACACAACAACCAGCACCAACATGCAAAAACATTCAATACTTCGGCTACGAGACAAAAAACATCTCTTTTCTTTAAAGATCAGCTTAAAGCATATATACACCCCTACAGACCATAATCAGACTTCTTTGGCAAGAGTACTCCGGTTAAATCCCGAGTCAGTGTGGGACTGAGGCGAGCAAACTTGTGGATTCACTGCTGCGTTTCCTCTCAGAAGAGCCTTTATCGGAGTTTTCCTCCATGTTTGCGGTAATTTTTCCTGCCTTTCGTTCCTCTGCCTCTTCATTCTCTCCCTCTCCTTTCACTGCGTATTCCCTCCCTTTCCCCCCTCTCTCTCCCGCTTCCCCCCATCAAAGACGTCTCATGCAGCCACCTGCCTCAACAAAACAATGCTGTTGCCCTGACAACAGTACCCTCCCAACCTCTCTTAAGCTTCCCTTTGCTAATCTCAGGGGTTGTGAGTGTGTCCGTGTGTGTTTAATATCTCACTATAAAGAGCCAAGCTGAGCAGGTGTCATGGAAATAAATAAATACATACATGATACCATAAAGATTTATTATGGATGTACAGAAGTAATAAAAGTAGAAAAAACAATTGTGGTACTGCAGAAATCACAATTATTTATGAATCGAGTTATGTAGTTAAAAACTGTTTTTGGAAACATGAATTTAAGACTTAAAAGAAAATCTAGTTTGTAACCAAGGGGATAGTAAACCATTAACATAAAAGATTCAACATGCTTCACGTCTCCACAACAACCAACCAACACACTGAATGGTTGCTCCAATCTCTAACAGCACAAGCATAATTAGAATCAAGACAAATGAATAGAAAGACAAGAAAGTGAATGTAATGTATATTCTGCCAACTGAAGTCCATATATTATTTGCAATATCTTTAATCTGCCAATTATTTTCTTGACTTGTCTGACCAAAAGTTCAAAACCGTAAAATTTTTAATTAATATGACATAAGATGAAGAAAAGTAGCAAATCTTCACAACTGGGAAGCTGAAATGGCAGAATTTTAGGTACTTCTGATTGTGCAATTACTGAGATTAGCCAATTATCAAAATAGCTTTTTTTGAGTAACAAATTAATCAACTAATGATTTTGCTTCTACAGCATGCTTCAACCAAGAGAGAATGACCACACAACACGCAAACAGACACCCGCCAGATTAGTGCGGTGATTCATTTATGTTATAATCTCTTTAACAGGATGTAATCCTTTGCCAGAAAAACAGGAAAACCTAGCCTACGGATGCAATATTCACCCTTTAGTCTTACATCCCACGACTTCCATTTTCGGGTGGTCTTTTGTTACCCTAACTTCTGCTGCAGCCCATTCGTTTTGACCTAAAACTCTCATAACAAACGACATTTGTCTCTGGCTTGTCTAGTCTTGCGATTCTGCAGCCGTTACTTTATTTAAGTTTTCCATTTGCACCAAAGAAATGATGTAAAACCTGTAAAAACACTGGATTAGGTAGGTTTTCATATGTGTGTCTAGTACCTGGGCCACCACAGCATCAAGCTTCTGCAGCTGGGCAGTGAGCTGGCTCATTTTGCCTGTGTAGCTCCGCTCCTTTTCCTCCTGTTCCGATGTGAAGCTCCGCCTCAGGTCGTCAAGCTCCGCCTGCTTCTGCTCTTCAAACTCCGTCTTCAAAAAGAAAGCAGCAGTGTTGGTACGTAAATTAAAAAGATGCAACTCTCCATCTGAAAAAGCATCACTATAGTGTAGCTTTATGTGTTCCGACTACGTCTCACTGGCTTGTGACCACTGGCGTGCACAATTCAGATGGTTAAATGCCAAATGTCCGAAAAAGAAAAATACCTTCAGCCTTAAAACCTCCTGCATCAGAGGATAAAAAGCTTAGATCCAGTCACTGTTCAGATGCCAGCGACACAAACGCATGCACAGCCCAGCAGATTCAGAGAACAGAGAGACAGACTGACAAGGACACTTCTACATATATGGTGGCTTTATGTGGATTATGTGGAAACTGGGTTTGAATAAAGCTCCAGTGGGACAGAGTCCAAGGGAAAGAACTATCCCTAGGAATGAACTGGTGCAGCTGGAGCTTAAAAGAGGGCATTGCCACAACACACGCACACACTACAGCTCTCAATAATCCAGAGGTATTACATAATGATGTTTCATAGAGGCACTAAATATGCAACTTAAAATCGGAAAGATCATAGTTTTTACATAAAAACGAGCGATTATATGCAGGCAAAATAGCTTCTAGAACAAAGATTACAGATCTATAGGAAAAAAATGTCTTTAGAGCTATCCACACTGTCATCTTTGTCCTCATCTCTCGCTGGCATCTCTTCTTTTACCTTCAGTTGATTAATCCTGTCCTGCAGTCTCTCCTCTGATTGGACTTTGTGGAGCTCCACCTCTTCCAGGAAGTGCTGCCGCTGCCGCGATGACTCCTCTTCAAGTTCCCTGCGACATGCCTCCAATTCACGCGCAGAGACACCCCTCAACTCCTACAACCAACATGTGTTGCACAATTCATTTATTTCTGTCTGGCTGTCCAGTTTGTCAAATGCTCACAGTCACAGCACTTCTCAAAAAAAAAAATCCAAATAAATACTCTGTCTATGCACAAATACGCCATTATAAAGGATGAACAATAACTCTGTGTAATCCTCTCTCTCTAATGGGCTGTAAGAGCCATTGAGACAAGAACTCTACTGAAAACTATTAAAAACAACTCGCCAGGCAAAGCACTGGATGTTAAGTCACCACGTAAAAGACACAGATTCATGCACACAGTCACTCAGGCTTTACACACACCTGCAGCTGCAGCTGGTGTTGTTGGATGAGTTGCTCCTTCTCAGCAGCGTAGGTATGAGAGAGCTCTTGAAGAGCAGCACTGTGATGATGCTCCAGTTCTAAAACCTGAAAAAGCACAGAGACATTAAATCTCCACCAGGAGGGAAAAAATATATATATATTGTGCAGGTTTAAGCCATATAATATAATTATCAAATTGCAAATCAGTAACAGTCCACACCTCATCCCAGAAGAACAAGGATTTCAAGAAATTAATTTAGGAAATATATTAAAGTCAGCATAGAGGTTTGCTCTACGGGCCAATTAAAAATAAAAATCATAGGAAAAAAAATATGCCAGCATGTGGGCATCAAATTTTATATCCTGCATCTTCTTTATGAGGCACTTGATTTTGTGATGACAAAACCAAAGGAATTTAGGGATGACTGGGCAAGTACCTGCTTCTTCAGGGTCTCCAGGGCTTTGCAGTGTTCAGTATCTAAGGCCTCTTTTTGAGCAGCCAGCTCAGTCTGAAAGAACAAAGTAAGGATCAACAAAATCTATATTTAACAGACGTCCAAGCTATGATTTACCTGTATGTTTGATCAATGACTGAACGATAATTTGATTGATGACTACACTAGAACTCCGCCATCCAGCTTTATTTCTCACCTTGTGAACGTGGCTGAGCTCTGCTGCCATGGCACTAAACTTCTCTATGTGCACCTGTGCGAGCTCTTTCCTCAGCTCCTCTCTGACAGACAG
Source organism: Terapon puta (assembly GCA_028564955.1). Classification (NCBI taxonomy): domain Eukaryota; kingdom Metazoa; phylum Chordata; class Actinopteri; order Centrarchiformes; family Terapontidae; genus Terapon; species Terapon puta. Next base: position 8,127,977 of record JAOXYL010000113.1, read on the forward strand.
CTGCTCAGCGGCTTGACGCTCCATTACCTGCTGCTGCTCTGACTTCTGACGATTCAGGTCTTGACGATACTTCTCTTCAAGGTGCACTTTTTCATCTTGCAAAGTCTGCGATTAAAAGACAACAGCAATGGAAAGTACTGAGAAACTGTGAAATCCTTAATAATGGCAGTATTGTCTACTTAGAAATTAAAACATTATGTTTAACTTGTTAAGAAGTGTGTGTCCTTACTTGCACTTCCTTTAAGTATGTGGCCTCCAATGTGTCCATATTACCCAGCATCCTCTTTTCCAGTTCATCCCTGTCTTCCTGGTGTCTGCGAGCTAACTCGGCTTCTAAAGCTTCCAGCTGAGCCTGACTGGTCTCTTGAAAGACTGCCTCCAGACTTTCAAGGTCCGTCTCTCGTTTAGCATTGAGGGCTGCTTCCAAGGCAACGAGCTCAGCCTTGTGTTTGGCTTCAAACTCAGCGGCCATAGCTGCAAGCTGATCTCTGTGACTGGCACTGAGTGAGTCTAGTTGTGCTTTGTGTTTGGCATCCAGTGTATCCATCTCTTGAGAGTGTTTGTTCAGTAGTGTCGCTCTCTCATGTTGCAACTCAGTTTGATGTTTGTTCTTCAACTCTGCCAGAGAGATTTCATATTTTTGGGACAAACGCTCCTCTAACGTTGTTTTTTCCTCTTGGAACCTGAACACAAACAACACAGACAAGGTAAAAAACAAAAAAATGTCAAAAAACAAAACACTCCTTTATAGCGGCAGTGTAACAGACACTGGCAACTATCTAAAAATGTACTTTTGAATATCTGTTTATAAAGTGAATACCTTTAAAAACTAACAAAAAAACACGAAGGTGCACTTTAATAAGTTGTGAGGTGCATAGTTGATATAATCAAAAATAATTAAAAGAAATAGATTTTGTCTTTTTAAAACATTAAATCAATGATAGAAATACTCAACTGTCAAAAATAAATAAATAAAAATGTACACACACTATGTGATAACCATCCCCAAAACCAAAATAGTATGTGTTTAATGTAACAACACAGACATGACTCATGGTTCTGGGTCTAACCCCGACAAACCATTAACTCCTAGCTAGAGTTGAGGCTTAAGGATCTGGATCCTCAGTGGAACTCACCTCTCTTGGGCCTGGCATAGCTGCTCCTCACCCTGCTGCTGGAGGCGAGCAGTGAGCTCCTTGATTTCTGCTGCCATGGAGCTCTTTGCACTTTGCAGCTCGCCATCATACTGGGCCTCCAGCTTCTGCCTGATTATTAACACCTGTGGGCCTAAAAAACAAACACAACAAGATATAAGTTGATGGAGAACCACAACTTAAACTTTGTTCCATCTCCAAAATTCTTCTGACAACTCAAGTGAGTCTTTTTAATCTTCTTTTATCTTACTCTCATCATTGTCCAGTGCAGCCTGTAGAGCCTTTAACTTTTCCTTCTCCTCATGAAGTGCTTTCTCAAAGCGCGTCTTCTCCTTCTCCATCTCTCCGTCAAGGTCTGACCTCAGGGCAGAGATCTCAGCTTCATGCTTCTCCTGGAGCTCTTCCCTAAGCCTCTTCATCTCCTTCTGCAGATGCTCCGTTTCTTCTTTCACAGCTTCCTTAAGTTGGACGAGCTTTGTAGCAAACTCATGTTTCAACTTTAGGAGTTGGCAGGAAGATATAAGCAACATGGTTTGAAATTCTCATATTGTACTGTTTAATCTGTGTTTCTGTATAAGAATTTATATATTTGTACTTTTGAAAGTTTGCATACGAGTGTATACCTTTTGTGTGCTGCTTTCCATTTCTGTATCATGCTGTTCTCTCAAAGCAGCCAGTCTGTTCTCCAGGGTGTGGATGATGGTCATTTTTGCGTGCAGTTCCTCAGTGTGACACCACATCCT
>JAOXYL010000113.1:8139094-8152512 GCA_028564955.1 Terapon puta
AGCCCCAGTTGTAGAAAAGAAAGTCGATTGACAGCCCTTATTGCTGAGTCAGAGTTGTGCAGCCAAAAAAAAAAAAAAAAAAAACACACAAAAAAAAGGCTGTTCCCAATGAAGCAAGAAGAATTCCCAAACACCCAAAATACTTTATACCGTGGCCTGACGAGGTATCCAAGTTCAAAATGAGGTGATGCTAAATATTCTCAGGTCTCCAGAGAGCTGTATCATACCCATGAGAAGTGCAGATTTTAGTGACACACATTGGGCAACCTCTCAGCAGATCAGAAACAGCACAAGGTTAAAAGAAAAAAGGAAAGTACGCATTCCATCTCAATCACTCTGCGTTTCTCCAGCATGTAGTTAACGTCAGAGACAGACAAGCTGGTTGACAAAGGTCTGAAAATGACAAAATGACAAAAACAATAAAAATCAAGAAAATGAACCTGAGAAGTTCAAACGTCCCCAATCAATGATATGTTGATCATGATATGTAGCTTGAAATCCAGAGGGACCGATTTTGGTACAAATCCATCTCAGGCCGTTTCTCTTTGCAATACACTCCTCCTCTTTTTTATCGTCGTCCCTCTCTCTCTCTCAGCCGGTCTGTCTTCTTTAAGCAGCTTAAATCAGATTACAACAGTTCACAATGTGACAGGGACCCTCATGAAGCCCTCCATCACTAGCTGACACTCAATCATCGACCTCCTCTCTTGCTGGTTGTCAAGCCTGTCATTTCCTCCTCATCAGGGCAGTTGTTCTACTGTCCAGGAGATGTAGATCTTGCAGTCTGGAGGCATGAGCACACTGTGCCAAACCTTTCATCCTAAAACTCCCTGCCACAGCCAACGAGCAGTGCAGAAGGATCCACAAACTCTGGATCGGGGATAGCATGTGTCTAGACCAAGGAAAGAGGGTGGAGACTGGGAGATGCATTCATATGGAGAGGAGGAGACAAAGCTCTGTGTGTGGCAGCATCTGAGTGTGCATGCTCAATTCAATTTGAGATTACATTGCCCTGGGAGAGCTACTTGTTGCTTTTTGTGATGAGTCACATACATGTGCCTGCCAACATTATGTGTGCACGAGTGCCAGTATTTATTCCAATGACATGTTACATCCCTGGTCAAAAGAGCTGCATGGTAGATTTGCTTTGTGTTCCCATTTAGCAGCATTCAATGCTTCCACAACTAAATCATCTCCCTGCTTTGACTCCTAAAACCAGATTAAAGCTTTGCGGAAAACAATCAGTACATCCTCTTCATTGCACTTAAATCTCTTCCCACCTCAAATTTCATACTCATTATCACTTAGAACCCCACCCTTTCTGTCCTTCCATCACCCTGTGAAAACGCCTCCGACTGCCACAACACATATCTCAGAAACACACATTAGCCAGATGAGCTGTGTTTCGCCCAAGGCCGCTTCTGCACAACTAAGAGTCTGACTAATCAACTGGCTGGGGCTTACTGCGGCCACATCTGATTTTTCTGGACTGCTGAATGCTCCGATCATGTTCTCAACAATGTAAATGGCAATATCCTTCATGGGATTTTATTTTATATCTTTGCATTCATCTGTGGACAATTTGTGCATATATGTGCCAGGCTTTCAGTGGCTTTTCAGCTTTTCGATGCGCCAACAACAGTAAAGGCAAATGACAGCACTGCATTGCCATAGCAACACCATCCATGTGAGATGCAAGTGCAACATACTCAACCAAACCAAATCTCATGGGCTCACTGCACCACCTGATGGCCTGCAACGATCATAACAATGTATGCATGGTGAGAGACTGACATTAAAAACACAAAATAGGTTTCCTTTCAGGTCTACAGTGTTGATCATTTTACTTCAAGACCAGTGGGTTTAAATATCAGAGGTTCACAGCAATCACACCATAGTGCAAATAAGAAGAAAAGCCTGATTACACACAAAAGAAAGAAAAACAGAGTGCAAGACGATCAAAATCAGGGAGAAATAAAGACTCCGCCAGTCACCAGTTTATACTTACCGACTGGCTTCGTGGCATGCTGGAGGATTTCTGTCATGAGGAATTAATTGGTTCAGATTAATTAGAGTATATTGTGCATCAAGATTATACACCACACGAATCATTTGAATGAGTTCCATAATATGCTGGAGGTGAACTACAACATCTGTGAAATGCAATAAAATGAGCCACTCTGACCAGGTGACCTCATTTGAAATGAGGTTTTTAGACAATATGGCCTGGTTGTCGTTACAGGGCAGGCCATTGTTGATTATTGGCCTGATACTAATACGGACCTACACTGAAGTAAAAACACAGATGCTTGGTTGTCCTATATTGAAGTAACAATTTACAGAGACTGGTTTAAAAAAAAAAAAAAAAAGGTCTTATGACCAAAAAGATCTTGTAACCATCACTGGGACACAACTTCACACGACCGGTTCACACAGTGGTAGGGAGCTAAAAGGAGCACAATAAGAATATTACCTTACATGTTATTTTCCTCCCTTGCCTCCTCACTCCATAATTTATTGCCAAGTGTGAGGTATGTGTACTAGTGTGTCTTTAGGTGGAAAGTCTTGTGACTGCGCTGCAAACCAGTTTCCCCACGGACGACAAATGAAGCATCTCTGCATCTATCCATCCATCTACCGCTGTGAGACTGTGCCATAATGCCCGCATTGCACTTACAACGCCTTTTATTAGGCACGTTTTGCAGCTGGAAAAACATTTTATTCTTGGTGGTAAAAGTTGTAATGATAGTTTAAAAAAACTGGGACTGTATGTTGGGTTGCAAAAAGCAAAATGTTTCCTCCCCCAAATGCACACGAGTCAGTAACTCCACGAAAGTTGATCTACCGTTAAGCCAAAACGTTGAAGAAAAACAACTTTGATAAAAACATCGGATGCACCTGCACTTTGCGTCCACACAGCTGAAAGACAACACCCTAAGTGATTGTAAATGCATTTTAAAAGGTGAGCGAAAGCTCAATAATTTTGTGCATCTTTCATCTTCATTGTCTTTTTCTCCAAGCGATTCAACTAACTAACCAACTCAATAAGTGTTATGGTTATCGTTTTGTGCAATCTCAGCTAATCACCAGCCCGCGGAATTAACGCGGCAAGTGAAAACAGACACAACTGTCTCCAAGTTAACAGGCGAGTTGAATCTAAGCAACCACAAACAAAACGCAGGTCAATTTAGAAGGTGTGCATTTGGTGATGGACAAACGCAAAGCGGTGACAAAAGAGTTGGCTAGCATTAACGGCTAACAATCAGCATTAGCGTGCGTTGTAATATTAGCAACAAACCTTCGCTCTTCCAGCCTCTAGTTTCCGCTGCCGTTCATCTTCATCCATCTCACGGTTTAAATAAAACCATTAAGGGTTTATGACGCACGTCCCGAGCCACCTACACAGCCCAGCAGAGCTCCACTTCGTACTAAATAAAAAAGTTAGCTAAAACAAAATCTTTGAGCTTTCTTTGGACTCAACTGTCAATAGATAATATTCAATATGGCCGCCAAGTCAGTTCAACTCCGCCCTTATGGAGTTTCCCTGAACAAACGGACCAATAAAATGCTTACGTTACAACTCCTCAGCCAATGAAATCGTGTCTCGCCTGAATATATTCCCGCATACTTAAAAGGGCACCGCCTCTTTACCACAGCACTCAAACATAGAGTGTTGTTGACCAATCGGATGGCTGTGTAAAGTTGCTCACCTTAGATTGATATCTCTTGTAGCCAATCAGAGCAGGCTCATACAAAACATACCTCCTTGTCTCGATGTTTTGAAAATGAATGTGCTGTTTCTATGGTAATTGAGGAAACTAACTTATGACTACATCTATGTGTATATGTGTCACAAAACTGGGTCAAAAAGTTACCACCATTCACATTACATTCATTCAAAAAGCGTTATTTTTTAAGTGTGTTTTTTGTTATTTGCAACTTAAATACACATACTTAATGTATCTATCTAATTATCTTTGTCTTTCAAGATTAAAATAGACTAGAATATATCAAACCAGGATGTTGTTTATTTCTAATGTGAGTAACTGGGCACCCTTGTCCTTAACAAAAAATACAAATCAAAATATGGGATCTGATCTAACGTGAAAAGGTCATTTGATGTTGATGTCTCATTCCCTCCTCTGTTCCTCAACATAGAAACAAAAGTAGTTTTGCAAGTCACGGTTAAGTGCAAGTGGTGAGCAGGTGTGTCCCATGGCAACCCTTGCCTGGGTTTAGTCTTGTCTCAAACACAGGTGCACACAAAGTCTTTGTGACTCCAAATGCCCAGATTTCAGGTAAATGAGACATTAAAAGAATGTATTTACATGATTTTTTGTCTAGCATTTCAACCAGTTATGTGTTCATATCAGCAGAAAAGTATTCAATCTTTTAGAATGGCAGTTCTATGGTTGATCAGATGACTAGACTCAAACTCAAACTGCTAGAAAAGGTAAGTGAGAAATTTGTTGTTAGTATGCATACGTGTAACACTTTTTCCTGATTTTTTTATTTTAGAGAGTTTTAAATGCGAACTCTTTAAGAAATATTCTTTATTTACATTTTTAGAGACTCAAAAACAGAATGCACAATATGGACGGCAGAGCAGAGTCTGCCCAGTCTGCAAGTAAGTTAACAAAGACTTCTTTGTGACAAAGACTTTTGAAGGAAGGTGGAAGGTATCATCTTAACCAGCTTTGACAGAGAGATTTACATTATGGTAATATATTTGATTCTAAAAATGACATCCCAAGATGGTAAATTTTATTTGCTTTACTCAGAAATAAAAATTGAGGGAATATTTCCTGAGAATGAGATTTTGTCTGTTCAGGAAGTTATGATGGACAATTTGATCAACTGCACCGAGCGCTGAGGAGAAAACAGGAGCTTCTGCGCAGACTCAGGGTTTGTGCAAAACATTATCTTTGGTTTCCAAGAATATACTGTTTTATTTCTTAACATTAATATAAGACATTTCCAATAAATTAGAGCACTTAATCGGTATCTTCAGCATTTCATCTTCTACCTGCTGTCGTGAGAAATGTATAATATAAAAAGTGTGTTTTGTTTTTATTTGGTATCTTCTATGTAGGAGCAGCACATGTTAGAGGAGCTCCACAGGCCTCACACCTGGGGAGGGTCACCAAGACAGTACAAGTCACATTTCCTGGCTGCCCCTCAGCCTCCTCCGCCGATCCCTCTCTACCAGCCAGCCCCTGTTCTACCGTCCTTGCCACATCCACCCCCTGCCCCTCCTCAGCCTCCACGCATCATTCAACAGACTGTAAGACACTCAGCATTAATCTCAAAAACACCCCAATCCTCCACATCTATTACTCTCTCTGTGGTCTGTTAAGTGTCTTTAATCTTCTTTCCTCCACCTGATTCCCTTCTTTTCTATTTTTGCCTATCTATTTCCTTTAATATTTGATATCTATACACTGATGACTTGCAATGGAGGCAAATATAGTGTATAGTAGTGTAAATTAAATATGTAAAGGACAAAATGATTCCCCACTGTCTTCCTTTCTCTGTGCAGCTACCCCAGCAGCCTGCCACCATCATACAACAGCTGCCACAACAGCAGCCTCTGATTACTCAGATTCCCCCTCCTCAGCTGTACCCTGCCCCACGTTCAGGCAGCATCAAAGAGGGTATGCAACAGCAAAAAGAGAACAATCTTATTTAACTTTCTTATTTGTTCATGTTTTTTGTGTATTCTGTATGCCAGACATGGTGGAATTGATGCTAATGCAAAATGCCCAGATGCACCAGATCATAATGCACAATATGATGCTAAAAGCCATGCCTCCTATGGTCGTGGCACCACCTGAAGGGTCCAGTCATCGTGCCCCTCCAGCTACTTATCTCGGACCGGTACACATGAACACACAGACACTCACTGACACATGCAGACACAGCTAAAATGTCTTTATAAAATCTTAATATCTGTCTACCAACAAAGTCCCAAATCTGCTTTTCCAGGACAGTTACCAAGGGAACCCTATTTTGATGAGGCCAGATGTCAAACCGCGGGGAAGTGCTGTCCATCATCATCACCACTATGGTGCTACCCCTGCAGCACCACCGTTACCTCCCATCAGCTACCCAACATGGGTACCAGGGATTTCATCTGTCCCAGCAGGACAAGCAGGGGGACATCCACCCTCCCTACAGCATCTAACAGCCCCTTTTACACTTCCACCACTGAATGCGTAAGGTTCACTTGTGGAACATGTGTACTTTATGTGCTAATATACAATTATTGTATTAATTGTGACTAAGAAACTAATTAATTTGTGGATCTTTGCAGAACTTAAATGTTTCTTCTGAGAGTCCCCGGTTGTTATTTCACTTTCAAGGAAACTTGAAAGTGAAAGTGATGTCCCAGCTGCATGATGACAACATAACGGATAATATTTGATGCACTTACAAAACAGTTTCTTATCCTTAAAATATTTAACTTTACTGTTTATATGCTTTTAGTACTTGCTTTTAAGTGGCCTACACTTACTATGTCTGCTATTATTGTTTTGCACAAATAAACACCAAGACAAGTTCTTTATGAGTGCAAACCTTCTTGGCAATAAATGAATTCTGATTCTGGGGTTCTACGTTTGGAAACTGTTTTACAAATACTGTATGCACAACACAACCTGAATTAATATAAATATTTTAGGTAACTTTTTTTGCATTCAAGATACATTTAATTAAACCATACGCCTACTAAATGCGTAATAAACATGTAATAAAGGTTATTAAACATTTCATTATGCCTGGTTTTACATGTGTTCAAATAGCTTGGTATTAATGTGCAAATTGGAACATTTGTTATCCAGTTTACCGAAACCTATGCGCAATCTAAACATTTGTATCACTCGGAATTTAACGTCGCTCTGTAGAGCCGCTACGTATAACAGGAAAGAAAAAGAGCGTCGCCCGAACAGGGACTTGAACCCTGGACCCTCAGATTAAAAGTCTGATGCTCTACCGACTGAGCTATCCGGGCCCTGACAGTATGAGGTGCTGACGTCACTAAAAAACGCAGTATGGCGATGACATTTGATTTACTCCTCTCGGCTAAAACAGGGAACTGGAAACGGTCCAGAAAGGGTCTCTTGCTGCCTTGCACAGCTTTTGAAAACGCCGATATACCTCTCCTATTGTGCAAAGACCTAAACTGGTTAAACGGTTAAACACAACTTGTCCGTCTCCATGACAACACAGCGCTTCGTTAGCCGCTAATGTTAGCGACTTTAGAAGTAAAAACATAGCTGTATGTTTACTTGCTAGGGGCGGAGAGAGAGCGTGAGAGTTTGGCTTTTGGAAGATTTGTAGTCTGAAAATGAAGTACCGTAGTGTACAAGATTTGGGCTTCTCCTTACATCCGGCATCTGTAAGACGACGCTATTTGCACGAGTTGGAGATATATACTATGTGTAAGGTACAGGAAGGAATAGTGCACATTGGACGACATAACCAAGGAGCTGGCACAGAGTGCAGGACCAATCCAGTGTTTGGTGGTGAGGCGGTCCAGAGGAGAGGAAGGGGGAAGATGGACCCTGGGCAGTGGAAGATATTTCCTACCCCACCCTGGTCATTGGTCTATAACAAGAACATGGGTGGGTTTGACCCATCAGACTCATTCAGTATTACTGCACCTACCGCAAAACTGGCCACAGGTTCCTACTGTTCCTACTTCCTAGACATTGCCACAACAGCTGGCTACATCCTGCACTGAGGTCAGCAACACCTGTACAACAGGAAAAGTTGACAGAGAGGTCAAAATGGGCTGCAGGACTTTCCCAATGCTGCCTGCAGGTGTACAAAAATGGAGCCTCACACCGTGGAAATGCAAGGCCTGTGATATTACTATTTTAAAAAAAAAAACAGAGGTACTCCCATGCTTGGTAGTAATAGGTGTATATAGTTAGAGTTCTCAGTTTATTCTTTTTATTGAAAAACAAATCCATTATTTTCAAATCAGATTTTGTTTTGTATGTTTTTTGGGTCCAATGTGTTGATGTATGTAAAAATAGATTCAGAGAAAAATCATCATCAGGTGATATAGGTGACATTTTTTAATTTGGCATATAAAGGCAATATCTTAAGTATCCACAATAACCTAAGCCACCTAAAGGTTCTAATAGCCATATTCAGGCGGACACTATATGTGTTTGGTGGTTGCTCAGTCAATACACAAAATCATTGCCTTGTCTTTAATGGATGAATTTACAGCTGTACAAAATGGTATTTTACAGGATCTATAAAACAACAATCCCCCACCCCCCACAAACGATCACTTTTTATTCAATGTTACAGTAATTACTTTCTGCATCCAAGACCAAATTATTAGTCTAGGTTAACAGTTTATTTAATCTCTATCCTGTTCCACAAAGCGCACAACAGAAAATGCAACCTTGATTCACAGCCGTCAATCTTCATGGCACATCCCTTTTGATAAATAAAATAATTAAAAAATATATATATATGAAAACATACACATACAACCAAGTGACACCCTCTGCATTGACAATTTTTTAAAGTGCATACTTCTTTTAAAGAATTGTGGCTTAATGACAGGCGAACAGGGGAAGGTCATGCTGTGATTAAGCAGGGTGTGGAGGATGGTTGTGGAACAATATTGTTACTGTGAGGATGAGACAGCAGAATGTATGGATGATGGTCATGCACTTGTGCTTGAGGGCTTTTTATATGGCACAGGAGTCAACATTACATGCTTAAAACAGCTTTGTTCGTTTGCTGCGCCCTTTCGCAAGTCTGTTGGAAAACAATGAATGACGAACTTGGGTTAAATCTGAATCAAATGTACTTGCATACGCCATCTCTGGTTACACGTCACAAACTGTTGGCCTTATAACTTAATAACCCAATTTTACATTTATTTACACAGTGTATGTGTGCGTGCAGTATACCAGGCTACGCTGTACAAGTATGTTTTTAAAAAGCATCTATCTGCGCAAATGGAACCAGGCTCTGGGAAACATTTCAGACCATTTTAGAAATTTTTTTTTGTGATGCAGTAAATGCAGAAATAAATAGAAAAAAATCACAAAATGTTTTAAATTATGTTAAAAATGACACATGTTTTGCAAAGAGGCAGTATGCAAGCTGAAATACAGAGCATGGGGTGAGAACCTTCTGCTATTTGTACAAGAGCAGAAAAACACAATGAAAGTCTGTGTGCTACCAGCATCATTCTGAAAACATTTTTGAGTGCTGTTATTGTTAGAGACACCATACATTCTTTAAATTTCACTTCTAGTGCCATCTATTTTGTAAGAGGAAAACAATACAGAGGTCACAATTTGGATTATTAGGGTCACATTTTGGGAAATTGTTTTACAGTGGCAAAGTGCCAAGGATGCCTCCAGTAATGCTGAAGTGTTCACAATTTTTGTTTGCAACACAGCAACACATACACTTTCATTATGTAATCTTTTCTATCATAAAAGGAGTGTAGTGTAATCTGATGGATTAGATGGCTATTGGAAAAAAAACTTGATCTTATGGGTCCTCTTCTGATACACAAATCCAGATATTTACCCTGTCTCCCTGTTCAGTATGTAGTAAGTAAAATGGTATCTTTAAATGGTTGATGGTAGCGCCAATGGTAACTTCTCCAGACGATTTCACTTGAGTGTTTTTACACCATTCTTGCACATGTCAGTCTTCATCTGTGTCACATCAGATTGGTCGGTCCTGGACAAAGTTTGCTCGAGGATGAGGGTGTGTGTTTGGTCATCTACGGAGGGTGGAGACGCTGAGACTTCACACGGTTTGGTTATGTGACCTAAAGTGAGAGGAAATGTCCGCTTAGTTGTGGCACACATGGGCAAATTGTTGTTAACATTCTTCTAATCACATCCAACTGCATTTACCCTGTGTATGTGTGGGGGAAGCTCATCCTCTGAGCTTTCTTCTGGTAAGGGCTCATGGTGTCGTGCCGCGGCCTGACCCTCCTCTGCCCAGCCTCCCATGGGCACTCGGGCTGACCTCACCACTTTTCCCCCTGAACCAAAGGAGTCTGTAAAACAGGAAGACACAGACAACTGGTTGAAAAGAATCAATCAACACTGATTTGTATAGCAGATATACATTTACCTTACAATTAGTTATCATTTTAAGCTTGAGTAGACTTTAGTAAGTATTCAGAGTGAGAAACTGAACACCAGCACTGAGAAGGTGGTCCTGTCCACCATCATCTTGAAATACAATATTTCTTGTCCTTAGCTGGTCATGCGCCTTTCTAAAAGTCACACATATCTAAAAGTGTATTTGTTCTAACACTTTCTTTTCCTTTGCAAAACTGGTGTTGCTAATAATATCCCTTTCAAATGCCTGAGGTATCAGAAAAAGTAGATACCTGTTGTAGGTCCACTGAAGCGCTGCTGGGTGCCGCTATGCAATGAAGCCCCCTCCTGGCCAAGGGTGGTACTGCTGGTGGCTGAAGCTGAGGTGGGAATGGCACTGGGACTGGGGACTGCGGTGGGGAAAGTGTGCGAGCGAGGGAAATGTCTTGAATGCGGGTTGGGTTCGCTCCTCACTTCATCAGGGACGCTGTCACTACTTTCGTCGCTTTCCTGCCTGTGCCATGTGTGACGGGAGAGCTCGCCACGGGATTGCTGCTTGTGTAGCTACAATGGGGGGGGGGGTATAGATGGGAGTGAGGTGGAGATCTGTGAGAAGACACATTTGGGAACGCACGATGTTTCATTTGACATGCACAAGTACCTCGTGCATGTAGAGTGCATGGATGCTCATCTCAGTGGAGGCGTACTCTGACAGGACCAAACTGGTGAGTTGACCCTCCCATGCGCTGCTACCTGAGCTCACAGTCCGGGCATCAGTCCTACAGAGGAAAAAAGGCATAATGAGAAGTGATACAGATAATATGAAAATGCTCAGTATTAATAAAACTTTAAGCAAGATTGTCCATGAAAAAGTGCAAATGTGATATCTTAGATTTTGTCTTCATCTAGCAGTACAGAAAGCTACAGGCTAAAAAAGGAGTTGACACATAATTCTGGGTGGGGGATTTTCTTACCCAGATCCTGCCATTGCTTTGCTCATGGTTGAAGTGTGGCCAGCAGCCCTGTGAGCTGCACTCAGACTGCCTCTCAGGTGAAGACTGCCGCTGATTGGGGAAAGAGAACGTAAGGCAGACGCCCCGTCGCTTATGCCAGCTGCTGCATGACCAGTCAAAGAGCCGTCCCTGCCGAAATGAACGGAGGTCAGTGCAGATGGACCTCCCAAGAGGTTTGCAATGAGGCTCCTTGGCTGCAAGAGAGAGAAAGGCAAAGAGACAAGAGAGTGAATCTGTTTTTACTTCTGATGTAATGAAATGTGACATGTGACCACTGACACATGAGCATCACTTTACCTCAGACTCAGACAGTGAGAGTGGATGTGTGTCTGAAGGAGCACCCGTGGCTTCTCTGTGAACTCGTTCTTTTAGCTGGCTGATAAAGTGTGTGGTCTCCTGAGGAGGCTGCCACTGGGGGTTGGTGATGGCAAAGTGCATCAGCGATAACTCTGTCTTCCCATCCTCTGCCTGTTGGTAGATAGACGCCTCTGTCTTCCCCTCTGACATCCACTACGGAGGAAGGGGAGAGGCTCAAGCCACACATGTACACAGGCTTTCTCATTTGCTCATACATCACTTTTGAATTCATGAATAAAATACATGTCACACAGTCTATATGTCAGCACTTCATTTTTTACATGCGTCTTCATCTGTGTATGTCTATGTGGGTGCATTTGTGGCAGTCGCTCACCGCGGGGTGTCCATGCTGCCTGATGTCCATTTGGGCAAAGGAGCAAGTGTCTCCTACCCCGACCACCTCCACAGTAAAGTTCCTGAAGAAATCAATGATCTCCAGAGACTTCCTCCTCAGACAGAAGATCAGGATGATGGGAGTCACCACTGGGCTTAGCAGCTCCTCCAGAATAAACACCTGGAAAAAAACAGATGGGAAAGGTTAAGGACTCCACAGGCATATATCCAAGGCTGGGATATGTGGTTCCCTATACAAATAAATTGCACTTTTGTTTTGTCTGATATATTTAGGCACTTTTGCATCTTTAAGATTAAAGATACAAAATGCCACCAGCTGGAAGATGAGTACAATAAGATATTTCTTCGTAGCACTAAAATCCTTATTGTGATATCCAACAGCAGAAATCTGCAATTGTATTAGTGACTCTGTGAGATACAGAAAGAAATAAATCTAGGTCTTTTTCACAGCAAGTATTTTAAGTTGAAACTACCACCATCAATGCTGATGAATGACACTAAAATTGTCGTGCCAACACATATTAAAATATCTGATGGAGAAAAGGCCTGTATGACAAGGTAGTTTCCTTAATTTTTCCGTCTTGACATTTATTCCCTATTCAGTTTTCATACTCACTGCTTTGTACTGGAAGAGCTGCGAGAACTGGTCACGAGTCTCATATCTATGTGCATTGCCCTGCCAGTGGTCAGGCATGTAGTGGATATGAGCCAGGATAACCCGCAACAGCTGCTCAGGACAAAACACCATGTGCTTATCAGGAATAAATGATCTGAAGAGAGAGGGAAAGAATTTCTTACAACTCAATAGTTCATAATTTAAGACTTAACTACTTTGTGGAAATGCACTTGGAGTTTACAGGACTTAAATAATCTTGTTAAAAAATTCTTGTGAGGATTTCTCAGAACAAATAAAATTCAGTGAGAGTGTCCTGGATAGTTAATATAGTAAAATATTTTTTTCATATCATTTAATGTGAGGACATTATTAATCTGGGTGATTAACAATGCTATTTTTGCTATTTTACTGTAAATAAGCCTGCAAATCCATCAGTGTCTATGAAATACTTTGATTAAATAGAACTACTAAATCGATTGTGCACATTTGCATTAAGATAGATGAGACTGGCAGACAGATTAACTGGGCGCTGACACTAATCCCCACCTGCAGACGGTGATACACACTCCAAGCAGTGTGATTGATGAGAGAACGTGTTCCACCGCGAGAACGTCCTCGTCGTAGATCGTCAGGGCGATGAGGACGGCCAGAAGCGAGCCGGCGAAAAACGCTACGTTTTTGGCCACCACCGTCAGCAGCGGCGAGAGGAAACAGTTCATGTACTTGGATGCAGCCTGAATGAAACAGGACCAAAAGGAACAGGAAAGCAAAAAGCAGGAAACAGACTTAATTAACTAGTAGAAGAAGCACCAGTAGAAGAATTAACACAAAACCGTATTATTCACATAAAGAAATCAGCGGTATAAACTTTAGCAGAGTCATAAAACTAGATTTCAGAGGACAAGCAACGTCAGAGCATCCACTGTTGGCAGGAGATAAGCCGACCTTGTAGCCTTTGCTGAGGCGTGACATGAGCTCATGGTC
>JAOXYL010000113.1:8215538-8229188 GCA_028564955.1 Terapon puta
ATATATATGTATGTATATATGTATATTGTGCTCTTTCTATGAAATAAAAAATACATAATAATAATTCATATGCCTTCAGCAGCACACAATCTCCAGGCTTACTCCAGTCTCCAGTCAATTGCCAGCCTTACACGTCCTCGTGTTTCAAATTTATCCATTAATTTGTCCATATAGCACTTACAGCAGGACTTGATGGGCCACAGCCACAATAATTAAAGTAAAATCATTTTCTTTTCTAAACTGGCTATTTCAGATCAGGGAATATGATGTTGAATTAATATATATTTAGTTAGATCAGAATACTTCATGTGATTGCTGTGATGTTTTATTAAGTAGGAATTTTTTGGACTGTACAGAATTTGGTGAGAAAAGAAACTGTCGCTGTTTCTCCCTCTCAGGCACATGAATCTCTGATTAGTGGTCACTTCCCGGCCTCAGAGGAGACTTTGCAGCACCTGGCTGCTTTACGTCTCCAGTATCTCCACGGTGATGGGGCTGCACGGGCTGGGTGGAGCCTTGGAAGCGTTTATCCAATCGGACGCCTCCGCAATCGCATCCTCCACTCCACTAAGCCAGGCGTGGGGGCAGCAGCTGGGGCTGGAGGAGCTGGAGGGGGAGGACCGGGAGATGGGAAGGGCACGGTGGGAGGACAGGGAGGTGTCCAGGTCGGGGCGGAGAAGCGAAAGACCCCGAGCTTCCTGGATGGCACCCTGAGGAGAAGCTTCAAGACTGGTTCTCTGAAGAAGCAGAAGGTCTGTGTATAATTTGATTCAATTTTTTGCAAACCACGTGTGCTTTATATTACACCAAGCTACTTTCCAACCATAAAGTGAAATGTAATATTGGCAATAAAAAACACAGTTAACATATAATTGATTAAGGTTTGATAAATCTATTTATATAATTTATATGGTAAAGCATACATTGGCAAATGTCAAAAATGATCAAAATTTTTTCATCTGCTGTATATGTCTAGTTAAAGAGCTGAAACCTGAAAACTAAGAGAAATGAGCATTAAATAGCTAATTATAATTGTTTAAACTGTTTTAATGTGCTTTATATTACTGCAATAAATCATTTAGTAAGATCATTACTTACAACATTGTTTCTGTCATGATATCTAAGTTTCTCTGATGTGCATATAGGTACCGTATAAATAATGACAGAATGGTGAATAGGCAAGTTTTAACTACGGTATGTAAAACATACTGCATAATGCAATCCACAAGGAAATCTTTCGAATTCTTATTTAGTTATAGCTGTCCTTTGATACCTGCACAAAGTCTTTCTACAGCTCCAGTTTCAGATTGTCGCCATGCAGTGGAGCAGTGTGTCTGATGAGATGGATCCCATCAGCTCAGTCAAATCAGTCTTTCTTATTAAATGACAGATGGACCTCCCAGACTTGCTCACTGTCTGACTGACTGCCCGACTGATTGATAGCTCGGCAGAGTATTCCTCATTGATTGAATGACTTGTGTTGCTGCAGGTGGAGGAGGAGCAGATGCTGGAGATGTGGGTGAAGGAGGAGACGTCCGCCACTCGGACGAGTGTCTTGGAGAAGTGGACCCGGCTGCAGGGCATGCCCCAGCATCAGGCCATGCTTAAATACATGAGCATCATCAAGGAGTGGCCTGGATATGGATCCACTTTGTTTGATGTGGAGGTAAGAGTGTAATAAAACTTATGATCAGCCATTTCTGAAGTAAAAAAAAATCTGGAGGAGTAACCGCATATTTAACTTGCTCTCTACCTCTTTGTCTCCTCTGTGTCTGCAGTGTAAAGAGGGCGGTTTCCCTCATGATCTCTGGCTTGGCGTGAGTGCCGATAACGTCTCAGTGTATAAACGAGGCGAACCAAAGCCACTGGAGACCTTCCAGTATGAACACATCACGTTCTTTGGAGCTTCACAGCCCTGCACATACAAGATCATTGTGGATGAGAGGGAGATGTACTTTGAAACACCACTGGTGAGAGCTCATCATTCACTATTTATCTTTTATTTCTTGAAACTAATGATTATATTCCTTCAGCAGTTCATTGTTTAGTCTCTAAATAGTTGAAATTAAGATTTTTTTCTGAGAATGTGGTGTTTTTGTGAGTCAGTCATTACTAACAATATCAAAATTGTGAAAAATAGCTGCCACAATCCTATAATGCTATTTTGTCTGTTATGATTTATGATTATACCTTTTTCAAATTCAGATACTTCTCATTTTGGGATAGACATGTCAAACAATCCACTTTTTTTTTTTTAAAAAAACAGTCATTACATCAGGATCTCTTTAAAATCTGTATTTTTTGTGCATCCCTAAACTTGATGAAAAAACAGTACTGAATTGCCGTATTACCTCTTCAGTGTTCCCAACAGATAATCACACACAAGCACGACCATGCATGGCCTTATCAGTACACACCCATTAATCCACTGTTAAACCACTGTGCATTTTGGGTGCCGTGACACCATGTAACAGAGGCTGCACCCCCTCTAAGGACAAAACACCCAGGCACCTACAGAGCAATGTGATGTGTGCAGTTCAGTGAAAAAAAAGAGTGACAGGAGCCACTTATGTTAAACTGACCAATAATAAATAGAGGGGGCGTACTGTGAAGAGCACTTAAAAAGCAAGTCCTGAGATTACTCTTCAGACAGCTACAACGCCCACTCACACCTTGACCCATGTGACCTGAATAACATGATGGTGACGTGATGATTGAATGAGAGGTGAAACATCTACAAGAACCTCAAAGAAGTCCATTTCCCTTTTATGTAACTCTTAGAAATGACAGAGAATCTTCACAGACAATTGACTTACTGCTTCTCTCTCTCTCACTCTCTCTCTCTCTCTCTCTCTCTCTCTCTCTCCAGGTCGGGGAGATCACAAAGATCATGAGGGCCTACATCAACATGATGGTGAAGAAACGCTGCAGCATCATGTCAGTGACCAGCGTCGCCAGTTCCTGGGTCAGGTGATTGCCGTCCATCAGTCGGAGCCCTCAGTTCATCCTGTGGCGACAAATGTTCTGGCTGCCTGCATTGGTTGGTTGGTTCTGATGGAGGCAGTCGCACCAACCAGCTAATCCTCAAGGTTGAATCAAAGGCGGTGGACAAGCGTCTATGGTCAAATGGGGGAAAAGATAGAAGATAGAAGTGGACGCAGAAGCCAAACGCACATTCTCCTGGCCTGGGTTCCACTTGGGATAGGGGACAAGGGATCTATTTAGAAATGAGCATGACAAAGAAAACCTGTATTCTGGGGACGGTCCTTTCAAGTGCATAACCCCACCCTCCAGTTGTAGTCCTGCATGTAGATGTTCAAGCACACTCCAAACTTCTCTCCGCTCTCCTTTCCGGACAAAACTCAGTTATAACAAGCACAACGCACCCGCCAAGTCCCCCTCTGTCCCGGGCGGAGATCAGAACCCCTCCCTCTTCCCTTAGTGCACTGCCAGACAGAAGAAAGCCACACTTTCTCAGTTAAATATCTTTCTTTCTCACTCCTCCAATCTCAGAGTCTCTCTCTTTCTCTTCACGTGCTCTCACCCGTTGCACCTTTGTTTGGTATTAAGTTATAACGCTGAATTCTTGTTCTTGCTTGCTTTCTCTCTGTTGTTCTCTCTCTCTGTCGTTTACCTGTGACATCAGCTGTTATTACACCTGTCTGTGATTGAGAAAAAGGACTCAAACGATGACTCTTCTTCAGGGCTGCCAAAGGGAAAATGAGCCCCCGGCCCGACATGTAGTGTTCACCTGCTCACTCGTCAGTGCCACCGTGTGGCCACAAGAAGAAAACACAGCCAAAGGAAGTGGCTTTAAATATTTCTGGACTAATTATGAGTTAGATATTCTTGAGAAGAAAGACTGGAGGTTTTGGAGGCTCTCTGATCACATTTAGCCCGACCTGGAGAGTCTGTGCATGGTTAACAGCCCCACTTGGCTGTATGTGGAGAACAATATCAACCAGAATAGTATGAGACAAAACATTTCCCTATCTATGTCTGCATATAACACACACTGCATATATCTACTGTATATTCACATACATGTACACTTAAACTGAACCAACATGTATTGTTTTGTACTGTATATCTCACATTATAAGAGTTATTATTGAATTTTTGGTGGCCACTGCACTGTACAGTATATAGATGCCATACTAAAATGCAATGTGACACCTCTCATGTAAAATACATGCAAGTAAATGGTGTTAATAATGACCACCATATGTCTGAACGTGATGCCAATACTGTACATCATTCACTGGCTGTGCCATCAATGTGACTCACAGAGAAATAAGAATTAACAGTAAAAACATATTGAGACTGGCTGCTATGGCAGCCATGTTTTCACAGTGTTTTGATTATTTTATCATTGTTGCTATCTGTGGAAGTCACTCTGCAGTGTTAATTGGAGCCATAAAATACTGTATATCTTTGTCTGTTCATGCAACTATCACTTTTTTCTTTACTAAGATCAGTGACTTGAACAATAACGCATAAGAGCTCTGTTTCTGTGTTTCCAACCTGTTTATGAACATGTGACGTTTATTACTGATAACTATTATAATTGTATTCCCCCGGCTATCTTAACCGCCCTGAAGTGCTGTGTCTGGAATGCTGCTGTGTGTGTGTGTGACTGTATTTACGGTGTTTAACGTTGGAAAAGAAAATGGAAATGAGAAAAAGAGAAATGATTTTACTGAGTGTATTACTTGGAAATAAGACGTATTTACATGACTAACCTTTGCAGAGAACGGTGTCGTGATCGTGAGTTAAAGGGAAAAGCATGGGATTTAAAGGGAGGGATTGTGGGTTATTTATTTCTTAATGAACTGTTCGTTTTGCAAGGTGCGTTTGGGAGGATAATTTAATAAAAATATAGATGATTTTTTTCCAGTCTCAGTATAGGAGGAGCAGATAAGACACTGTGAGAATATGGGCTTAGAGATGGTTTAATTGTGCTCTGGGAATGCTGAGAGTCATCACTGCTTCGTATGCGTGTGTGTGCGCGCGATTCTGGGCTGAAAGTGAAGTCACTGTAATGTCAATATCACCTGACTGTGTGGTACTGCAGGTAGACTGCAGCATCCCTGGTGGAAAGCACCTCTAGGGGACAAAAATGTGTTTATTTGTGGGCCAAATATCCAAAGGGAATACTAAGATAACATGGAAAAATGTCTGTTATCAAACAACAGCCCAATTACTTTAATTTGATTTGGGTAAAGTAGTTCCTGTCTCATTAATAATTTCAATGTTTGCTCTGAAACCAGTTGGTTTTGTTGCTTTTCATACCAGATATTCAAGTAATGTTTAACTTTTTGCAGTGGAATTGTCTGTTGTCTATCTGGAGTGCCACTTGCGGGGCTGTAGCTTAGTTAAAATACTGAGATAATGACCAAAAATTATTAAACAAATTGGAGTTCTCGTTGGACTAAATGTAGTTTTAAAGCCTTCTCCACTTTACCAGGAATAATGGAGGGGATTGAAATGATTTTGGCTGCAGGAATTCAAATTCAAAATTTAAATATGTATTTAGTGTATAAATACTGGAATCACCCCATCACTAGCTTTCAAATTGGCCAAAATTTCTAGAAAAGGACACTGGCAAGGACATAACCTTGGTGTCTTCAGTGGTAGCTACGGCCCTGGCTGCACACACACAGCTCACCGGGATCCTGCCTATAGAGTTAGAATAAGTAGAACTCACCTACAGGTTCCACCTTGAGCATTTGTTTATTTTAGTTTTGGCTGAAAATGTGAGGAGAACCAGAGAGAGAAACCCATAAGCCATAATTTCCAAGGAACCTGGGGCCGTTTGTTCTAGTTATTCTATATCTATGGTTCTGTCTGTCACTGATATTACACTGAGTTGGAAGAAGTTGCCCCATAGTTGCTGAAATGTGATCGGTGTGTTTGCTAAAGAGAAAGATGAACTGAGGTTAGATGTTGCGGTAACTGATTGCAAATCTGTCTGCAAGGGCAACTTCATCACCAAGGGTCCTGTTATCAGCCGCAGGCGGCCAGAGTGGGGCCCATTCTTATCTTCTGTTATGCTTATTATCATCATTACATAGTTAAACATATTGTGCTTGTTCAAAAAAAGAAAAAAAAGAAAAAATAAGAAAAAAGAGAAAGAGAGAGATATGTGTGTTGTTCTTTTTTATTTGTAACTGGCTTTACAAAATTATGCTTTAATAAATTATTGGAATTATTGTCATCTATTTCTTGCCTGTCTTTATTTTAATATTTTTGATATTCACACAGAACCTATAAACAGTGATGGAAAATAATTAAGACCATTCATTTAATTACTGCACATACTTGAGTACGATTTTAATGCACTTGCACTTGCACTCAATTCATATTTATATTTGACACTATTTAAAGGTCCATAACAATAACAATACCCTTTCATGAGTTCATAATCATGAGAATCTGAAAATATCTTTCTATTTATCTTTAATATTTGATCTTTGATTTAAATACATAGTGAGCTCTCCTTGTTTTCTTTGGTTTATCTCAAAATAGCAGGAGTGTTTATCATGTGAGGCCACCACCTAAGTGTTGTTCCTATAAAGTAGCAGTTCAGGGCTTTTAATTCATCATGTAGAGTTATACATTTCTTTTTTAAGTACTTTTTGACTGCTTCTTCCTTAACAGCGAACATGAGAAAAATGCAGAGGCGCTCCAGCACACGCCTCCTCTTTTGTCTCTGTGCGTAACGAGCGTGCGTCAGGATCCAGCGTCTGGTTCCTTCCCGGTGAGTTCACTTCTCGACTTTCAGACCGGAGCGGCCGAAGCATTTCCTCTTTCTCTCTCGGGTCGCGCAGGTCTCTCTCAAGTCTGCTCTGAAACATCTGGATTAATCCCCTGAAGAGTTTTTTTTTTAAAGAAACGATGGATTCTCGGATCTTGGTCCCCGCTCTGCTGCTCGTCCTCGGCTTGGCGACAGTTTGCGCTCAGTCTTCCGCACCTGACCAAGGTAGGAGTGGAAACCAGTAACTCTGTGGCTACCGAGGAATTCACGGCTGCCAAAAATAATCTCTCTCCCTTTTAATGTAATATCTTTTATCTGCGTCATTATTCACTGTAAGGCTGTAGGTTTAAATGGAAACTCTGATACCTGAGTTAAGTTTTAGCTCTCTAGCTCTCTTTTGTGTTACCATAATTGGACACTGAGCAACCACAAACCACTTTTTAAAGCTTTTTTTGGTCCTGAATTACACTTCAGTAGTTTGTTTTTAAATGTAGCTATCAAAAAGTGAAGATTATTTGTTAGAGAATAACAAAGGAGATCTTCGGTCAGGTTATATTTGACTTTATGAAGCAAAAATAAACAGTGATTGTGTTGATATCAGTGTGTGTGTGTGTGTGTGTGTGTGTTGGTTTCATATCTTTTGTGTATTGTTGAAACCTCCTAGTGGGAACAATGTGTCTCTTTTCGGTCGTCAACCCCCTCACCCCCCCACTCCTCAGGTCTTTAATTGTTTGGAAGTAAAGAAACCAGCAGGAGAATCAAACTGACCAAACAAGAAAATGCCCCTTTTTACTCCTCAGTTTTCCAGCTTCGTGGCCACACTTTGCACAAACCCGGCTGTTGTCTCATGTAGTCTGCTGATAGTAATATGACTGGTCTCAAGTCTGCGTGTTTACTGTGAGCTCTGTCTCCACAGAGAATATCCCAGGGGGATTAGCAGTAGTTACAGAAACCACAGCGAGCAGGAACCTACAGGCCTCATTTAATCGGCCTCTCCTCGTGTTTTCGGCTAATCTCTCCAACACTGGTGTCACCTGCGCTCTTTGTTATGAGGCAAAATGCTTGTGTGTCTGATAGACATCATGTTGACATGTTTAAGTTCTATATTTACCCAGTGTGGGTCATTTTTATGGGTGTTTCAGCTAAACTAACAGATTTTTTCCTCCCTCCAACAGTGTGTGAGGCAAAGAATGGGACAAGCTGTGAGGAATGTCTGAAAAACGTCACGGTGAGTCCTCTGTGACTGCCGGCTTGATTTCAGAGTGTTTGTGTGCTCGATTGGAAAAAAGAGAGGTCTCAGGTGGAGGAAGCACAGCCGGTGGCTCCTCCTCTGCCTCCACACCTGTTAGACTGGTTTGAGGAGTAACTGATCAGCCACGCTCACCCTCCTCCTCCTTCTCCTCTCTCTGCTGTTTGTGTGCATGTAAATATGATGCGGCGTGTCCTACATTTGTCTCTGTGTATCTTGGGATTCATTGTTTTTTTCAAACAAGGAAGATGTTGTGGTGTGTTTGCAGTGCTTGTGGTGTATCAAAACTAAGTCGTGTGTGACGTATCCAGTGAAGACCATCCTTCCGCCACACGCTCTCTGCCCACTGAATGATGCACGCTGGGGGCTGTGTTGGAGTAAGAGAGTACACACACACACACACATTTTATTTATCTGCACATTTGAAATAGTTTTGATTGATAAAAGATGTACACAAAGAAACTTACAGTCACACTTTTATCTACTTGTATTCAAATATGGATTCATTTTAGTCAACAAAATCTTATGTAGATGAGTTATCTAAAATTTTGAGGTACTCGTTCTTTATTGGGATGTTTCCATTTTGTGCATCTTTATACTCCTACCATATTCTTCTGATGTAGGGCTGCCAGTATAGGTAGTTTAATTATTCATTTAATTGGCAGTCTGTTAAATTTCAGAAAATAGTGAAAAATGCCTGTCACAGTTTCTCAGCGTCCAAGGTGATCTCTTGAAATGTCCTGTTTTGTCTGATGGTCCAAAACTCAAAGATCATTAATTTATAATGATATAAAATTGGGAAAACAGACTTTTGATCTTTTTGTTTGACAGATGAATTACATGGTTAATCAGTTCATACTATAAACATAAAATAAGGAACATAGCAACATAAGATTAGTTGGCAGGTGTCTGTAGTTCCATTCTGGTCTGCAGGTAACCCCACCATGCAACCATGGCAACAGTTCTTCTTCCTTGTGGCATATAAGCAGTTGACTCCCTCGGCTGAAACAGACCTAATCATTTGTGAAATGACAAACAAAAACAGTGGATGGAAAAGTGATTTTCTTTTTGCCAATAGCAAATGGACATAATATAACACCTTATCTTTAGATATTCTAAGTCAGGACAACATAGCAAAACATTCTGCAAACCATTACATCTGTCACAATTTAAGTATTGTTTTATCATTACACCAATATACAGTATCATGATATTATAAATAATGAGAAATAATAACAGGAGTGTCTGTCTTTAGTTAAGCTAGACAGAGATTCACATTTCATACAGTATGTGACAAAATTAAGCCTGAACTTAAAAGAATATGTGCAAACTATAATTAGCCTTTTAGCAAACACCTCAGGCAATGTCAGTCAGGCATTAACTTTTACTTTTAATGTACATTTTACTGAAATATTTCCTTTTACTTCTGTAAATGCTAAACCCAGGACTTAATCTTACATAATTTTAATATCTTAGCAATCAAGCAACATTACAAGTGAGAGTCAGAGGTAAAACATATTAACCTGAAAAAATAAAAACAAACAAAGATTAGAATATTTATAATGCAAAGTACTTAAAGAAAAGAAAAGAAAAATAAAAAGGTAGGATATATAGATAGATAGATATTTATTTATTTGTTGTAACTGTTGGTTCCTGCATGACTTTGTCCTTGTGTTTCTCTGTGCTTGTCTGCAGTGAACTTCCAGACGTTGATAATCACCTTGGCTGTGATTGGTGGAGTTATCATCATCGCCTTCCTGGTCTGCCTGTTCTGCTGCTGCAAGTGTGAGAACTTCGGGTAAGTGTTGAGCGGCTACGATTGACTCTATCGCTGTCTGGCTGAACAGTAACTGACAAAACCACTCCTCCTTAAATCTCTTCCTCAACGTGAGGGATCAGGCCCAGTGTAATGACGCTCTGTCAAACGATGGAAGTGTAGTTTAATCTCATCTTGTATCCTCATTGTCTCCTCACAGACAGAAATCACAGTATAAACAAATACAAAAAGGAAGATTTTCTTTCCAGGTTATTTGCCACACAGAAACAATTTGCTGCTGTTCTTGGATAAAGTTTTTAAATACAGGAAAACAGTATGTATTATGTCCTACTGCTACAAATTAGCTATAAAAACATAAAAATATTTGCATTAATTGTTTTATTGTTTTATTTATTCTATTTGTTTGTGGTCAATCTGCTCCCATTTCTCCTACTTTTCTACCCCTTTCTGTTATGTTTCGATAAATGCCTATGCCCAAGTATTTTGTCACACTTTAAGTGTATACTTAATTTATATGTGTACTTTAGTTATATTAAATATTGGAGTTAAACTAATTAAAGACAGAGTTCATGTGATCTTGATCGGTGTGTGCCATGCCAGGAAATTTCAGTCTAATCATTAAGAGATAACACACACTGACTGTAATGTACATTTCAGTCAGCTTTGGTGTGGCTACTTTCTTAATGTGCATACACTAGAACACTTGCACACGCTGTGTACTTTCCCATGACATGAACTTGCCACAACCTAATTTTGGTTTTGTGTTTGCGTGTCAGATCCAAAAGGTTTGAGGCCAAGATGCAGAGGCAGGCCAATAAGATGAAAACCAAGCAGGAGGAAAGGTGAGAAATGCAGCATGTAACCGTTTTAAACCTGACCAGATTTGTCCTTTTGTGACTGCGATAGAATACATTTTTTTTCAAAAATAGACCAGTAAACATACAGTAAACCTCAAATGCATGAAGTCTGAAGCTGACCTAGGTTTCAGATCTCTAAATCGCTACCCACGTCTCCAATTTTTTCAGCAATTCAGATTTTGAATAATGAAGTGAAACATAAAAGAGTTAAGTCTGATTATCAGGCGACCTCAAACAGTCCAACGGTGCAGCAGTCCAGCACAGTCCACCTTTTCTAATCCTTCAGATCATAGAAGATTACGCGTTTATTAAAACCAGGGCTGTACAACACAAGAACAAATTTCTTGCAGTATAAATGCACACACAGTAGATGTATACGTGTAGAGATATATACACTAAAATACTGTAATGCAATAGCTGAATAACTATAACTGAAAGTCCATAAATGCTTTTTCTGCATCTGTGCACATCTTCAGGGTGCATTTTTAACATTCCCTCTGTGTTGCTGCTTTCAGGTTGTCTTTTTGTAGTCTCAATATGGAGGTTTGTCTAATGCTTTACAGTCTAAAGGACACCTGACATGCCAGCTGCCCCTGTTGCATTGTTGGTCATGATCCATATCAGTTTCCTTCATAACACAACACAAAAGCAATGCAGATGAGGGAAAAATGCACACGTCATACGGTTACAGCCTAAACTGGTTTTTAAGTCACATGACGCTTTGGGAGTGTTTGAGTGTGTCATAAATATTATCAAGTCATTTGTGTGACTCAAAGGAGAATGTATTGTCTTTACAGGAAAGCGGAGATGAAACAGAGACACGATGAAATCAGGAAGAAATATGGTGAGCTCTGTCACTTGCTGACACATTTCTCTTTTTCACATGTGCATACACTAAAACCGAGCAGATCTGATATTCTGTACCACTCTCCTGCAGTAAATACAAAGGTACTGTCAGCAGGCATTTAGCATAGCTTAGCATAAAGACTGGAAACAGGTGAAAATCACTAGCCTTGATTAGACTGGCAGAATGTGTTATCTTTACAGAACCATCCTGGCTGTTTCCCTTTGTTTCCAGCCTTTGCGCTAACCTAAACTCACTTCATACTTCACTGCAAGGCATGAAAATGGAATCAATCTTCTCATATAACTCCCTGCAAGAAAACAAATATGCATTCCCTGAAATCTCAAACTATTCTTTTAAATCAATGCCTAACTATACCAATTGTTTTATGTCTTTCCAGGTCTAAGTGGACCAAATCCATACTCGAAATTTGCATGAGAGGATGTGTGAACTCAGACATACACCATGACTCTTGTGTATTTTCCTGAACTCTGATCTCTCACACAACAGACATCAACAATATGTCTTGTGGTTGTGAGAGTACACCTGACCTGAGAATTGATGTAAACTATAACTGAGACAATTAAGAGATATGACAGTAGTTTTTATAGACAGTCTCTGGCTTCATCCAGCCTGTGAACAGGGATGTGATGACCCAGGAGGCTGTAATAAGGCTAGAATATAGACATGTAGCAGCAGTGTTCTTTAAGACTATAGTAGTCTATCTTGTGGCTCCTTCAGTCTACTTATCCAATGTATTAGGCTATTTTGGGGGTTTAATTGTACAGAATGGGAAGAAGTTTGGTTGCTGAAAAATTCTTCCCTTTTGCATAAGCACATCTGTTGCATCTGCAAATTAACAGATTTATTCTGTTTTACCCCTCTGAGTTACTGCTGAGAGAGGTATACTTAGAAATCATTACCTATTTTTGTACTTCAATATCTTCTTTTGTTTCAAATTTAATCTTATTTTGAAATTTATTTGGAGGCTGTTTTATTGTTATTACCGTATCTTCCACTGACACAGGAATGTTTTTTTTTAATATATTAGGTTTGGAAATATGTTCATACTATGAAGTCAAATCACCCTTGCACTCTATATTAACTTAAATTAAGTAATCATTAAACTGAATATTTCGAACCTTAAGTTGGATTCAAGTCTGCCTACTTCTGTAAATCCTGTAAAAATACCTAAGCCTAATAAAATCCTTCAGTGTACATTTGTGTTTTGACCTTTATTTGTGGTTTTCGTAAAACTTTTGCCATCTTGTGTCTTAGTTTAAAAAAAAAAACTCTTATTACGACATACTCTCAACATAGATTAAATACACAAATCATTTTTTAGGACTGCAGCTAAGAGTTATTAATAGGTTGATCTTTTTTTTATTTATCTATTGGTTGCCCATTAAATGCCAGAAAAATATTGATCACTGTTTCCCAAAGCCCAAGGTGACATTGTCTTGTTTTCATCCACAACCCAAATATATTTAGTTTACTGTCACAGAGCACTAAAGAAGCCAGAAAATCTTCACAGTTGAGAAAATAATTGGAAATCTTATTTTTCATTCCTCTTTTTAAAGTAGTCAAAAATGACATATTAAAGGTTAATTTACCAGCTGACAACTGATGGATTAATCTGCAAATTATTGCAACTCAAAGTATGAAGATACTGAAAAAACAAACTATGTCAGCTATCTGATGATATTTCAGTATTACTGCTTGTCATCTTCGAAACTAGAAAGGAAGTCAGGTATATCATATGAGGTTTAAAATTGAACATTAAAAATGGACATGCTTCATAAGAACTATCATAGACAATCCTAATCATCCACTGCACAGCGCCATCTCCAGGCAGAGGAGCAGCTTCAGTGACAGACTGTTGTCTCCTCCACGGACAGACTGACAGGCTGAGGAGATAGACACTGTCATTCTGCACACCTGCACTACAGAGAAGTATTTTATATTGTAATTTTATCTATCTTTTATCTATCTATCTATCTTATTATCGTTTTTAAATTTATTACTGAAATTTGCATGAAATTTGTGTTTCCATCGTTCGAGCTGCTGATTGTGAATTTCATTGGAGATGAATAAAGTATATCTATCTATCTATCTATCTATCTATCTATCTATCTATCTATCTATCTATCTATCTATCTATCTATC
>JAOXYL010000113.1:8231754-8273525 GCA_028564955.1 Terapon puta
GGGGCTCCTCAGCTGTTTATGTACTGTCTCAGCCAGGACTGAACTTTTGTGCACGTCAACAGCCTCTCTGCTGGCCATTCAGGACAACATTTCCCTCCGGCAGCGCAGGCTGTGATTGGACCAACAGTGCATCACGGTTTGTCACGGTTCTCATCCATCAGGGTCGAGCGCGAGGCTTTGCAGGGTTTCTGTCCAGGGGTCACTGTCAGTGGGCAGGAAAATGTTTTGAAGTGGAAGCACTATCTGAACTTAATACACACCCGCCTTCCATTTCACTTCGCTTTCTTGTGTGTGTGTGTGTGTGTTTTTTTTTTTTTTTTGTCTGAATGGTGACTCCTGCTCTTCTGTCAAAGCTATTTTATTTTTCTCTGCATTTTAGGTGCTTTTGCTAAAGAGTTATGCGACGTCTTTTTGTATATTTTTTTTTCTTTTAAAATTTAACAACCGGCTTGTTGATTTTTCTGTACAGAAGTGGATGTTAGATAAATGTTATGGGCTTGGACCAATACTCCAAAGACCGAACTTCTGTTTCATATTTAATGTACTTGGATCACTCTAAAAGCCAACTGCAAATTCACATTTTAAGGGAGTTTGTATTTCAGTAAAGTTATTTGCTTCCTCTTTGACTTCTACTAATTGAGAAAAGTTCTTTGTGGGTATCCGTGGTACAGATTATTATTCACTCTTCCCGACAGATGCCTGTTCAGGGGAGGGAAATTTATTTCAACATTAATATGCATCTTTTGTTGGAGTTGGTTGAGGTCTGGCTGTGTAAAGACTGTCTCAATGTGGGATTCATAACTTTTTGTTTTCTTTCCCTGTTTTGCAATGAAGCTGGCCAGTCCGTACGGTATTCTTACAAGCGGCTCTGGGGTGGGGGGTGATGGGCGGGACGTGGGTGGGAATAACTGGAAGGTGTCTCCTCAATACTGTTTTGGAATCAAGTGTCTCATCTTTGTATTGTCCTTGCGAATGTAGGATGTCGGGACAACTGATTCTACATGTGTTTTGAAGAGGAACAGCTTCCAGTTTGAGGAAGGATATCCAACAAAAGTCAGTATCTTTTTGTTAACACTTTGAAGACACTTTTCACTGCTATGTCGACTGTTCGGCTGTTTTCTTGGAAGTAAATTGGAGACATCACAGGCGATTTCTTTAAAAAAAAAAAAATCCAGAGTTGCAAGCAGTCAGGATATCGCAAGTGGTGAGGAGTGTCTCCAATATCTTACAGTTTCAGAGAAGGATGCATGCAGTTTGTTGCATATCGGGAGGGCAGGGAAGCCAACCAATGGAGTTTGGGAGCTTAGTGTTCTGTACCCACAGGGCCCCGTCCTTCGTACGCATTTGTCTGTTTGCCTAATTTGATCATCGATGGCCTGACGTAAGCCGACTTTTTCAGTAGTCAGGATTAGAATACATCTGTTACGGACGCGAGTAGTTTTTGCCTTCACAACCTCCAAAAGTTTTCTCAGATAGAGTTGGATCATCACAATCCTAAGTGTACCAATTTTAATTTATTTTCAGATATGCTTACACCTTTGTTTAGAGGCACAGACCAGTATTTGCATAATTTAACAGGTCTTGTAGGTCAGTTAGTAATGCATAATAAAGTACAATAAAACAAGTTTGTCACAGTATATGCCACTGTTATTTAAACATTTGCAATATGGATTACATTTTTGCATTATGAGGTATTAAAAATGAGGCAATACAGTTGTGAACGGCTTTGTGAATTTCAGGTGTTTTAGTCTCCCTTAACGTTTAAGATATATTTCCATAGCCTTAGGTATAGTTTTAGAAAGGTGATGTCCTTTTTAAATAGTAATTGAATTGTAGTCTTGTCTGTTTCAGTTGTATTTATCTATCATTCTTAACCATACAAACATAAGACAATGCCAATATATATATACAACATTTCTAAATGAATATTTGACAAACATTTGTAAAAGCTTCACTGTACTGCCACCTGCTATGTAAACTACCCACAACTGTCCACTCTTGATTTAGTAAATATAAAATTTTAATTTCATACGAAGACTAACCAACACTCGCCCTCCCCACAGGCATTAACAGCAAACACTTGACAAAATGTTTTTGTCCAAAGATGTGACTCTGCACAAGCCAGTCACAATTATTGATCATGGTTTCATCTTCCCTGTCTCTCAGACTAAGAGCACAGTTATCAAACCTGCCTTCCACTTGCATTTTAAGAACAGAGGTAGCTGGGTGAGGCTCTTCCGAGCTGGCCAGCACACAAGCTTAGGTATGTAATGTACGAAGAACGGGGCCCAGGTCTTGTCATGTTATTTGTTTCTCTACTGATTTGTACATTATTTGTGGTCTTTTACTACTGTATACAATAAATATAGTTTGGTACTCAGATTTGCTGTCACGTGTCTTCATTTGTGTGTGTCCTCAGAAATGGATAAAATAATGAAATGTTTATTTTAATACCCTATAATTATCCCTGGGGACATTTTTTTGGATGTGAGGTAAAAAATGACAGGTCCTGTCCAATGTCTCTTGACATGTTTATAGAAATGCAGCACATAATTGTTGCATTTACACATTTTGCAGGTAGGGCTTCATGTATGGCTTTACCCATTATGCAAGACCGTTTCAGTTCTTACTGAAACTGTCTGATAAAACGTGCACAAGCACCATGGATGGAAACACAACGTGTGGCTTTGAGAAAATAGACCACTAGGTGGTGCCAGTGAACAATAATCGTGTTTGGTTTTGTTTCATTCTGTCAAAGAACAACCTGCACAGAGCACACTTATCCAGATATTCAAACCAAATGTATAGTGTTCAATCTGACATCAAACATGAACATGCATAATATAAAACGTAATATTAAACTGAAGGGTTAGGGTTAGGCAAAAAACAAAACAATTACTTTGTAAAAACATCAAAAATGAAATTAATTTCTTTTGTGGTTCTCAAACACAAATTCACTTTAGACTTCCTTTTGAAAGATAAAGTGTTGCTAAATAGAACGCAGCAGGTTAAAATAAAAGATATGTTGAAATATAAAACCCAATCTGATAATTATTTTTTTTTTTGTCTTCCTGGGCGTCCTTTATCACTGAGGCCTGATTTAGAACCTGAGATCTCATCTGATCTACTCACTGAACGGTCACATGAACGGTCACATTCAGCACAGCTGCAACAGTGATAAGACTAATAACAGCAGGTGATGAGTCAAACCAGGAATAAGGAACAACATGCACATGAATGAACAATCTACAATAACTTTTCTGCATCCAAACAGGTCCCTCTGAAACCACACAGGAGGGTGCGACGTCCACTTCATGCCATGCCTGGAAGGGAGAAAGATGAATGGATAAAGGAAAAGAAGAGCAAAGCGGAGTTGATATCTCTTGTCCGCATCTTGGTGCCGTCTATGATCTTAATGGAGACGAGAAGAAGCGAGACAACGTGCATTTGCCTTGTAAATGTGCCGGCCGGTGGACGAGAGGATTCTGAGAGATCAGATGCAAGCAGGACACGCCGCCATCTCTCAAAATGCAGTCAGATTATTTGCCTACTAACAAACCAACCCGGCTCACACAGACAGTGGAAAATGATTTTATCAAGTTATTTATAGTGGTATTAAATGGGTAATTGGGTGACCATGAATAATCAAAACTTCCCTAGAGACTGCCAGGAAGACATTTGAAAGTCAAATTTCATGTGATTTACCCAATTCAGGCAGGTTAAAATGCTATAAAAGTATATTTGCTCATTCTGTCTGACCCAGGTTCTCTCTTGGTACTTTGTCATTGCTGTGTTTGCCTAATTTTAATGTCCTGAAACTTCATTACATTTTCAACAAGTAATAAGCCTGGTTTGAGACTTTAATATCACAGCTGGTTTCGTGGACATACCTTGGTTTCTCAGGTAATAAACTACAGGATAACAGCTAATGTAATAATAGCTCAGCTCATATCCATCTGCTCATTAGTAGACCAAAGGTCACATATGTTCTGTTGTTGTTTTTGGGTTGCTTTTTTAATTAAAAAGGGACATTTTGTTTGCTGAGACCCCTTCTATGGAATGAATGTTCCGAGCATATTTGACAGAAATGTTCTTTATCATTACACGTATGTATTCTGTCTAAGCGAACACACACATACACACACACACACACACACACACACACACTCACATTGTGTAGCGTCTCACCCCTCTGGCAGGTCTGTGTCATCAGAGGCGGTTGAGGGAGGATGAATGACAGGCTGGTTAGTGATTTGCATGGCTCTGGTGTTTAAAAGGAGCTGCAGGTGCAGGATTCTCCACACAGATGAATGGATCCCTCCCTAAGCGCAGATGCTCTGGGTCTGTCTACTTCTACTATTCAAATCCACGTGAATCTCAGGTAGCCAGCATAGCTTTACTGATTGTCAGTAACTTGATGACTCTGCAGTTCTTCTTCTGCAGTTGAAAAGATCTGAAAATGCTCGCCTGTATCATCACGAAGAATGCACATCCTGGAGTGTGTCGTCACTTAAGATAGAGTCAGATACTTACAGAAATACCTTCAGTATGGAGACATTTGTACCGGCTGGCAACTGAACCAAATAGGCTTTTTGTAATGTCACTGCTCATGTTTGTGCTGTTCCTTCTCCTCTGGCTGAGCGTCACTGGCACCACCACGGACACATGGAGACACTGTACAGGTATTGTACCATTTAATTCTGTTCTCCCTCTCCAAAACCTCAGCTTTCCTCTCTATTTCCTCAGCTCACTTCAACAGATCCAATGTTCAGTTAATGATTATTCTGTGAATGGTTTACGGTTTCATCTAAAAACCTGGGAAACCCCTCCAGCGAAAATTCTTTCGGATAATTCCAACTGTCTGCGTCTGCTCACAGTGCAGTGGGAGTGTTTGTGCGTGCAGTATTGCGTGCAATATTAACTTAAATTAACATCCACAAACAAGTACAGGCATTGAATGTGGTTGGGATTCCACAACAATTCTATACACATCAGATTATCAGGATGAACCGGGTGCATGTGCATGTGATGTCTCATTAACGTCAGAGGAATTCTCTGCCATTATTCTGGCTTTCCAAAGACAGTCTTTCTTAATAACAACCCCTCCTAAAACCTCCTATAGCTGTGCCGCCACCCTGGGCTATTTCTCACACACCAGGGGGGCCAGGGACTCAACCTGCAGTGGCATTAATTGATTTATTTGTTTATAGCAGTTGTTGCCAACCTTTTTAAAGCATGTCCCCTTAAAACAAAGCTGTGACCTCCTTTGTTTCAAATTCTAACCTGTGAGCGGTGGTGTTCATATCCTTTACTCAAATAAAAGCACGGCATTACAAATAAACGCCCTGCATCGAAAATGTTACTTTAGTAAAAATATAAGTGTAATCAGGAAAAAGCACTGAAGTAAAACACTGTGATTGTTATTTTTGCTCATGCACTAATATAAAAGAGGGATTTTACTCTTGACTGATGTGGAACTCATGCTTAATATTGTGTGGCTATAACTAATGATTATATTTGTCATGGATTCATCTGCTGATTATTTTCTTGATTGATCTGATTGTTTGGTGTGCATTAGTTGATTTTTTTTTGCAGCTTCCCATCATATCTTATAATCTTTTTGTATATTTTGTTAGTAAAAATAGTAATTCCGTAAAAGAACTAAAGCTATCAAATGACTGTAGTGGGGTAAGACATAAAGTCTGCCCATGGAAAGCAGCAGTAGTGGAGTAATGGTATGAAGCATAAAGCGCAATTCTCAGTTAAATCACAATGATCTCATTCGTATAGTTTGAACAATCTGTAGACACAAGAGTCTGAAAGACAGAAACAATTTGGGGGGCAGATAATCTTTATATTTTGTAATCCCATTTGTAATCTCAGGGCCTCTACAATTTGTTTTGCGACCTCTTTAGGGGGTCCGGACCCCAAGATTTGAAACAGCTGAATTATATTACTGCAACTTCTACATAGAAAGTCTTCAGCAGTAAAACAGTCCCCCTGAGCACTTTATTTGCTTATTGTCTGCAGGCTCGCTCCCTCTGGATCTTCTGTCTTTTGTCCTCGAGAGGGACACCTCAAAGCTTGTGCCAGGAGTGCACATGAAGCAGGCTGAAGGGGTCAGGGGGATTCATTTCTCAAGTCCTCACACCTCCATGAGCTTCCCCTCCTCCCAGGTGCTGGTGAACTGCGACCTCTTCCCCAAAGAGTTCTCCATCGTGGTGACACTAAAAGCCACTCGCACTGCAGCCAAGGTGAGCGTATTAAATGTACTTATGCAAAGTACAAGGTATGCAGAGTACTCATTATGCAGCAGAAAGGTCATGGAGGTCATTTAAATGATTTTATGTACTGTATAACAATGCACGGTTTATAAACTCATTACTCCTTTTAAGTTCTAATCTGAAAAGGAGCAAATAACTTTCACAATGACATGAATTTAGTGAAGTAGGAATTTGAACATTTTCTCCGGAAATACAGTTAAGATGAAGCAAAAACAAAAATTGAATTTTAATTTGCCAGTAAAATACAAGTATGGCTGCAACTAACAGGCACAAGTAACTCAAAATTGTACTGAAGCACAGTACTTGAATTACTTCCACCACTGCCAAACACAGACTGTCTGAGTGTTTCTCCTTTTGAATTTCAGAGAAATGAATACATCTTTTCCTTGATGGAGGCAAGAAAAGTTGAGAAAAGAAAGGCCGGGGAGAAGGAAGAAGAGAACGATAGAGGCATGAAGATTTTGGAAGGGAATAAAGAGGGGGAGCAGCACCGAGGGCGGGAGAAGGAGAGGCGAGTCAAGAGTAGCAGGGAGCGAGGACGGATCATCCTGGGGCTGAGGTTCTCGAAGAAACGCCTGCACTTTGTTTTCAGAGGTCACGGAGGGGAGATAGAGCATTGGGGGTTTCGAGGCACCCAGCTGGCCGATAACCAGTGGCACACGCTGGTTTTGGCCATCGGCAGTCATCATGTCAGGCTCACCGTGGACTGTAACTCACCCCTGGAAATGTAAGTTCATGTCTCAGCTTCTCTTGAGTGCTTCTGTTCACTGTCTGTCTCCCACCACCCTCTCTTCCTCTTTCCTCTGAACTCCCTTGAGGGATAGTAGATCCTTCATCACAATACAATGGCACGGCTCCAAATCTGCTCACACCCTGCAGCCATATCACAGCAGGCTGACAGTGTGTGATAGATGGTTTTTGGTGGAAACTCCCTCTGGCGCACAGAAGGGAGGACTATCAGCCCCCGTAAGAGTGTATGTACGATACAATCCAAGTCTCAGTCCCACAAACAGAAGAATGGAGGAGACTACTTTAATTACAGATACTTTCAGTTCATTTAAACAGTAGGAGAAAAACAACTTACCTGGGCCATTAGAAATAATTATGTCTTTTCATTGTGAACAGTGTTCCCTCCAGGCCTTTCCCCTCAGACCTCAACATGCAGGGATCCAGATTCAACATTGGCAGTCGGGGGAGATGGAAAGGCTTGTATTCAGTAAGATTTATATTCCCATCATCCCTAACTTTATTAAGAACTAAGCCCCTCGCCAGTGTTTTTTCCCCTAAAACAGTCAAATCTTTCCCCTCTTATCTGCCTCCCGTCTGCACAGGGTCTGTTGCGACAGCTGGTTTTGGTGCCAGGTTCGGATGCCACCAGCCAGATCTGCCCTTCATCCGAACCCCACCTAGCAGCTCTGTCGGTACCACCAATTCTCTCAGACCTGCCTGTCACGGGGAAGGAGGGTTACAGCCATCTGGGCTCTCATGGTAACTTGCAGAGGTGTTATACAAGACATTTGATGCGGTTTGATGGAATGCATGGCTCATATGCCTTCTTCCGCACCTTTCCCGTCATTGCTTCCCCGATTTTCCGCTTTCGCTTTGACCACACAGAAACAGAGGAGCGGGTCTCCGTGGGGTTAGAGCGGTCATGCTCAGAGCTGCTAAAAGGCCAACTGTGGTTCAATCCGCTCAAGAAAGGCCTCTACCTCTGTGACGGCACGACGTGGGTCGCTGTGCTAGAAGGTGAGAATACAACATCAACCATGCGGTCATGAGCTAACAGTGACTCTTAGCTTTGACTGAAAACTTACAAAAGTCTCACCCCTCCCTCCCTCCTCAACTCAGATCATAAACGACTGGACTACGTGTTGGAACACCAGGTCCTCACTACCAGCTCAGAGACACATGATGTAGAGGTATCCTTCCACCTTCCACTGAATCTATATATATTTGTGGTGTCTGTTCTATTGTTAGAAACCTCACTGTGCTTACAGTTGAGGAAAACAAAGGCACAATATTAGTGATGCCTTCAAGAAGTCACAAGGTGAGACAAGGGGAAAAAGTTTGGCTAATCTTCCATACTTTTCTCTGTTTGCTTTTTTTTGTCTTGTGAAAAACTATAGTTCTTTCAATATTTAAAATATATTTTAGCCTCTATAAATGTGTATCTTCACCTTCACCTATCTGTACCTTTCTTTTCCCATCCATATATTTCCTTTTTTTATCCAATCTTCAGGTGTTCCAGGTACCCGGCATGGGTCTTATGGCTGCTATGGCTCATCGGTCAATGACCTCTGGCTCTGGTGTGTATCTATGGGGCCACACAGGTTTCAAGCTCTACCAAAATATGAGCACATATGGAGCTCTGGCTTGGAGACATTTCAGCATGGGCAAGAAGGTGTGACAAAAAGAAAAAAAAATGGGTTATGGAATATGAATTGAATTTACACTTGGTGGAAGTATTTTGGAAAACTGATACTCCCTATGCTTTGCTGCTTCCTTCTAGATTTTTCTGGTGGTGTCTAACTCTGGAGGAGAGCCGCAAAAGCATTTTAACAAAGAACCAGAGATGGACTTTTCTGTGATTTACAAGTGGAGCAAAAGAAGAAAGCGGTTTGTGCAGTTCCAAACTCTACAGACACACTGTGCACGGGACTGGGAGGCCTTTAAAATCAACCGACAAACTTATCTTGCCGTGGCCAATCATAGACAAGGTAACAGCTATAGATCCATCAAATGCCATCCTATCTGCAAAATATCAAACTACTCTGTGACATCTCTCTCTCTTTCTGTCTTCCAGGAGATAATAATCACACTATCAACAGTGTGATATACAAATGGAATAAGTTAACTAAGTCCTTTGAGGTTCATCAGATGCTGCCCACCTCAGGGGCATATGACTGGGAGTTCTTCACAGTCGGGCCATACCATTTCCTGGTGGTCGCAAACGCCTTTGATGGAGTGACTACTTCTGTGGACTCAGTCATCTACGTTTGGGTCAATGGAAATTTCCAGGTGTTCCAGACAATTAAGGTGTGTGGTGAACATAAAACAGCAAAAGAAATGTGTAATTGGTCTTGAAAATTTGCCTGAAAGACTAAAAAGGATTTTGCACCACTCACTTCTGTGAGTTTGGTGCTCTGCCACAATACGGGGTAAATTTGGATGGTGCTGAACGTAGGTTGAAATTAGGCTTAATAGCACTTAAACATGGCATTTTTCTGCATGATTTCCATGCCATTCATCTTCTCACCAGCTGGGCTTTGATTTCCTCTGATGAGATCTGTATCTGTGTGATGAGTATGAAAAACCATCTTGTCTGTACACACAGGAGGAAGGGAATGCAAACGGGGGGCAGATAAAAGGATAATGAAAGAGCGATGGGAAGCAAGGAACATTTAAGAC
Source organism: Terapon puta (assembly GCA_028564955.1). NCBI lineage: Eukaryota > Metazoa > Chordata > Actinopteri > Centrarchiformes > Terapontidae > Terapon > Terapon puta. The sequence goes on from JAOXYL010000113.1 coordinate 8,241,447, forward strand.
AGAGCCAAAAATAGAGCATGCGGTTTGCCATGATTTGCTTGAGTGATAGCAGTGCTTTGACATGTAACTGATAGTGAATCGTATATTTGAATCTAGCCACATTTGAGGAGAGAGTGTTGACACATTGATAGTCACATGTGAAAACCATAAGGAGAAGATTTAGGGAAACTCCACAGCTGGATGTGAAGATTCTTAAAAACACCTCAGGGCAGGTGGAAATCATGTAAAATCATCCATAAATTAGTGAAAGTACATCATTTGGGCCCTAATTTATTTATTTATTTCGTTATCTGTTTTTTTTTCCCACATTAATTTATTTCTTAGCTGTCTCTCTTTCAGCTTTCCATCTCTATGTTTATAAAAGAAAAAATGAGATCTCACACCTCCTGAAGTAAAAATACATAAGTATTATCTGCTACATGTACTCATTCCAAGAATTGCCCATTTTAGTGAGATACTATTATTTATGACATTAAATTGTTAGTTATAATGCAACAATGTAAACATTTAGCTATTATAGCACGAATCTAAGCATCAAAATATACATTTAAGGGGTCATGAGATGATTGAAATGGTAGGAAAGAAAAAAAATTATTCACTTTTTGGACCTTTCTTTAATCTTTGGATGAGAATTCTTCGTTGCCGCCTTATCCCCTTAGCTAGGGGTTAGCCTAGCTTTTTTGTGAAATATTGGATCAATTAACCTCTTTGACCCTCATGTATTTAAATTAAAACCATATGAAAAGTTTAGATGGTAAATATGTGAACAACTCTGTATTACAACAAGGATCCCAGACTAATGATTACACTACTGTTTTTTTTGTAAGGGATCTCAAACAAACCATCCTGAATCATGCACTGGATTTCATGAGTTTATCTTTTTAACACTAAAAGCAGGTTAACCACATTTACACTAAATCAAGGATGGTTTCTCTCTCACTGTCACAGACGTTCTGCGCCACAGACTGGGAAATGTTTCAGATTGGCAACAGGGTCTTCTTAGTTGTTGCCAACGGACACAGACTCCATGGTAATGGACCAAATCAATATACCATCAACTCCACCATCTATGAACTGGACGTGAATGGACAGCTGTTCGTCCGCTTCCAGGATATTGTCACCTATAGGTACAGATGTGCAAACACTGTAGTATTCCAGGTGCACGTACATGCAGACAGATTATGAGAACAATTCCTGTGTAATAACCTGTTTGCTGCCATTTCAACGTCTCGTCATCAACACATACCTTTACTGTCTTTCCAGTGCAGTGGACTGGGAGTTCTTCAGCCTCGGGGAGGAATATTTTCTGGTTGTCGCAAACTCCTTTAACGGAGAATCCTACTCTCTCAACAGCATTCTCTATAGGTACTCCACTTGTCAACAACATCCCTCCTGATGTGAAATAATTCATCTAATCTGATGGCCTTCTAACTTAGTACCGAAACATACACCTACTCTGTTGTAATGTAGATTTATTTTCCTCCTGTGAGCTTGGTGGGTGAAGGCACATGTGCACGTCTGACGCGCCAAGATTCACTGTGAACGAGGAAATGGCTGAGAGCTAATTTTAGGTCTAGTGCCTTTGTTAAGCAGATGCAAATACACCTTTGATTTAATTCCTCTTCTCTGTTTGTTTTTAGGTGGCAGGGATATGAAGGCTTTGTTCCTGTTCATTGGCTCCCAACGATTGGGTGCAGTGATTGGGAGTTTTTCAGCTCTAAAGGAGAATCATATCTGATCTACTCAAGTGCCAAAGTTCCTCTCTCCAAAGTGTTCAAGCTGAAAACCTACTAGGCAAAAAAAAGTGTGTTTGTGGCTTTGTGTATTGTATTTATGTATGTGTACATGCTGCCTATGTGTGTTTCTGTGTGAGAAAATGTTTGTAATGTTTAGTAATGTAATAATGTTTAAAAAGTGTGAATGTTTTTGACTAAATGTGCCTTTAAAATGCTGTGCCTGTTCACAATTGACAAAGTTGTAACAATCATTAAGGAGATGTCCTGTGTCTGGGAATTTTGGTTTGGAGGAGGATTTTACATTTTACACAGAAATTGCACATGGTGTGTGTTGAAGAATGATATTGATATTTCATGGAATAAACATCTTTCAATGTGACAGTTTTAGACAATAAATATTCAACTGAATTGATGTGTTAATGGTTGGCATATGCAAAAAGAGATACGATTCATGTTAAAAACAAATAAACCAAGGACATTTCCTTGAGTGAAAATAAAAGGAAAATAAATAAAAAACAGAGATATCTGTTATGTAATGACCAGCTCTACATACAGTTACATCCATGTTTGGTTCACAACTGATCAACCTCATTTTATCACTCATTTTATCACAAATGTCAAGTACACAAGATTTTTATATGAATATGTTTGTGCATTTATCTACATTGTCTGATCATAAAGATATAAAGCTCATTCCAAGACTTTGCAATATTCACATTTTTCTGTAACAATTAATTGTCGATTATAATATATTTAACATTTAGTTTATTAATTAGAATGTGTTCTCATTGAAAATTGGACTGAGCTCTACCTTCTTTGCCTCTGACTGCATGATTTATGTAAAAAAGTTCCAATAAATTATTGAAATTGCAATAAACCTGTCTTAATATGTTTAAAGGCATGACACGAGTTGTTTGTGCATTGTCTAACCATCAGCTATGTTCGTTTAGGGCTTGTGAGGTAACAAGGAGGGTGGAAAACATCCCCTGCAGGAGCAAAATTACACATGTTTTTATTACAATACCTGGTAACCTCTTTGATTGGTATGCAAACCTCCACACATGGCCCTGGGCACATAACTGCAAAAGCTCTGTAAACACAAACAAGCTTAGAACATGTTTTTTTTCTGAAAGACTACAATCCCCATGACTTCAAGACTGGACTTGTCGGAAATGTAGTTTTTTGTGGCTGCAATTATTGTCACTGGCAAATGAAACGTAGCCATAAAAACAGGTTTTATATGACTGTGTCATGAAGGCACTGCAAATTGCTGAAATTATAATAAACGATAAAACGATAAAAGATGTTTACATGTATCAGCCAAGTAATAAAAATACATTCGGGTTGTCTTTATTTTACGCTAACATAGTTAGACACTACAAGTACCACAATGCACCGCTCCGCTGTCTGCCAGGAAGAAACATGGCTGCCTACTGTTCACAGACGGTATCTTTATTTACGTGTCGTTTGCTTGGTGTTTTAAGACAAATGGAAGGAAACAGAGCCAATGTCAGATGCCACAGTGAGTATCAGTTAAATTAGTCGTCAGAGTTTCGGTGAGAAGACGCCATTTTTCCTCCAGGCGGCAGCGGCACGGACCGTTAACGTTACCGACAGCCTGGTTTTTTCTTTTCATTTTCGCTGAGTTGTCAGCCTGCCCATCAGTGTCGGGCTGCCTTTGCCTTTTGTAAGCCCGCTGAGGTGACCGAACGACGTCTCTGCGAGGCCAAACACCCGGTAAGAGTCGCTATGTTCAGTCCCGTGAAGTCTTCTTATTTCCGAGTGAGCCCAGCCATTGTCAACAGAGAGCTCGGCAAGACCAAGATGAGATAGCAAGAGGGCACACCGGAGTGCTGACACACGATTTACCGCGAGTCCCAGCGTAACCGAGAGACACACGGGGGCACATTAACCCGCACGGCATGTTTGGGAACCTTTTCGAGGAAGAGGAGGAGGACGGCGGCGGCTTCTCCTCCTCCTCGACTTCCTCCGGAGGTAGAGCTGCGAAAGGGGGAGACGAGCCACCTCCACCCCGAGGACGGAGCAACCTGTGCGGCATCAAGAACCAAGGGGGCACCTGCTACCTCAACTCTCTGCTCCAGACCCTGCTGTTCACCCCAGAGTTCAGAGGTCAGGCCAGGTTTGGGTGGCTTTTGCAGTAGACCAGAAGGCGGGTGCCTGTTTATTCTATTTATTCATTCATTGTTTGGTGCGTTTTTCTTTTTTTGCAGAGGAGCTGTTCAGATTGGGCGCAGAGGAACTGGGATGCCTGGAAGACAAAGAGAAACCCGGGGCCAAAGTAAGTATCTGTGCTGAGTGCATTTCTTTGTGACCTGTCATGAGTTTTTTCCTCTATTCATTATTTTTTTTTTCTCAGGTCAGAGTGATCCCCCTGGAGCTGCAGAGACTGTTTGCCAGTCTGCTGCTGGTGGACCAGCAGAGCGCCTCCACCGCAGACCTCACCGACAGTTTTGGCTGGAACAGCAGCGAGGTCTGGGCCCATTATCTTTGCCAGTGAGAGAGGGGGTTAGGTTACTCTTCTCATCTCTCTGATTGATTTATCTTCCTGTAATACCAGGAATTGCCTGCTGAAAAATGGATTTCAAACTTTATAAATAGTAGTCTGGCTGGAAACATTCACAATAAAGGCATGACGAGGGAGAATGGAAAGAAAGAACAAAACAACTTCAAGGACATGCACAATCACCTTTTCCGCATCATGATTGTACATGGCAGTGAGGTGATTGAGCTTAAAACAGAACTCTAAAAACCATCTAAATGGAAAGTATGATTTAAGCTCTTGCTTTGGGTGGTGACAGTGACTCTGCGCGTAAGAAAAACTTGCTCAAAAGATATTAACTAACAGTGAACTAATTAGCTTCTCCAGTGAAGTTTGGTTTATGTCTATTGGTTCCTGTTTGTATAAACATTTAATTTCAAGAGAAAAGTGTACAGAAGTGTACTGTTAGTACAGAATATGGATCTGGAACATGGCGGATGTCTTTCTGTTGCTAATTTGATCTCTTTTCTGTTGTTCTCTCTCAGGGAACAAATCAGCATGATGTACAGGAGCTGAACAGGATCCTGTTCAGTGCATTGGAGCACTCTCTCGTGGACACCAGTGGTAGCACATTAATCCACCGTCTGTACCATGGGACGATTGTCAACAGCATTGTCTGCAAGGAGTGTGGCAATGTTAGCCAGAGACAGGTGTGTCCATGTGTGCAAAGTTTCTCTGCCTCTCTGACTTGCCTCCTTTCTTAATGAAGTTATATTTTGTCCATTAAGTACTGTTGGCTCAGTCAGATATAAGAAGAAAAGTTGTAAAGTAAAGCTGTTGTCTCTGAAGAATAAATGTCAATAATAAATTGCGTGTCTAGACCAGAAAATTATAAATTATCCCCTTTTTATGCCTTCTGTAGGAGGACTTCTTGGACCTGACTGTGTGTGTTTGTGGCATGTCTAGCCTGGAAGAGGCTTTGTGGAACATGTTTGTGGAGGAGGAGTTGTTTGAGGGCAACAACCTGTACCGCTGTGCACAGTGTGACAAGCTGGTCACTGCTGCCAAGGTCAGTGCCAGCTTTCAGACAGTGTCAACAGTAACAGATGTTATAATTCAGTGAACCTGGAAGGTCTCCTTTTCCCTCTGTTCCCTTTTTGAACAAGCAATTACATTAAACATTTTAATTGTAACAGGATGTAAAGCTATACGTGTGAAAACCAGCAATGATTTATAAACATCTCTCTTGTCAACATAAAAAATGTTTGCTGTTTCTCACCATTCTTTGTTTTACATATTTTGCTTTTATTTAGTCTGCCAAGCTGAGTAAGCTCCCCCCATTCATGACCATGTCTTTACTGAGATTCAGCTTTGACTTTGCCAAATGTGAGCGATACAAGGAAACAGGACGCTACAGCTTCCCTTTCACCATCAACCTCCAGCCATTTTGTGAACAGGTACTTGACAACTTTGAACAGTCTTTTTATCTCTCTTCTTTTTTATGATAACCACACGAAACATGGCTTTCCTTAATTGTCAGTTGCCACCCCATTGGTTTTTAATTTACATTTTCTTGGTTTATGATAAACTTAATCTCACTAAGATGTCGTGATAAGCTAACTGTTATGTGTTCCTCCTATACAGACAGATGTTAAGGACTCTGATTACTCCTATGAGCTGTTCTCTGTGATCATCCATAAAGGCGGCTGTTATGGTGGCCATTACCATGTTTACATCAGGGACATTGACCAGCTTGGCCGATGGGAGCCGCCGGTGAGGAAAACAGGGGAGCTAACTGGAGTATTACAATAAGGAATTTTAAATAAAAAGCAAGCTGTCATCAGTTGTACTTGTCTTTCTATAATATGAGATGTAAGCCCTGACGAAAGTCTAGTGGCTCAATCCCCATAAGATTATTTAAAACAGCTCATTCCAAATCCATAGGCATTTTCTAAAAAAACAATAAAAAAAGTCTGTGGGCTTTTAAATATGTGCATCAATATCATCTCTTCTGTTGTCAGGAAGAGGAACGCAAACCAAAGACTCAGAAGAAAGTCAAGGAGGAGGACAAGGAAGTATGTGAGCCAAAAATTCAAGAAGATGACCCTTTGTCTGTCCTCACTGCTATTATTGCGCAGGTAAATAAGAGATTCCTTGGTCAGAAGGTTGTCCATGTTTTTTCTGTTGACAGCCAGTTAATTCATTAGGTGCTGTTCATTTTCTGTCCACTAGGAGCCATCAAAGAGTGTCCTGGTTGACCAGCTGGGACAGAAACTCATGAATAAGATTGGTTCATCCTGGAGCAAAAAGTTCAGAAAACAGTTTGGTCCCATTGGAAAGGTATTTCATATGCTCTGAATCTTGCATCCTTTTTGGGGGCATAGGTTTTTTGTTGTATCAATAAGTGTTGTTTCTCTCCTTTTTCTCCTCTGGTGTAGTTCCTGCAGTCCCACAATGATGTTTTCATCTTGGTGTCCAATGGCACTCGAGTGGCACTGAAGGCAAACCTTCCAAGCCCTGTGACTGAGCCCCCCAGCCCACCAGAGCAGACCACTAACTCTGATCCTTCAACACCTTCAGACCCCGGAGCTGCTGAATCACAGCCAGGACTGGACCAGAAACCAGAACCCGAACAAGAGGTACTTGTGCAGCAGTTGTAATTTAACAGGTTTAAAATGTCACTGGAAAGACTCTTACTTAATTCTGTTTTTCAGCGGTGTTCCTGCTGGACAGCATGTGATTACTTTGATGCCTGTTTCTCACGGTGTTTCTTCCCGTCTGTCAGCAGGGTAGCCACTGGTTTGACCTTAACGACTCCACGGTGACCTCCATCAGGGAGTCTGACATAGAGAAGCAGTTCCAGGGCAAAGAGAGCGCATACATGCTGTTCTACAGAAAAACACAGCTGCAGAGGCCCTGTGAAGGTAACGGACACCATGTTTTGTATTTCTATTGCAAAAGATTGGAGCAGAGAAAGAAATGGAGAAGAGATGAATAAAAGAAGAAATATTCAGAAATTGGGATAATTTGATTGAATGAAGCAATGATTTAGTTTAATTTTGATAATTTGTTAATAGATTTATAATCAAGCACACAAAAGGTAAAGTGGTTTGATGACTAATATGTATCTATTAAATGTGTTTTGTGTTTCTACATTTGCAGCTGTGAACAATCCCCAATATAAGGTTCCTCTTCACCTTATCCAGCTGGCTCAGGAGGAGAACTTCAAACTGCAGCAAATGCGGTACAGAGACAAATTCACAGTATTATTACAATTTCGCTGTTTAGTAGATTGGTTTGTTACATAATTTATTCATCTCAGTCACATTGTTTTTGTTACAGTGAGAAGTTTGAAGCCACTAATAACACTGTGGAGCTGCGCCTTCACCTGGCACCCAGTTACAGGCTAGAAAATGGAGCACTGCGACCCATCGGCAAGGAGCAGAATGGGAGCACCACTCTCAGCTTTGACCGTAGAAAGACTGTAGGAGATCTTCGATTGGCTATTTATCAGGTAAATTCATCTAAACACTAGCCTTTTAAAACCTTGAAATGAATGGTAGAAATTGATAGTTTTTTTTGTGCCTTTATGTACGTAGATGCAGGAACTCTGGGAAGGAGACATGGCTCTGACTGTGGCCAAGAGTCTTCCTGCAGGGCTTCACCTCTACAATACTATAATAGGTGAGGTGCTGAAGTGCAGAATACCTCAAGAGGATAGAAGAAGATAAACAAATGTTCTAACTGCATTCTGGTTGTGCTTCCATTTGCAGATGACAATATCTCCCTGTACAGTGCAGGCATTCAGACAAACTCTGACCTCTTTGTGTGGAATGGCAGAGAGGTGAGGAAAGGCACTGTCTGACATATTGTGGCATTTTTCTTATCTTAAACCTTTTTCTGTAAGGCTTCTCTGCACAAGTGTTTCAAATTGGTCTGTCTGTGAGTCGCTGAGCTGCCAAATGTTTTGTCTTGTTTCCATCTGGTGAATTCCGTCTGGTCATGAGATGTGATAATGAGCATGATCGGTGCTTCCAACTTGATGTTATAAGTTGAAAGAAGAGCTTAAATCTTACATGTACTACTTTCAGGAAATCAGTAGATGAAAACAAAATAAATCTCATTGCAGGTGTGTGGCGCGACTGTCCTAACTGGAGCCGAGTGGGAGCCAGTGCTGCTTACTGTGGTCCGTCCCTTTTTGGGGGAAGATGGAGAGCAGGAGGTGGAGGATCCAATGGACTCTGAGGAGGGAAAAGGGGCTTTTAAAAATGGGGGGCCAGGACTTAAAAAGGAGGCGAGGGGGTTTGCAGGTGGTTCGACTCTTGGGGAGGTGAAGGAGGTTCTGGGGGAGCCCAAGGAGAGTCTGCTGTGCCAGGAGCATAAGAGAGAAGAGCAGGGGGCAGGAGAGGGAGGAGGGGCAAGCGGATGGAGGCTTTTCCCTCCCACTGACATGCAGCGGACGCTAAAGGAGCTGTCGCTGAAAGATGGAGATGCTCTATTGGTGCTGGAGCCACAGTCCTTTGACAGCAGGTAAAATCCTAAAACAGTGTGTAAAGTGTGCGTATACTTGTTGTTTTATCGAGGTGTGTGCTTTACTACTGTATTCTGTTTAGCATGTTCACGCTGAACGGAGACGTTGTCACTGTGACTACACCGTCTGACTGCCGGTGGCTCCAGGTGGAGTTTCGACCACGCGGTGGAGGAGGAGGAGCCGGAGAAGAGGGGGAGAAAGAGGAGGAGAAAGAGGAGGAGAGGAAGAAGATCAAAGTTCCAGCTACGGGAAATATGGTCAGTTATTTTCATGCTCCTGTATTTTCTGTTTGGTTTTTTTTTCATCCTCCACTTTGCCTTACCATTTGAAACATTGCATTGTTCTTCCAAAAATCGTTTAGTTATGTTTTAAAGTGTCTCTCTCTTACAGCTGCTGTGTGAGGTGAAACAGAGAGCCATAGAGGAGCTGCAGTTACAGGAGAACCCTCCAGGCAAGCCACTCACTGTTAAAACAACTGTCCCCCATAATGTTGGTCAGGTATAATAGAGTATATATAATCCCAGAATCACAGCTGTTTCAATAATGCAGCAACACAGTGTATATATGAAGAACAGTTAAGAAAAATTATGTCAGTTCTATGTGTGGGGAAACAAAAACATACCTGACCATTCAGAGTGGATGTCAGCATGCCCTGAACACAAGAAATATAAGTGTCTCCAGCAATATGTAAAATCAAAGGGCTTTAAACTGTAACACTTGCAATTATTGTCAATTAATGATTAACACATTTTCTCAATACTGCATCAGTATCAATGCAGAAAATCTAGATAAATGTTACTATCTATTAATGACCACAACATTGGCCGAAGTTCAATTGAGTAAAAATTTCATCTTTGCTATGTGGTTGGAGTCTTTAATCCAATATTTTTAAATCAGCTGTTGTTTTTCTTCTCACTGACCAGGTGCCGAGTACTGTCTCAGACAGGTGGACTGCACAGGGAAACTCCTTCCACCAGGTACTGTGTCATTTATTACCTGTGGGTGATTTTAATGCTGCAGATAACTTGGAACTGGAAATCCCCCTCATTTTAACAAAATATTAAGATACGCATTCCTTTACACTGCCCCCTTGTAAAATGTTTAAAAGGTACTCCCCCTGCTTGTAATTTTTCTTCTCATCATCTTTCTTTTGAAGTTTAGAGCACATTTACTAAGTGTACCATGTTGTCCCTGGTTTACCTGACAGTGTGTGAAGAGTTGAGTGTTCGGGATGCAGGAGTGCGACTCATGACCACGCTTACTCTCTGTCTGGGAAATGCCCCCAAGCCATCACAGGTGTCTTTTTATTTGAAAGCTTCAATAAATCCTTTGTACTTGCAGCTGCACTTGTGAACCTTACAGAACCTTTCAGTACCAGTAAACCTTTCTATCCTACATTTTAAAACAAACCACGAAGAGGAGTTATGAGCATTTAAAATGCTCCATTGATGTTGTTGTGATATTTTTCTCCTCTCGTTGCAGCTTTTCTTGCACTTCACTGTGGGCACAGTGCCCTCTGCTGGCATGGAGATGGACATAATTGTGGAGAGTACTTGCACTGTCAAAGAGGTGAGGACGAAAGTTTTCATCTGCTAAATTTGTGAAGCATTTATATTGCGCTTATATTACATGTATGTGTACATTAAAAATATTTCAATTATGTGATTTTGTGTAATTTGCAGTGCTTAAAGTCAATGCTGGATGCTGTTGGACTTGATGGTAAAGAGATTTATTTTCTTCTGTATTTTCTGTTGTGCTGCATGTAAATTACTAAGATTAAACTTTTTATGCATTGAGAGTTGCTGTTCACCAGAATTGTTTAAGCTTTTGTAAGAATGTAATGAAACAGATTGTTTACTGTCACACTTTGGTGCAATATCTAGTTGTTAATGTCATTTAAATATTTGCAGGCACCTGTTGGCACTTGAGGAGACTTGATTGGTGTGAGGAGATTGGAGAGCCACTTATGGATGAAGTGAGTGGCTGATTGTAGGAGGAACAAGCTGTCAAACCTAAAACAAACAGTGGTTACGCATATCTGTTTTCATTTTGCACCACCTTTTCAGGTGTATTTTTATTTTTACTTTATTTCTTAATAAAGGCAAAATTAATCAAAAATAATATTTTGTGAAACCGAACAAAATCTTATTATCTTATCTTAATTTTAAATAGACAGAAATCTGCTAGAAGGCAAAAGGCACTTGCATAACACCAAGCCTTTGTGTGTGTGTTTTGAACTAATTTTTATCAACTTCTGCCATGTATGTAACACAAATATATGAACACTGTTTCAAGTCAGATAATCCTTGTTTTTTCATTAGTCAGTACACGTTAACAATGCTCTTTTATTCTCAGGATTCTTCTCTGGCAGAACTAAAGATAAGCAATGGAGAGACATTAGTCCTCACTGAAGGACAGCTTCCTCCGAAGGTACTTAAAGGTCATGATTTTGGGTAAAGATCCTTTGAATACCACAACATTACATTTCTTTAGCCTTTGGTTTCTGTTATTCCATCAGGGGTTTCTCAAGCTGTCTGTTTGGCTGCATCTGGATCCCAGAAACAACTCAGCAGTTTCCATGGAAACTAACTTTAATCACACTGACAATGGCCACGCTGAAGAGCAAATGCCAGAGGTTGTGAGGGGAGGTGAGCCTCGTAGTCATTCGCCACCTCTGTGTGCCAGCAGCGTGGCGGAGCTGACAAGTGTAGGACAGGTGGAGATATCGGACGAGGCCACCCTGGAGGATCTCAAGACTCAGGTAGGATATGAAGGATATGTGTATGACAACAGGAGGGATTAAGTCATCAGGTAATCCATCATCTGATTTTGTCCCCTAATCTGCACCAGTAAATATTGCAATCCAAGAATGTCTAAAAATGCTCATGATGCTCTATGTTATGCTCTTCTCTGTCAGGTGTTGACGCTGCCCGCCCTTCAAGATGTGTGTATGCCAACCATTGCGTTCATGCGTGTGTGGCAGCTTGAGGGACAGAGGCTTGCGCGTATCCTCAGAGGACATCAACTCACACTCAGGTATGAACACTATCCTTTATTAGGACTTTGTTTTTTAATCACTCTAGAGACCTGAATGTTCTTTTTGGTTTCTTCGTTATCAGGAAATTGAAGTTGACCAGTGGTACAGACCTTTGCGTGCAACAGCTACTAAAAGAGGAAGATCTTGGGTAAGGTTTGGGATGTCATAGTACAGTCCAATACTAACATTTGTCTTATTTAATTTCCTAGTTAATTTCTGTCTGTCTATCTGTTCCTAAGCTCTAAGGAAGTGTTGCTGAATGTTAAAATGGGAATACCAGGAGAGAGATGTTACTACCCGCCGGAGGAGCTGGTCTGGGATGCATCCCGTGACTCATCTCCCCGCTCTCTACGCACTTGTCTGGCTGCACACTATGGCCTCTCCCCTGACTCTCTGCTGCTGGCCAAACACCAGCCAGACAAACACACCTGGGAAGAAATTTCAAATTGGGTAAGACTTTAATATAGTTATTTCTTGAGAATGCATTATATTTATTTATTACAAAAACGAAAAAAAAAAAAGGACAAAAATCGTTAAGTCATTATTGCATTGTCAGTGAATAACATGTTATATCACCTCTTTATCTTCCAGAGCCAGCAGGTTTCCAAAAAGAAAAAGAAGAAAAAGGCAGAATCACTGCTGGGAGCACCATTTCACCTCAAAGATGGCGACACAGTCGGCATCAAAGTATTGACAACACTTATAGTTTGGCTTATATAAGCTTTGGTTTTGAATTCTTTGACAAACACTTAATCTGTTCTTTATATTTTCCCCAGAACCTTTTGATTGACAACAACAGGGACTTTGTCACTCTGGAGGATGAGCAGGGCCAGCAGAGGCTCAGAGAGCAGGCAGAGCAGCGCAGGAAAGGGTGGGACTTCTTCTTTGACTACATCATCAGCTGTAACACCACAACACTGTGTCAGATTATCTGGCTGTTTATTCAAGATCTTTTGGTAAAACTGTCATCTCTTGCTTCCTCAGAGGACAGGCTGCAGGATGTGACGGTGCTGGACCACAGAAGAAAACTGGGCAGACCAAATCCAGGAAACCAGAGGTGGCGCTGTCGATCAACGTTGGGGTATTCAGATAGCACCTTGTTCACATGGGTGCATGGACAAATCAGAACTACCGATACAAAACCACATGAACACACACATTGTTGCCACGTTGCAGGACAATCCACTTGACGTCAGTCTTCTGCCATTTTTTAAACGTGTATTTCTCCATAACTCTTTCACACCTAAAATCTAATGCTAAAATACTTCTCATCCGAATGGTTTGCTGACCAAGAATGAAAGGAGAGTTCATTTTGCCATCTAGATTTCTGTTAAGTAACAACTGACTGTAATTTGCATTACATCTATGCAATATTACTGGATTTATTATGACCTATGATTGCATTGCTTCCCCTTTGTATTTCTTAACCTCTGAAGGATATATGAGGATAGTGCGACTTTGTGACCTAGTGTGAATTTTTTTTTTCTGCATGGATCAGTAGCTAATTTTGTAACCTTATAATGAAAGCTTCTGCCCTGAGAACACCGTTTCTACTTGGAGTGTTTGTGTTTTTTAGTTATATACTGATGCTTGTGTTAACTGGAGTTTCTATCTCATATACTGTTTTGTATAAACTGTAGCAATCAGGGTGAAAGAAATTATACATGTAGCCACCAGGTAGTGGTTTTTAAATTCTGACATGTTTAGTACCCACTACAGTTGCCACTAGAAAATAAACCATAATTGGGTAACTTTTTATGATAAACCTGTCACTGTGTGGTGACCACAAACACACTCTGGATCACAGGCTTGTTTTAGGTTGATAAAGGAGAGGAGAGATAGGCCTTAACGTGGAGAAGCCTTAGTGCTGCTCTGTCCTCCCTACCTCACTCTCTACCTCTCTTATTCTACCTCTTCTGCCCTGTTTAATTTCCCCCAAGGTCTCACAGAAATTCTTCCTTTTATTTTCAAAACTTCAAACTGTTATCCTTTCTTATTAGAGTCAGCCACGGTTAGAAAAAGTACATTGGATCTGTGCTTTCTCACTTAAGCTGTGACGTGACGTTAACATCATCTGTTAAAGTGTAGCGTGTCTACCTTTTACTTCTATTCATAATCCTTAATTGTTTAAAAAAAGTGAATGAATTAATTGTCTTTCTCTTTATATTGGCCATAACCCCATCATTTCACAGTTGCAGAAATAACTTAATGGAGCCAAACCTCATGGTGTTATGCAGCCTTCTATGACAATGTGCTGCTCTAGAAATATAATATACTGTAATTGAAATATTCTCCTTCATAATTTAAAAGTTAAGATCCCTGAGTTGTTACATGTGTTTTCATTGTGGAGCATTTAATATTTCATTTGCATGCACTATTTGTGATCTTCAGGGAAGTAAGAAATCATACTTGCAGATAACTTATTTGAAAAAAAAAAAGTGACATAATAATTTTACTGTATGAGTTGTGATCTGATTTTGTTATAAAAGATTTTCTATGCTGCTTGCAGGTTTCGTTTCCTGTATTAATCTGGCCTTAATCGGTGCCAAGAATTTGCAAGTAGTTCCTTCGATTTTTTTTTTTTTCCTTTTTTTATAGCAGAAAACTGACAGGATGTTCAGCAATAGCAAAATTTCATTTTGTATCATATGGTATCATATACTGGTGTTATTGATCATTTATGTTATTAATGAGGACTGATTTGTTATGACAGTGGATGTCTGTATTTGTGTCAGATTGTATCTACAGGAAGTATTTTATTGACAATAAAGGTATACAGTAGCAGTCATTAGGCCTGTGATGTTCATTATACTGAAGCTGGATCACTGTGACTTTAATACAGATTCGAGCAGTGTGGATTGGTAAGTCCATCTTTCAAGAAAAAAATGAATCTCTATGACACATTGTGCTGTTAGTCATGGTTCCATTAGCATGAATTGTAATGTCTACTAATTACCATCTTACTGTAGTGTGACCTGTAGTGTAGATACATAGATGGTTTGTTATCCCCAGCATGGGCTGGGGATAAATGTGTAAAATAGTACTAATAATTCAGCTACATGTTTTTATGGTGGTAATTTAAATGACTTTTTATTATTTATTTACTTCTTTATTTATTTTAATTTGATTTTTTTTTTTTTTTTGGGCAAAAATTTTGGGGGGAAAAAGTGCCAGACATTTGTTATGTAAAGCTAGACATTTAAATGTGTTAAAAGATTGGAGCTGTTTTATCAGAAAGGTGTGTTTATTTTATTTTATTTAATAAGATGGGGCATTCAACTTTTTTTTTTTATATTAGGGTTAGGGTTAGGGTTAGAAAAAAATAATATAACAAACATGTCTGTGTATCACAAGAGACATAAAGTATGAATGAGCTAATCAGTCCACTGATACCTTGATGATCTTCTAATATGCACAAAGTTTAAATCCCTAAATCTTTATTTAAAAACTCAGTGATTCATTTTGTTGGAAAAAGTAAAAATCGTCTAGGACTCTATTTCTTTTGTCATCCAAAATGATGTGGTTAAAGTTTTTATTTGTACTAAATTAACACCTCCATGTAATTACAATAATTATCTATATTTTTACGTGCTACGTTACAACGTTGCGTTCATTTACACTCTGAACGGCACGTTTTTGCGCTGACCAATCACAATCCAAGACTCGCCCGGTACGTCCAATCAGCTGTCAGGCTGCAGCTCGTGTCCCCGCCCTCTGTCAGAGTATTAATGTGGCAGCGGGACACGCTGTGTGATTTACTGCAGGGACCACAGAGGCTGTGTAACACTGTGAGGGACCCACAACACCTGCAAAGATGGTTGATGCTTTCTGCGCTACATGGAAACTGGTCGACAGCCAGAACTTTGATGACTACATGAAGGAACTTGGTGAGATTTATTTTTCTCCTTGAAATGAGAGATAGTTGTCTGGTTAGTGCTTCCCCTGCAAGTGCAGATATACTGATATGTATATATGCATAAAACACAATATGTGACTAATTGCACTGTTTTTTTTTTGTTGTTTTTTTTTCTTACAGGTGTTGGTTTTGCCACAAGACAAGTGGGTAATGTTACCAAACCAACCGTAGTGATCAGTAAAGATGGGGACAAAGTGGTGGTGAAGACCATGAGCACCTTCAGGAACACCGAGATCTCCTCCAAGCTGGGAGAGGAGTTTGACGAGACCACACCTGATGACCGGCACGTCAAAGTAAGCTGAGTAACAGTCAGGCTGTGCTCTTCACCGTGTCCTGCGCTCTGACTTTGTGCTTTACGGTTGTCTGAATTATACTGTGCCTGTGCTTGCAGTCCACTTTCACCATGGAGGGAGACAAACTTGTGCAAGTGCAGAGGTGGGATGGCAAGGAGACCAAATTTGTCAGAGAAATCAAGGATGGGAAGATGGTGATGGTAAGATGAAATATCACACATGGCTTGTGCATTATATAAAACCTGACAAGTGGAAAGTCATTGTGGTCCCATTTATGAATTTATGGAGCCATTTGCTTCATAAACAAAGTTTCAAAGTGCTTATGTAAGGTGCTGTGAATTGCCTTGTTGAAACATGCCACACAAATAAATTAGCCTCATCTTTTTGTAATGGTGCAATAACTCCTGCATTATACTTATAAAGAATTGAAGAAAACTTTATAACTGCTGTCATGTAATATATTGTTTTCTCTTTCTTTTCTCTGCCTCACAGACTTTGACTTTTCAGGGAGTCCAGGCAGTACGCACTTATGAGAAAGCCTAACTTGAAGCCTAACACTTGAATGAGCAAATCAATCCCTGCACTGCAACAACATCTTCTTCTTCTTTTTTTTTAACAAAAGAAAGTTGTTTTTACCATATGCAGTGATTTGCACTTGATTTGTCTTTGTAACATTTGATAAATATTTTGGGAAATCTTTTGTAAGATCTTTTTGTAAGAAACTGTAAGACTGTGAAGGGCCTGAACTGTTTCATTCTGTGTATGAATAAGGGAAAAATAAACTGCTTGACTAAACGTCCTCCATGTCTCTGACTTCTCAATTGGTATTTTATTTTAAAGTCAGGTGAGCTCCATCAGCACCACTTTATCTTGACAGTATTTTTCATTTTGGATGTATATATTTTTATGAATGCACTTACTTTTTCCAATATGTCAACCTAAGTTGTGGGAACAGTGCTCTGTCTGTGATGGGTCAGTTCCAGGTGACAGCTGCAGGGTGACGCTGCAGGCCAGAGCCATCCGTGCAGCAGCCAGTGTGACCATTGAACTCATGGGAATGAATGTCCTCCAGTAACCTCCAGATGGTCAGAGTCGACCAGGAGGAGGAGGGGTGGCGGTGATGTCACACGCCTTGGGATAATCCGGTTTTAGTTGTGGTGTCATTACGTAGAGGCATCATTCGATGGTGTTTGGACCAACTGCGATTGAATGCTGCCTCTGGCATGACAGATGACATGGAGGCAAAGACAAAAAAGGACACTGTGCGGGATGTAGACAAATTGTATCAGTCCCACGGTTTGAAGTTCAAAGTCCCAAAATAAGGTCTTTGTGATCTCCAAGTTTCATCTTTGACATAGACAAGAGGAGACTGTTTTCAAGTTTGAGTTCATTTTAAAGTTCCCTCACCCACTCGCCATTTTCCCCACATTTTTAAGAAGCCAAGTTAAAGTCTCCCTGTCCTGCCCTGTGAGCTGTGTCCAGCCTGCTGAACGCTATGACTACAAGTGGCCATTCTTCTCATCTCAACACACTGGCTGCCAAGTTTTTGGCCACCTGTGAATAGCGCGCGACACAAAGAGTCCGTGGTAACTGGAGTGGAACTCATTTGGCCGTTGCCCACTGAATTAATTTCAATCAAAATCTGTCTTTATGCTCCAGTTATAGTATGCCAAAAATTGCCTCAACTCTCACACAAACCAGACAAAATCATTTGCATAAGCATTTGGGGTGGAAACAGCTGAAAAGGCGAGGCGAGTTCATGTCGCAATATTCTCAGCGGTGCAGTCACGCTGAAAAGAGAGCTTATCACTTTCCATGCTGGAGAAACAGTGAGAGATAACAGTTTGGTGTAGCTTCTTCTGTCCTCGGTATGCTTCCCAGGAGAGCAGCAGGAGTTTCCTCTTTGTGTGAAATCTGTGTCAGTGGTGTAAGCTGACCTGTAGTAACCCCTCTCTGGCCTCATTAGGGAAACACAGTGTGAAGACCATCTACAGTAAATCCACTTAGGCTTGTCCCACTCCCATTCAAACACACATGGCTCTTTCAGTACACTCATCAGATTTGTAGCTACTAGAGAAGAAACTCTTTACTCATGAGCTCTTCATTATGTAATAGCACACATATTAGACATGCTGATCTTAAGATTTGGCTGCTTGTACGCAAGACACCTAACATTTTGATGGTTATTAGGAATCTGGATTTAAAAACAGTCGCACATTTACTAATATGCCCTTTTGAATATTTCAACTATTCACAAAGAATAACATTTTTAGGCAGCCTTCATCATAGAGGATGATATGAATAATCAAAAGAAAAACCAGATGATATATAAAGTAAAAAATAATGACAGCTGAAACCAGGCAGTAAAATGTGATACTTTTCTTTTTATGTGGATTCTTTTGTTTTGTTCAGTGCTAAAATCCTCATGCACTTGGTTTTTCACATCTGTTGAGACTAACACTGCATTGACCACAAAATATTTCTGTCACCTGGGAAAACAGCTGGATTACTCTTTGTGTTAAAATTATGTCTCCTCACACAAACACACACACACTTACACACACAAAAACCCACTTGCATTGCTATGTTTTAATGTCAGATTTCTTCTATTCACAGGCATAAGGAAGATGTAATTGACACACTATACATAATGTGATTTTAACAGCAGTTAAAAGACAGTTTCAGTAGTAATGGTTCAGGGATAAAATAGTCTATTTTTCAATTAATTTAGCTATTTACAGGTTATTTTAAATACAAATGGCTAGGTTTTTATTTTGAGAGACATACTTATCATATATATATGTATATATATATATATATATATATATATATATATATATATATATATCTGTATGTATGTATTTATGTATGTATGTATATATATACATAGATCTTTAGTGCTGTCACAGAAAAAACATTAGAGAGCATAAAACACACAAACACACACATCATGCACATTTCATTCAAGGACTATCCAACTGACATACAGTGCTTTGATCACTGAGATATTAAAGTGAGTATTTGGATAAAGCGATTGAAACAAATATTTATCTTTTGACACTAAAATCCAATAAATCCTTTTTCATTTTCAAAGACATCATTTTGGGAGCATAAAACCTACAACTAAAACCTAGTGGAGCATCTTCCTAAATCTCCAGCTGTTACAGACCAATCACTGGATAGGAACTTATGCACCATACAGAGGCTAATAAATATCATTACAGTAAAAAAAAGATAAGTAGATTTTCTTTTCAGTAGTTGTAGTAGTTAGGATTAGTGCCACAGGCTGTAATAACTGCCTTCTATGCAGCATATGGAGTGAAATGTAAAGAACCATATGTAAACAACAGCTGGTACAAACTGAGAAATAATGCACCAGTTTACATCTGACATCATCTACCCACACATGCGACGCCCTTGGCAACGACTTTGAGTGTAATCACATAATGTGCATATCTAATAAAGATATAAAAGGTCATTTCAACCTTTACGCTTAACTTGGACACAAACAAGCTAACAACATAATTCAGGCTGTAAAATGAACCTGCAAGAGGAGCTGATTCTTGCAGCTCTCTTGAAATTATTTTCTACCTCATTTTTTCAGAGACTTTAAATACATTACTTAGATTTCATTTCTTTGCAGTATTCAAAATCAATCTGAACTCATGTAACTTGTACTGTACATCACATGCACAGGGTGTTCATAAACTGTAAGATCACTCCTGTTACCTTTAGTACTAGCACAGAAAATGTGATGCTATAATGTCATATTTCCTTTAACATCATGACATATTTATGTTCAAAACATAAAACAAATTGACTTTTATAAAGTTTGCTTGGAAGATTTTCCTAGCATTCTCTGCCTCTTTCACGTTTATAAGAACCTCTTCAAAAAGTTGCCATTATAAATCGTTTTTCTATGTTGTGCACACAGACAACCACTGATCAAAGATAGTGACAGTGTGTTTTTGGTCTATCCTTTATGACTGACAAAAAAATCCTCACATGTGCCCTGTTTTTGAATTGATTTTGATAACAGTGCAAGAAAAGACTTATGTTTCCCTCTCGTCATCTTAAACAAATAGCATCAAATTCAAATGCCTGAAGTCAAAGAATCAGAGCCAAGTGAGTTTCTGGTATGACATCCTACCACAGAATGAATTAGATCCTCGATGGTAGAAAAAGTACATAGGAACTCAAACCTCGCTCTGACAGTGCAGGCAATGTAATGCTTGTTTTTAGCACCCATGTCAAAATGAGGAGCTGGTGCGAATGTCTACATGGTATCAGTTTAATAAGACTTTATAAAGGTAGTTTCATTTGTACGTTTGTTTGGGAGCTCTCATATACAGTGCGTGGTCATTCCTTTTGACACATAAGAAATAGACAGACAGAAAAAAAAGACCCTTTCCTTTCATTCATGCTTTCTTGTTTGTACCCATTTGGGAAGAAAAGAGGAATATGTGTGAGAGGCTTCCTTGAAATGATAGAAATAATGTCAGAAACAATGGAATTTTGCACTGTAAATGTTGATTCCAGGGGTTTGAAAACAGGTTGAGCATGAAAATCATTGCCATCTACAATGCGAAGAAAGAAGAAAACTAAAATTACACAGATGACTGAGAGCAAAAAATGTTTGTACAATTAATGTACAAACCAGTTTTCAAGTAAATGTGGACTGGAGGAGATTGAACCTCTGTTCGCCTTGAATCAGCAATGGTGGCCATTTTTGTACCCTGTTTACAGCATACTATAACACAATGCACCATCGTGTGTATTGGCACATGTTGCTGTGAGGATCTAAATGAATGATCCACAGAGGTAAAACACTACATTGTTCCATTTAGATATTCTCATGTTATCCACCTTTCAAAGCAACTGAACACAAAGAAACATTCAAAAATAAAAAAAGGAAAGGAATGACGCTGGCTGCCTGTATTTGGTATGAGAGCTCAACCAAATCTGGAAATAAAATAAAATCTGTCCATCACATAAAATCACCCATCATCCTCTGTTGCCTGAGGTTTTCTCCTGAGGACCAACAGTGGAGAGCGGGCTGCCTTTCGGCAGCGCGGTGCGTGACGTGACCATGTCATTATCAGTAAATTGACTAAATTGTCAACCTCAGACTGGACTCAGACCGAGGCTTCAAATCTGCAGTGGCGAGAAGGCGTAGAAAGGAAACTGGGCCTCGTCCTCATCCACAAAGAAACACTGGAAGTAGGGCATCTCATCTGTGAGGGAGTCACAGGATGGCACAGTTTATTCCAGCACACATCAGTACAATATGTTCCTGCCTCTCTCTGGCATCCAGAGAGATGACTGAGCTTGCAATTTGCACACTTCTGTGATCTTTCAGTTACAAGAAGGGAATCTGGACTCACCCTCCATGAGAATGCCGTCTGACACAGCAGGCTCGGCTATGAAAAAGGGAACAAGATGTCAAAATAAAAACAATGTAGAGTTACATTACGTTAAATTACAACCCCACCATACCTTTTATCTTCTCCTCCTTAGCAACTTTCTTCTCAGCAGATTTTTCTGAAATGAAATGAGAATTTGTGCATCAATAAAGTGCTGTAAATTTATTTCAAA
Source organism: Terapon puta (assembly GCA_028564955.1). NCBI lineage: Eukaryota > Metazoa > Chordata > Actinopteri > Centrarchiformes > Terapontidae > Terapon > Terapon puta. Next base: position 8,263,055 of record JAOXYL010000113.1, read on the forward strand.
TTTATAATTTAGCCACTTCACAAAACAATTATACCTTTCTTTGCAGGCTCTTGTATCTCTTTAAGGACTCTGTCTTCTGTAAATCACAACAAAAGGTGAATGTCGATCATCAAACAAGGATTTAAACGGCTTCCTGTAGGTTGGACATGTGCTGCTACTGTTTTTTGTATATGTTTGATGATGTTAATGTTCAATGCGTACTGTACCTTTAGCTTTCTCCACTTTGCTCACCCTCTTCTCCACTGTTTTTTCTAAAATAAATGAACAAATAATGCTTGTTTTTGTTCCTACATAATCTGTGTACACTAGTAGATGTACTGTAAACTGTGTGTTGGGTCAGAAAGCCAAATTATGTTCTTGGCTGCATAAGCCGGTGTAGCATAAGCATGTTTTGCTTCTGTCAGTAAAATTATTTCAAACAATATATATGTTGTTATGGCATGCCAAAAGTCCCATGGAAAAGCATGCATTTCGAGATAGAGAGTGGATATTACTTCTTTAAACACTTACTGTGTATAAGCAAAGATTTATAGACAAAAAAAAAAATCACATTTTAGTATTCTGTAAATTGTTGTCTATAAACCTAAGATGTCTCACTGAATCTTCTTTCTGCATGAAAACATTTCAATAAATCCTCATTTGGGATGTTTTCTATAGGGTTGAGGATTTACTGACACATTGACATGTAGCTGGAAAATGCAGCAGCAGGTAAAATAGCATTTCCTCCTGCAGTGGCCTTCACATGACAAGTTGTACTCATATTATCACTGCTGCTTATATGAAGCGCTGCCTCTACCGAAGCGCCACAAATATACCTTTCTTCACACGGACTGGTTTGATCTTTTCCCTAGAAATGGCTGCGTCATCAGGAAGAAAATGCAACTGATAAAACATCCAGGTCTTTTAATCTGTTGAAGCTTTTCTGCTGATAAAACTTAAAACCTTTGTTATATTTAATAGGCTTCAAATGTATCACCAAACTGACTATTCATGACATAATAAACTGATATAAATGATAACATGTAAAGAAATAGTTGTCATTGTGCCAAACACTGTACCTTTTTTCACTGCAGTAAGGTTTTCCTTTTCTTTAGGCATCTCCAGTTCTGCAAAAGAAAAACTGAGGTCATGTGTGGGTAGTCAACATACTCAAGGGGACTCGAGGGTGGAGGCCACAATTAGCTCATTTCTCAACAGTGCATATTGCAGCTTGAGCTAAGCATTATTGCAACAAACCTGAATGTCTAAAAGCAGCTTGCACAACATCAGGAATCTATGACTATAGAGCTGGAATTAGTGCAAGAAAATTAATCTTTGATGAGCAGAGAAACCCTATTGGTTTGTGCCTTTTCTGCAAAAATGAAGAACTTTGTGTATTTTTATTCAGGAAGGTTCATAAATTAGGCATCTGATTATTGTGCACAGTGCAAGATGCTTTTATATACTTTTATTTGTTTTATATATTTGTCTGTTTTAGCTTAGCGACTTTTAAGCTTGTCCTGAAATGTAAAAAAAAAAAAGGATGTCATTTCCTCATTATACACAAAGTAAGTAAGGACTTATCTGATAAAGTCACCTGACTAGAGTTAGTTTGGGCTTCTGGCTGTATCATATTCTCTGCATGCCAATGTCGACTGCAGCGACCTTTATGCAGCCTGAACAGAGGTTGCGTCGGGTGAAAGCCTCCACTCTGGAGCAAAGGCCTTGAAGTATCCAGATATGTCCGTCACATTTCAACATTTACAACACATTGTTAATGTTTGGTCGGTTGAATAGCCTTTGCTTCAGAGTCGCAGCTCTCGTCTGTTTCTATTCTAGAAGGTGAGAGGTGAGTTGTAAACGTCTCTGTAAGCGGGTGCCTTACAGATCTGCCAGCTACGCCTGTCTGAACAAGCAAACAGTATTCCCGAAGCTCACTGTACAGAAACAGCTGTTTGCCAGTGGGACTGCTGCAGAGAGATCCCTCTCTGTGTTTTCTGCATAATGTTTTATAATGTCATTCACTGTTGATCTCAAAGGCAAAGTGCTTGTTTTCCATCTTTTACAGTGACCTACATTTTGTTGAGTAGATCACTGTAATCACAATCCCAATTTTGTTATACGGGTTACTGCTCTTGCTGAAGCACCACTAATGTACCTCTCTTCACAAGGACTGGTTTTGCCTTTTTCTTCAACAATGCTGGGCCATCGGAAAAGAAATGTAATTAACAGATGCATGTTTGTGACAATGCTTGTCAGATAATTATGGCTCAGTAATGAAACCCCACTGATGTGCACAGGGCATATATTTTTTTTATATACACTGTATTTATATTTGTATGATGTAAATGTTGTTGTCTCTGTACCTTTTGCAGCTGGTTTGACCTTGTCCTTTGGTACTTTGGGCACTGAGTAAATAAGAATGTAATTTCTTGATACTTAACATATAGTTTTGTTTTTGTTGTTATACTGTAGTAATATTATAGTATCATAATAAACACTTAGTTGCCAGTTTATTGACTACACCTAGTTAGAGGTGATGCAGTCTAATTGTATAGTTTCTTGACTCAATAAAATGAATCTTTACATCCTCTAAAATGGAAATACAGTTGAACCAACAAAACAAAACAAAACAAGAAACAAAAACTGAGAATTATAACTTTCCTACAAGAAGCATTTATTATATTGGACTGCTATATGAGGTGCTTTACCTCTTAGGTGTGCCTTTAAAATAAACTGGCTGCTGAATGTACACAATAACACTATTTCTTGTAAGCTACAGACAGATGGCAGTAACAGTCTACCTTTCTTCTTTAGCAGAGACTGGACCGTTTCCCTCTTTGTTTCAGCCTCAGTTTTAGAAGGTGCTGATTCAAATGAAAAACAATGTTCAGTTTTTAAGCGGGAGTCCTCACAACTTTGAGATGAAAACTCAATACTATGTTTTGCCTGTTAATATTCACCTTTCTTTTCAGGAGTTGTCTTAGGCTTCTCCTTTGTAACCTCGGGCACTGGGTGTAACACAGGACAACAAAGATTTCAATTCATTCTTCTACTTCTTGCCAAGTACTGATGGATTATATCTGCTTTACCTTTTTTGGCAGTAACTGGCATGGCCTCAGGTTCTAAGGAGAAAGAAGAAAAAAATAAGTGGTGCAATGTGGTTTTGGATGAGTGACAGAGGAATAAACGACCCATGGAAACGAGATGACGTGTGATTAAGATTATTTGTAAACCTCCTGACAATCTTGCTTGGATGGTTTCCACTTTGAAATCTGAAAAGCTGAATAAATGTATCCAAACTATATTTGATGGAATATAAGTACAGATACAAGTGATCAGCACCTTTCTTTGAGGGTTTGGCCTTTGCCTTTTCTTTCACAACAGCTTCTACATTAAAAGGAACAAGAAAAAATGTCATGATTCTTACTTTTTCAAAATGCTGCAAGCCTAAAGGCGTTTCACACCTTTGCACACAGCTTTTAGCTTGAATCTCTGCAGCGTGAAAAACATGCATCTCCAAAATATCAAACTTCTTGGGATCTTAATCTTCCTTTTATGTACTTTATTCAGCCAAGTACATTTTTCAGCTTGGAGGGAAGCATGCAAATGTTTAAGTCAAGTATCAGCAAGAAAATGATCATTTTGGAGTGATCGCCATATTGAAATATTTCTCATAATGATATTTTTTTTAAACTGTTTTCAGGTGAGTCATATCATTTGGATGAGCGTTTCATCAGCAGTCACATGTTAAAAGCTACTAAATCACTACGCAAGCACATTTCTGCTGCATACCTTTTTTCTTTTCAGCAGATTTGGATTTTGCTTTGATAACAGGTGCTAAAAAATATATGGCCATCTTAATTACAATGTATATCGTAAATAAACCACATAGAAACTAGTGTTGCAGAACATCAGTCTGATTCTAAATAAAAGAGAGACAAACCTTTTTTTGGAGTCACTGGCTCGGCCTTCTTCTCCTTGAGACCCTCAGCTTGTAAAGTAAATAATAAGACAAAAAATATAAAATATAAAATATAAGTTTTGCCATTTCCAACCTTTGGTGTCTATGGTACTATATAGAAGCTCATTTATAACTAATGCTTATCTTAACACTTATTCCATAGTAAAAAAATAGAAAAACCTTTTATTGTTGGTGCTGGTTTGACCTTCTCTTTTGGAGTTACAGGCACTATAATAAACAAGATATCACAGTGAGATGGTGTGTTGTTAATGTAAAATGTAATAAAATGTATCCATTTCTTATTGTTTCACTTGAATGATAATCAGCAAACAGATATACCTCTCTTCAGTGGCACAACCTTGACCTTCTCCTTTGCCAGTGAGACATTTTTGTGTGGTGCTTCTGCCTCTGTAAGATGAAAATGAATCAGTGGGAACATCAGTTGCTTCACTTCTAAACGTGAACGTAAATGCTTATTAGTGTCCTCTTACCTTTGATGACTGGGGCCGGTTTTGTCTTGAGTGGAGCAGGTTCTACACAAAGAGGTTTTAGGTTTTTGTCATTTCAGAAAATAAGGCCACGCTTTTGAATGAAAGAGGTCAATTCAAACACACGTCTCACCTCTCTTTGTAAGAACTGCTTTGGGCTTCTGTTTCGACACCTCAGCTGCTGAAAACAAAAGCACATTATGTGATGTTCGGTGTGCAAAAACAAAAAGATATCATGAACAGTTTAATCTTCAAAATGGCGTGCACCTGTCTTTGCAGTGACTGCTTTGACTTTCTCTTTTGGCGGTTTGACCTCTGAAAAATGAGCAAGACCATTGACTCAATTCACTAAAAAACAGAAGAATCTGAAACCAAAAAAATATAAAAGCCATAGAAAAATACCTTTTTTCATAGGCACTATTTTGACTCTCTGTTTCACAAGAGAAGCATTTCTGGAAGTCTCCTCCTCTGTCGGCAGGTATGTGGAAAAAGATACACATAAAGATGTAACTACAGTTCAAGATGTAATTAGTTTGATATATTTATGTAAAAATTAACATGCAACTCTCTTACCTTTTTTCAAGACGACTGGTTTGGCCTTCTCCTTTTCAATAGCTTCTGTGTGTCAAAAGCAAAATGTTACGTACAGCAGGCAGTAATTTCCATTCAGACATTTAATCATTTTGGTCTTTGCTGATAGAAAAATTACCAAGAACTTAAAACTGCTAATCCTAATGAATAATGTGTGTGTTACCTTTCTTAGCAGGAGCTGCTTTGGCCTTTTCCTTTGGAACTTCTGTGTATTAAAAAATAGGGCACAAAATTAGAGAAGCTTTGCCTTTTGATGAGTGACTTCGATCAAAATCATTCGTTTGACAAATTGTTAACATGGCCATGCTGCTGCAACACCATATTGATGATTAAAGTTAGTATCCCTGTGATTGGTGCATGAAAAGACAACAATCACTTTCAAATGTTCTTTGTATTAATTAGTTTCCATTATCAAGCCTATCTTTGCTGTTATTACATGTATTTTGGTATAAGTTGCTGATGTAAGAATTTCCATGTTTTTTTCTCTTTATATTCGTCTCTAAATGAGGCAGCCCTGGAATAGGTTAAACTGCAGTATTAGTAAGTCTTTGCTTTACCTGGTTTTATAGGTTTGATTTTTTGCTTTGCTTCCTTCTTGGGCTCCTTGGGAGCTGCCACTGGTGGAAAATTATGACATCAAAAATCCTCTAAGTTCTAGGTATATATGATGACAGAGTTTATTTTCTGACACTAAGTTTGATCATTTCACACAACAATGTTATCAAATAAAAAAAATCTTGTTATAACATGGTTAAGTGTGATTTTTGCTCATGAAAAAGGTGAGGGTTTTATGTGTTGGAGTATTTACTTAGCTAAAAAAAACTCTTCTGAGTCAGTTTACTTTTCCAAAAGACAGATGAGACAAATTAATAAAGCATGTTCACACCTTTCTTCGCAGGTTCTGGTTTGGTTTTCACCTTAGGAACTTCAGGGACCTCTATAATTGTGGAATATTCAAGAACAAAATTCATTTATTCATCTAAGATTCACATCAAATCCATCTATGGATTAACTAAATCGATGCAGGCATTATGTATCTAATGGTAATAGACAGACTGTATGGGAAAAGCATAACACTTGGTTAAAATATGGTAGAATCTGTCACTTGATACATTAAATTGATATCTAACATAATTTTTTATGTTTTATTATATTATAACATGCAACATGCTCTTACCTTTTTTCAATACTGCTGGTTTGGCTTTTTCTTTCAGAGTAACAGCTTCTGTGTTTCAAAAACATGATGCTACTTACAGCAGAGTAGTTTTCTTTCTATCCTAATAATTTTGCTTTTTGGTGCTGAAAATATCATAAACTCTTTGTGCAACTAATCACTAATAATCAGTGTGTGTTACCTTTCTTAGCAGGAGCTGCTTTGGCCTTTTCCTTTGGAACTTCTGAAAGAGAAAAATGGGGAATAAAGTTAGTTCAGCATTGCCTTTGGGTGAGTTTATGTAAAAAAACATTCAAATCATAAAGTGACTGTCACTTACCTGCTTTTGTAACATTAAGATGCTCCTTTTTCAGGGCAGGAGCTATCTGCTTTTTCACAGCTTTCAGCACCCTTACTGCCCTCTTGGGTTCATCAGCTTAAATGAACAGCAGAAAGATTATGCTTCAATTTATTTCTTAAAATGATGCAATTTTTGGGTGAAGGGAGTCTCTTTTTCTTTCTTTTCCTTTCATTTTAAGGACTAGGTTTAAACCATGTTGCTTCTAAAAAGCACAAGGATAAACTGTCGCTGTTGTTTTATATGATGCACTTGCTCACCTGCTTTTGTAACATTAAGATGCTCCTTCTTCAGGACAGGAGCCATCTGCTTTTTCACAGCTTTCAACATCTTTACTGCTTTCTTGGGTTCATCAGCTGAAATAAACAGCAGGTAGATTATGTTGCATTGCAAAAGTCTGACTGGCATCTTGTCATGCAGCTGAAAAACATATTAAAATATATTAATCATCTCAGCAACTCCTTGACAGACTTAATATGAGTTGACATAAACATGGATTATTGAGCTGTTTCAACACGTGACCTTAATATTTTCAGTTGAGGAAGATCCCTATTTCACTTTCTTTTCATTCCATTTTAACATATTTGGGTAAGATGCGTGAAACCACAACAAACCACAAAAGATTAAATGTGCTGTTGTTCTGCATAGTGTCTTGTCTCACCTGCTTTCATGACAGTAACATGTTCCTTCTTCAGAACAGGAATCTGTTTTTTTGCAGCTTTCTGCACCTTTACTGCTTTCTTGGGTTCATCAGCTTAAATGAACAGCAGGAAGATTGTGCTACAGATTCAGTGTTATTTCATTTTATTTATTTCTATTTATTTTACACACAGCTTTAATATTGCTGGTGAAGTATGACTGATATCTTGCCATCTCGCTGAAAATCTGATAAATCATTCATTTTAGCAATACGTTCAAAAAGATGATACTGTAACTGTAAGAAACCTATCAAACACAAGCCATAAAGATAAAATGTCACTTGGATCTGCTGTTTTACATAATTAACTGTCTCACCTGCTTTTGTAACGTTAAGATGCTCCTTCTTCAGGATAGGTGCGACCTCCTTCTTGACTACTTTAATCCTCCTGACAGCCTTTTTAACTCCAGCATCTGTGATAAAAAGGCAAAGTAATTATACAGAAGAAAGAAATATGTCTGATGCTGGAAAAAGAAACCTTTCACTATATAATCAGTGGCTCTATGGATGACAATACCAGTGTGTTGTTGGTCCATCATCCAGGTCTATCATCCAGAGTGGAGACTTGGAATTTGCTGCTGAAATTCATGTTTGTCTGTTAACTGACTGTAATAATTTTGATTGAATGGCCTTTAATATAGTGCCAATTAAACACCTATTTATAACTTTGGACTACATTCAATCCTCAACAGTGATATGGGTAAAATATAATTACCATTAACAGCCTCGGTTGCAAGTTGGTGAAAATTGTGAACATACCTGCTAAACATCTGCATGCAAATATTGTCATTGTCAACAGATTTGCATGGTGCTGTGAGCATTTAACTGAACACTCCATGGTGATTCATAGCTTTACAGATCTGTTAGGATGTTTGCAGACTGGAAAAATCAGTCTATCCTTTAGTCGTTTAGTCCGTTTAGTCTAAATACTAAAGCACTGCATAGTTGGCCTATACCCACCTAGCTTAGTGTCTTGCTTCTTGGCAGGTTCTTTGTCTTTGGGAGTCTTCTTAATTTCTTTCTCTTCTTTAGAGGGCTTTGTTGGTTCTTCTTTGGGAATTTTCTTGTCCTCCATCTTTTCTTTGGAGGGTTTGGCTTGTTCTTGCTCTTTAGAGCGCTCCTTTGGTTCTTTTTCTGTCTTTCTAGGCAGTTTTGTTGGTTCTTTTTCCTCTTTGGAGGGTTTCTTTGGTTCTTCCTTTTCTTTAGAGGGCTTCTTAGCCACTGACTTTCCTTTGGAGGCTGTTTCTTGCTTTTGCTCATCTTTTACCTCTTTAGATGGCCTGACTGGTTGTTTCTTCTCTTTGGACATTGTTTCTGGTTCTTTTGCAGGCTTTTCCGATTCTTTCTCTTCTTTGAGATGCTTTTTTACATCTTCTTTGGGCTTTGTTGGTTCTTTCTCTTCTTTTGAGACCTCTTTCTCTTTTTTGGGAGGTTTTTGCTCCACGGAAGGTTTCTTTAGGCCATGTTCCTTCTTTATAAGCATCATAACTTCCTTTTCTTCAGCATGAGGTTTCTTAATTTCCATCTTTTCTTTAGAAGGCATCTTCACTTCTTTTTCTTCCACAGAAGGTATTTTAGCTTCCATTCCTTTCTTGGAAGGCTTTATTTCTTTCTTCTCCTTTTCTTCTTTTTCTTTTGCTGGTTTCTCCTCCTTCAATGGCTCACTTACTTTCTGCTCCTCTTTAGAGGCTTTCTTTACTTCTTTTAGTTCTTTTGGCTTTATATGTTTCTCTACTTTCTCCTCTTGAGGCTTTTCCATTTTTTTCTCTTCCCTAGATGGTTTCAAGTCTCTCTCTTCTTTAGGTGGTTTCTTTACTTCCTTATCTTGTTTAGGATGTTTCTTCTCTTCTTTCTCTTTGGGAGGTTTGATCACTTCTTTCTCTTCTTTGAGAGGTTTTTTGGCTTCTTTTTCCTCTTTCTCAAGTTTTTTCACTTCTTTCTCATCTTTGGGGTGTTTTTTATCCTCTCTCTCTCCTTTAAGAGGTTTCTTGGTTTCTCTCTCTTCCTTGAGATGTTTCTTAAAATCAACCTCCTCTTTAGATGGTTTCTTGACTTCTTTCTCTTCCTTGAGAAGTTTTTTGCCTTCTACCTCTTCTTTAGATGGTTTTTTGATTTCCTTTTCTTCTTTGGATGGTTTCTTTACCTCCCTCTCTTCTTTAGATGGTTTCGTGCCTTCTCTCTCCTCTTTAGATGGTTTCTTGATTTCTTTCTCTTCCTTGAGAGGTTTCTTAGCTTCTACCTTTTCTTTAGATGGTTTTTTGATTTCTTTTTCTTCTATGGGTGTTTTCTTGACTTCTTTCTCTTCTCTTGGATGTTCCCTGACCCCCTTATCTTCTTTTGATGGTTTCTTGACTTCTTTCTCTTCTTTGGGAGGTTCCCTGACCTCCTTCTCTTCTTTTGGTGGTTTCTTGACTTCTTTCTCTTCTTTGTGTGGTTTCTTGACTTCTTTCTCTTCTTTAGATGGTTCCTTGACTTCTTTATCTTCCCTGGAAGGTTTCTTGACCTCTGTCTCTACTTTAGATGGTTTCTTTATTTCCTTGACTTCTTTGAGAGGTTTCTTGGCCTCTTTTTCTTCTCTGATTGGTTTCTTGAACTGTATCTCCTCTTTGGATGGTTTCTTGACTTCTCTCTCCTCTTTGGATGGCTTCTTGACTTCTTTCTCTTCTTTCGGAGGTTTCTTGACTTCTTTCTCTTCTTTGATAGATTTCTTGACTTCTGTCTCTTCTTTGGATGGTTTCTTGATCTCTTTTTCTTCTTTATGAGGTTTTCCGACCTCCTTCTCTTCTTTTGAAGGTTTCTCAACTTCTTTCTCTTCTTTTAATGGTTTCTTGACTTCTTTCTCTTCTTTTAATGATTTCCTAACCTCCCTCTCTTCTTTTGATGGTTTCTTGACTTCTTTCTCCTCTTTGGATGGTTTCTTGACATCTTTCTCCTCTTTGGATGGTTTCTTGACTTCTTTCTCTTCTTTGGGAGGTTTCTTGACTTCCCTCTCTTCTTTGATAGATATCGTGACTTCTTTCTCTTCTTTGTGAGGTTTCTTGATTTCCCTTTCTTCTTTAGAAGGTTTCCTGACCTCCTTCTCTTCTTTTGATGGTTTCTTGACTTCTACCTCTTCTTTAGATGGTTTCTTGAATTCTCTATCTTCCCTGGAAGGTTTCCTGACTTCCTTCTCTTCTTTTGATGGTTTCTTGACTTCTACCTCTTCTTTAGATGGTTTCTTGAATTCTCTATCTTCCCTGGA
>JAOXYL010000113.1:8274252-8293760 GCA_028564955.1 Terapon puta
TTCTTTCTCTTCCTTGGGAGGTTTCTTGATTTCTTTTTCTTCTTTTGGAGGTTTCTTGACTTCTTTTTCTTCTTTGGGAGGTTTCTTGACTTCTTTCTCTTCCTTGGGAGGTTTCTTGATTTCTTTTTCTTCTTTGGGAGGTTTCTTGACTTCTTTTTCCTCTTTGGGAGGTTTCTTGATTTCTTTCTTTTCCTTGGGAGGTTTCTTGACTTCTTTCTCTTCTTTGGATGGTTTCTTGATTTCTTTTTCTTCTTTAAGAAGTTTCTTGACTTCTTTCTCTGCTTTCGGAGGTTTCTTGACTTCTTTCTCTTCTTTGGATGGTTTCTTTATTTCTTTTTCTTCTTTGGGAGGTTTCTTGACTTCTTTCTCTTCTCTTGGAGGTTTCTTTATTTCTTTGTCGTCTTTGAGAGGTTCTTTGACTTCTTTCTTTTCTTTCAGCAGTTTCTTGAGCGTTACCCCTTCTTTAGATGGTTTCTTGACTTCTTTCTCTTCTTTGGATGGCTTTTTGATTTCTTTCTCTTCTTTTAATGGTTTCTTGACTTCTCTTTTTTCTTCAGAGGATTTTATTACTTGTTTCTTCTCCTTAGGCTTTGCTATTTCTTTCCTCTGCTTTGCCTCCTCTGTGGATGGTTTCTCTGCTTCTTTTTTGTCTTTAGAAGGTTTTGGCTCTTCCTTCTTTTTAGGCTCTTCTTCTAAAAATAATTATGAAAATGTGAGCTTCTTGTGAATTACAGTAGACAAAAAAGTGGAATGTTCTTAAAGCAGGACAAACTATCTTATGCCCTTTGTGGACAAGTAGTTGGGTTACTAACACAATTTGTTCGGAGAAACACGTACGTTACTTGAGGTGTAGATCTGTTTACTATTACTGTTACTACTATTAACATGTTCTGATATACACAGTACTTTTAAACCAATAAATTATGTAACAGGTAAGCAACATTTCCCACATATTCTCTATAAAATTTAAAACTTGTGTTTGTTTTTTTACATGAACTTGTAAATAATATTAGATGGTTTCATGATTACATGTAATTACCTTTGGGCTTCTGTGGTTTCTTCTCAAGGTGTTTGACCTCATCCTTTGGCTTATCTTCTTTTAGTTTTATCTCTACCATTTCCTCCTTCTCCTTCTCTTTGAGGTCTGAAAACAATATTTTTATTGGCAAACAGGTACTTGTAGTATGCATAGAAAACAATATATTCACTAAATGACACTTCTACTTTCAAGATTTATAAGATTATTAGGAAATATAAAATAAAATTTTGGGAGCATAGTGATGAAGGTGCACATTTTCAAGAATATTACCTTTAATAATAGCATCTGTAACTTCTTTTACTGCATGTCTTTCCTTTGCCTCCCTGAGAACTAAAGTACATCATACAATAATATGTAAAAAAAAAAAAAAAAATCATGCTTGCATAAACACTATAAGCACTATAGCAGTAAAAACACTGTAGTCAAAAACATACCACAAGATAGGTTATGTTATTTTGTTAAAACAAATAAAAAGTAATAAATAATATCTTGTTATTATTATGAGTTTTCAATCATACATAATTCACTGTGAAGATGTGAAGTCTATACAGCACCTCATGTCCCCATTCAGAAGTCTGCAATGTGTTTCTCAGCCTGTTAGCACCACCTAGCTACCATCTGTACTAATGGTCTTACTCAACACTTTCCTCAGTTGATGAAAGTGTTCAGTTTATACACTCAACTACATAATTAGCACCTACATTGGAAATAGATTGGTCTTTACTGAGCCATCAGAAAGAAAATAGCACAGTTAAAATCACTGTACCATACAAGTTCCAAGATCTTCTTTCCATGCAGCTATTCTCTGTCAGAATGAGCTTATGATCTAAATAAAACTGAACTTGACTGTGTTATTCCCATCTTTATCTACTTTTCATTAAAATCGTCTTAGTGATTTGTCACATAAAGAGTCACTATAGGAACTATCATAGTTTTTCCTGTGGTCAGATCAAATCAGTCAATCAATTTAGTTTGCATGTGTCTAGTATAGATTTTGGACAGATATTTGGACAGTCATTAGATATAGCAATAGAAACCATCCACGGAGATATTCATGGAAAAGGTGATATTCTTTCTCACAAGGAAGTGGATTATATAACGATCCCAGAGGCACAAGAGTCAAACCACCTACAGGAACAGTGTTCAGACTGAACTCAAAGTAAATTTCAAAGTCAAAGAGTCTGTCAGTCACAAAATAAATAAAGAAACATGTTAAAATATGAAACCTGTTGTATCAGTTGCAGAACAAATATGTTAGGCCTCAGTAACATTAGTCATGTCACAACACATTCAAATGTAAAGGTGATAAATCATAATTCCACTTTACATTTATCATCATTAACAAACTCACCCAAAAACATTTTACCTGATGATGAAAATGAAAACACTGATGGAAATTTGTGGTGATTACAGCGAGAGTATTGTACCTTTCTCATGCTTGTAGAGGTGTTCAGCTCTGGATCCAACCCTTCTGACCCTTTCAAAGGGAACATGAACCTTTCTCTTTGGTTTGTGTTCAGTTTTCCCACTTTGACTGTTGTTGTTGTTTTCATCAAGATCATCGATGATGTCGGAGTATTCATCTTGGTCGGGAACGCTTGTGTCATCTTCCTCCTGTTCATCAGATTCAGGCGCCACACTGGCATTATCGGGTTTTTCGGCTGACAGGATTTTAACATCAAGTGGTCGGATGGATGGCTCTTTTTCTTGTTCTTCTTCATCTTCTTCGTCATCCTCCTCCTTCTCTTCTAAGTCGTCGTCCTCCTCCTCCTCCTCCTCATCAGCAGCAGCATCATCACCATCATCGTCCAGGTCTAAAGCTTGATCAACCTGCTCAGTTTTTACAAATGGATCTTTGACATCAGTGCCACTTATTTCAGTGCTTTCTTCATGAACATGAAGATCTTTGTCCTCAATCCCCTCCTCATCAGCCTTTTCCTCTGTTTTCGCCTCTTCGTCCTCCTCATCTATTGCATCTTGTTCAGTTTTTGTCTCCTCTTCCTCATCTTCTACTGCATCTTCTTCAGTTTTTGTCTCTTCTTCCTCATCTTCTAATGATTCTTCAGTTTTGGTCTCCTCCTCATCTTCAACTGCATCTTCAGTTTTTGTCTCCTCTTCTTCATCTTCTTGTAGTTCTTCAGTTTTGGTCTCCTCCTCATCTTCTACTGCATCTTGTTCAGTTTTTGGCTCCTCCTCGTCCTCCTCTTCCTCCCCATTTTCGATCAAAACGTCTTCAGTTTTTGTCTCCTCTTCCTCATCTTCTACTGCATCTTCTTCAGTTTTTGTCTCCTCTTCTTCATCTTCAACTGCATCTTCAGTTTTGGTCTCCTCCTCATCTTCAACTGCATCTTCAGTTTTGGTCTCCTCCTCATCTTCAACTGCATCTTCAGTTTTTGTCTCCTCTTCTTCATCTTCTTGTGATTCTTCAGTTTTGGTCTCCTCCTCATCTTCTACTGCATCTTGTTCGGTTTTTGGCTCCTCCTCCTCTTCCTCCTCCTCTTTCTTTGCCTCCCCTGTTTCAACCACCTCGGCCTCTGGTTTTTCATCATCATCCCCTGTTGTTATTTCCTCCTCCTGTTCTACACCAACTCCACCCTCATCTTTTGTTTCCTCCTCCTCCTTTTCCTTCTCCTCTTCCTCAATGTGTACTGCATCCTCCTCTGCGATGACTTCCTCTTCCTCAGTATCAGCCTCTTCTGTTTTGTTTTCCTCCTTGCTGTCAGCATCGTCCATGTCGTCTTCCAGTGACGGTTCATGTTCAGTGTCTTCGTGGTCGACATGTTTCACTAGTGGTATGATAGCAACAAATTTAGTGCCTGTTATGGATCTGACTAATAAATGTGAGTATTAAGGAAAAACTGTGTGAATACCATCGTCTTCTTCTGCCTCTGTCTCTTCTGCTTCGCTGGCGGCTTCAGCTGGAACTTTAGCCTCCTCCTCTGTCTTTGAGTCTGTGGCTTCCTTTAATTTAGCAGCAGCAGCAGCTTCATCTTTGGCAGCATCCATGATCTCTGTAACTGTATCATCAACCCATGTTTTTTTTCAACATGGCAATGCAGCTCCCATACTTATTTTAAGGCACAGAAGGAGTTTGGTGGAGGTGAAATGGAAACAATGACTATGACCATTAATAACATTATTTCGCACACATACACACACCATGTGCTGCACATAACAATAGAACAACAAACCTTAGGAAATGACCAAAACCAATCATGTAGTAATTCATTTAATTTAATTTACTGAAGATGGAAATATTAAAAAAATATTTCACAGACACATCTTTTTTAAATTTTGAAAAAGCTTTTCTGAAACAGCTAAGAGGTGTACTTTTTAGCCGAAGAGCACTGAATAGTATATTTGCTGTTGGTAGAACAATATATGACTTAGATAAACTTAAAATAACTTACAGCACATATGTTCCCTGAATAAAATGAAAATGTCACCCAGGTCAATAGCGTGGCTCTCTGATATGCTTTTAATGGTGTTTGGATGAAGTAGATTACATATAACAATTGATTACTGTTCAACCATTAATGGACATGAACTGTAGTCTTTTTTTGTAGCAGTGGATTACTAAAACCACTAACAATACTGCAAATACATATTACTGTTAACTTATATAAGGGTTGTTTGAAATATATGTTAAAGTCAGGGTCAAATAATAACTGGCTCTATACAGTACATTATTTCTCAGTATGATTACTTAATTTAGAATAATTTACATTACATGATTATTCTGATTGATCTGTGAAAAACATGAGAATCAACATCTCCATTCTATTGCAGAGACATAAGATTGACCAGGCCACACAGACAAGACTTCGATTCATTGTTGGTTTCAGTCTTTTCATGGGATTTGTTCATCAGTAATACTCTGATGGTTTACTTTTGAGACATGTGGTGCAGATAAAATGAATTATTCCACAAAGAAGCACATGTCTTTCAGTTCAAACAATCCAGACACAAGCATACATACAGCATACAACAGATGCTGAAATATAGGTATCGTATAATTGGTCAGTCAATCAGTTGCACAGAAGATGCTCAGACTATCCAACAAAAGGCAACAAGGGAATGCAACTTCAAATGACATGTACTGAAAATGATTTTTCATGCACAATATCACATAAATTGTTTTTTTTAAAACATATGACACAAAACACGATCACTTAAACAAGAACAAAAACAACACGTGAATGCAGAGTTTATTAAAAGTTACATCCAAGAAACGGTCAGTGTGACAAACAGAGGGAGAGATGCAGTCACCAAATTCATAACAATGAGGCTGGATAAAGACTTTTATTGCATTATAGGTACACTGTGGTTATGATGCATATTTTCATGCTTTGACTTAATAAGTGCAAAATGGAGTTCATTCAAATGAGACTGACATACAGTTTCAGGCTTGCTGTATTACTTTTCACCAAACATGACAGAGGGGTAGACCAGTTCATAAAAAATCATCAGAAAAACAAAAATCAACACAAACATGCATTAAATGCCACTATTTGCTGGCAACACATATCACACCCGTCCAAAATAAATGCCACACAGTAATGTGTTTCTGCAACAAATGGAGGAGGTTTTCTTACCTTTATCAAAAGGTGGCAGAAATTCACCTACACATCAAAGATGTCATGAAAGATAATTAGCTTTTGTGTGTGTGTGTGTGTGTTAGAGAAAGGAAAAATAGAAAATGATTGTCATTACTTGCCTTTCCTTCGTATCATGTTTATATCAGATGTGGAAGGCACAGCTTCGTCTAAAGAAAAAGTATAGACAAGACAAGTAATGCATTTGCAATTTGCAATCATGGGCTAGTGAGATGATTTAGAAGTGTAATAAAGCACTTACCTTTTTCAGTGACTACATTTACAACTGGCGTGGCAACAGGTTCCCCTAAGATAAGAGAAGAAGATATGCATGAAGGTGTCAGAATATTTTTTAAATTGTCTATATTTTTTATCTTTTTCAATAAATCAGCAAGCATACCTTGTTCACCAACCAGCATGCTTGACATGTAACCGAGGAACAAATCTTTTTTGTCTGTGAACTCCAACACGGCATCTTCGACAATTTTCATGGGGTCAATGGACACTTCAGGCATGACCCCTAAAATATCAGCACAGTCAACTAAAGCTGTTGTTCAGTAAAAAACACAACTTCAGATTGTTTATCTTTTTTTTTCAATTTCCATACATATTCATATAACTGCATGTATGTAAGAATGACTAATCACAGCATATGCAAGCAACAGTAATGTAACTGTAAATTTTATGTCTTCATTCATGAAACAGACCTTGTTTGCCAACCAGCATAGTCGAGATGTAGCTCACAAGCATGTTTATCTGGTCTTTGCTGATTTCTACTGTTGTCTTCAGAGCTGACATGGGGCTGAATCCCACAGCCTGCTGGATATCTGATCAACAGAAAAGTCAATGTATAAACTCCAATCAGCAGGTTACAGTGGAATAAATATTGTAGCAGTGGTGAATGAAAGATTGAAGTCCTTTAGCTCAGTACAAGTACTAATAAAAGTACAAGTTCTGTGCTAAAAAGCTTAAGTATGTGAGCATTTAAACACAATTTCACTCATTTAGAAGTAAAATAGTCCATGTGAACATTTATACATTTTATCAGTGTTGATGTTTAAGGTAATTTAACTATTTTTAAACTGTTGGGTAGTTTGAGCTACAGAACTACATTGCAGTGTATAAAATCATCATGTTTGTAGCATTATTGTCCTGTAAGAACCATATATCTAAAAAAAAAAAACTTTTCAGGAGCTCGAGATAAGTAAAGGACTTAATAGTTTATTTAGCTTGAATTTCTCAATCTATAAAAGGACCTTTTGGTTTACCAGAAAAAGTCAAATACAAAATCACTTTTTTTACGATATGGAGGGTATGGGAATGCTAAAGACATATTATAAAAACTTGCCTCTGAGATGTTAATGTAAATGTAAATGTGTTTAGTTACATTCCACCATTACACTGTGCTGTCATAAATTAGATAAAGGTTTAAAGACAGTGGCAGATACTGTACCTTGTACTGTGTCCATTATTACATCTAGGATTGCACAGAGCACATCCTGGATGTATCCAGCTATTCCACTCACAAAGTCGTTAGTAACAGTGAAGACATTTCTGCCAATAACCACAGGGTCAATGAAGCTAACGTCAGTGGCTCCTGAGAAGAACAACATCCATTCAGGCCAAAGCTCCAGTGAGTTACTTCACTCAATAAATCAGTCAGTCATTTTATGTTATTCAGACATTTGACAGTTAAAGCCAACGGGAGATGACGGTTCTAAGTAATTGATACTATAAAAACAAAAATACTGTTATACAAGTTATTAAGTTATAATATTGATTTAGTAATTAATTTAGTCAACAAAGAAGGATTCAGCAATACAGACATAATAATATAAAATTTAAATATCAAACCACAAACAATACAATATGCAAAATATGAAGCAGGTACCTTTTGTTATATCCAGTACACTGTCTATGATGGCACACAGCACACCCTGGATGTAGCCTGTGATTCCACTCACAGTGTCATTAGTAACACTGAAGATATTTCTGCCAATTACCACTGGGTCCATGAAGCTTATGTCCAGGGTTCCTGAAAAACAGCACATAAAAACAAATGAGAACAAAGAACAAATGTGTACAGTCAGAAGTGTGTGATGTGTTAAATAGTTAATTTAAGATGTTAAGAGGTTACACATGAAACAGATGTCGAATGTGGAGAGTAAATACCTTTCACTACATCCAGAATAGTGTCCAGGATGGCACAGAGCACATCCTGGATGTAGCGCCCCACTCCACACACGAACTCATTAGTAACACTGAAGATACTTCTGCCTATCACCACAGGGTCAATGTAGCTAAGGTCAATTTTTCCTGAGAAAAACAAGGACATTTGTGAGGAAATTAATTTATTAAAACTCAAAAAGAGACAGGAGGGACAGTTTTGCTTGAATTAATTAAATGAGTATTGGTTTTTTCATCAGCCAGGGAAGTAATCATCATGTTATTTGCATGTGAATTAAACGGTAGCCAAACAATTTACTCAGTTAGAAATAAGCATTAAAAACATTAAACACATACCTTTATTTATATCCAATATGGTATCCAAGACCGTGTCCACTATAGCACACAGAGTGTCCCTGAAGGAGCCCACTGCTCCACACACAAAGTCATTAGTTGAATGGAAAGCTCGTCTACCAATGACCACAGGGTCAATGTAGCTGAGGTAGAAGTTGCCTGTTGTTTTTGAGAGGGAGATTGTAAGAGTCACAGTTACATCACATGTATTCTAAAAAACTTGTGTTCCTGGTTGAGTGCCCTTCCATACCCTCCTCATCTGAAAAGTAGCGAACAAATCCATCTTTTACTTCCGATATTTCCTCAGCAGCGTACGTGGCAGCGGACATGGGGTCACTTAAATCAGGTGCACACTCTAGGAGCACAGAAATAGGAGTCAAACACTGCAAAACTTCAACGCTTCAATACCGCTAAGAACGTTTGGCACACACAGTGCCTCTCTCATGTACCTTGAAACTTGTTGAGCAGGCTGGACACTTCATCAACGGCGTCGTTTACAGCTTGCACGGGGTCGGTTATGATTTGCTGAATGTCTGTCGAGTAACATGTTAAAGACACATAGAAACATTTATGTATCTGATGGTTGAAATGACACGTTCTAAAGTCCACTAGATGGGTTTGTGACTTCCAAACAAAAGATCTTTAGGCGTTATCGACCTACCAGGGACTGCCTTGTACTCCACAAAGTCAAACATCACCACTCCCACCACCGCCCAGGACAGGAGAGCGGCCAGGGCAATCAGCAGCTCTGCAGACATTTTCAGCTTCCCGAGGAGCCCCAGACCTTTGGGCCTGACGGAGCCTGGCTGTGGTGCCGCTGCTCCATTGGACCGAGTGGCTGCGGAGGATGAGGAGGTGGATAAAGTTACACTAAGAACGCTCAACATCACCAAAATAGCCCTGTGTTGGAATTTGAACTTACAGCTTTTGCTACACAGGAGTGATTTGATTTGTCTTTATGTATGCAGTAATGTAAATGGAGTGAGGTAATCTACCAAACTTTCACTGTACCTAACATTGTATGGTATCCTGCAACGTACATTGGGAAAGTAGTTTTTTTTTTACCTTTAAAGTAAATATGGACTGGTGTGTGAGAATACCACAATTAGTCAATTAAAATAGCAGTGCTAAATGCCAAATATGTGTCTAAGATGCATGTCTGCCAGAGAGTGCTGTCAAGTCTATAATTTGACAGACAAATGTCCCACTCACTACATTTCTTGGTCACAATTGACAGGAAAGGAATCTTTATGGAATGTGTTTTTTATGTTACGTATAAACTTTTAAATGCTGATTTTGTGTCATCATAAAAGATGTGTTATTGATAAGGTTCCTGAAAGCACAAAATAAACAAAAATCTCTCTTTGCTACACATACAGTTCATAATGAGCACAGCAATACATTTACATGTTTCTACAAAGCAGCATGTTGTGTCAGCAGGTCTGTCAATTACACCTCAAGACGCTTAAAGTGGATTAGTTATTTTCTAATGTTAAATATTCATGACTGGAAAAGCAAATAACATAGTTAAGTTATAAAGACTTCACAAACTCAGATAAACTGCTTTTCAGGACTGTATGGGTTTGATGCCATCTGACTGACAGTGGTTGTTTGAATCACACACAAATGTTTGAATTGGATTTTAATTCTAATATTTCTGGACTCTAGCTGGTTCACAGAGATAAACAAAAATCACCTTTTCCCAACTGAGCCCAAATGCACTTCACATCAGTGAGAAAAAACAGGACAGAAATACAACTTTAACAACTTTGCTCTCTTATCGAACCTCAAGAATAGGAATTTGATCAAACATGACTTTTTTCAGGGCCTTTAACTGAGAATTCAGTCTAGTAATTGAAAATCCATAATTTATAATAATCTTGGGTATGTTATAAAAATGTATTAGCAGAAGTTCCTGGAATAATTTCACCTAGAATATTATCCTTTTAAATTATGTTTACATCTCTGAAGTTCTTACATTAATTTAATGGCAGCAGCACCTGATACTTTTAACACAATCACATCAATTAATAAAATTGCTGAGTTGTTGTCTTCTGTGTTATGTTTATGAAAATAACATCTTTCTCTAACCACCTTTCATCATCTGCACACTGCACTGAAACCATGATAGATGATCTCTTTTGTGCTTAAAAGACTGCAACTTAAATACGGTGGAGACACTGTGTCTGACCTTTGAATTTGTTAAATGACAGCTTCTGTCTGTGTGCAGTATCAGCACAGCTCATCTCCTGATATTCAACTACTATATGAATCTGATGAAAGTGATAAGTGAGTGATGTTTCCTGATCAGTGTAGATTTATCTGAGCTTTCACTTAACATCGTGTCAGATTCAAGATCAGGTAAGAGAGGAGTCATCTTCCATACACATATACACATGGTTCCCACCTGTTTTGTACATTGGAAAAATTCTTGCGACGACGTTTGATGACATCCTCATCATCATCAACTTATAGAGTGTGTGTGTGTAGCAACACTTCTGCGCTTTCCAAGTCCTTTCTGACCTGCTGCCAAAGTGTTAAAGACACCTTCGGAGTGTGAATGAACTCTGGAGCATGCCTGACTCATGATCCACTTCCTCATATACAAATGCTGCGTCGCAAAAAAACTCAAAATAGTCCCGTGAATAATATGAATTATACAGGGCAGACAGCTGGTGTCAGTATTTCACTACAAATTTCATACTAATTCTTAAGGAGCTGTTATTGCTCAATTCAGCCCTGAAGCCTCGCTTAAAGATTTAGTTGTCAAATAGTGCTTGTTTGAACAGGTAACACTTAGAGAAGGCTCGAATTTGAATGGCAGAGACAGAAAGCTGTTGGAAAATCCAGAGGTCAGCCCCAGCAGCAGTCATGTCTGTCACAGGAGAGCAATACTAATACTCTGGCTACATGATATCCTGTATTTATAGCCTCCAACTTTCAGCAGATAATCCTGAGAGGACACACACGATCAAAACACTGCCTTTTTTCTTTAACTGAACAGCTTATATCACTTAGATTTTCTGCACTGTAACAAATAGTAAGTGCTGTTCATTCCAGCACTGATGCAGGTGTAACAGTCCTACCTTCAGCCATGGTGATATGGAGTCAGTTTCAGGTATTATCCTTTAAGTGGGGGGCAAAGCCTCCTCATGCAGAAGTGGATTAAAAAACACTGCTTCAGTATGAATCCAATCGGCATCCACTTGTCCGTAAACAGAAACGTTCCAGCTATTGAATTATTCCATTTCCACTTGGTGATCAGTCTTGTTTCCTGGACAATGTAATCCACAGGTTGAGTTTCTCCAAGATTAAAGTGAAATTCAAAGATAAACTGGAAGTTTTACAGGTGTTGAGGAATTTGGAACTGCCAGTGCGGCAGCATTGCAGAGGGGGGTCTGGGGACGGTGGGGCGAAGCAAAGCAATGCAGGGGAAGGAAAGAGCCAAGCTAAGCACCAGGCTGGGTAGGGTGCTGGGGAACTGACAGAATATCTCACCCAGTGTTATTGGTGCCTCACATGGTTATAGGTCAGAGAACAGCACAGGGGGGGCTTCAAGGTAACTTTATCCCCCAGAAGGTCCAGGTTATTCTTAGCTGGAGCTCTGCACACCAGCCGCTCTGACAGGCCTTTTTTGGCAGTTGAAGGGGTGTGTGTAAGATCAGTCGGTTGAACTGGGCACCCCTACTGGCGGGGCACAGTAATCTGCCCACTAAACTGGAACAAATCAGGTGCCCGAGAAGAGGAATGGAAAACAACACAGGTGAAAACTCTCTTTTAAAATGTTTATTGTCCTGCTGCCACAGCAAGCATTATATTCAGAAGATTTGTGGCCTTTTTTCCCCTCCGCCACTGCTGCTTGTGTGTTTTTTTTATGTTTTGCTTAATGAGTTTTGTTCCATCACTCACTTACATCTCTTTCTATTTGCATTGTCCACGTTTGGGTTCATTCATGAGGTTTCAAACATGTTTCCAAATGTATAAAGGAGTTCACCAGTGAACTAATAAAAGCCCAGTGTGAGCGTTAAAACAGCGCCATCTTGTGGTCCTTTAAGCAACCTGCAACACCTTGAACTGCTTTATTTATTCTGTATCAACAGTATATACAGTGTAGGAAGGTATATGTAGAAATGGCTTACAACAACGTAAATGAGTAAAAAGTAAATAGGCTGAACATTACATTTTCACTTAAAGTATAAAATAACTAGACTTTCAGTCTGGAGTCATGCTAGGCACCCTGTAAGGCACTGCTGCTTGGAGCTGATATACTCAAGGTTGCAATGTTAACTCACTGATGTTAAGAAAGTATAATATTTATATGTTCACCTTGTTAGTTCAGTGCATTAGTATGCTAACAACATAACATAACATTTGACAAGTGGCACTACATACAATTTTCTGGTGAGGCTGATGGGAGCAGCTTTTAGGTTTTTTTTTTTCAGAAATCAGTGTATCTTTCTGACAAATAAAATGTTTGATCTGTTGATGGCGCTATAGGTGAAATTGATTACTGAAAAGATTATTATTCATCCAGAAGGGAGCAGGAATGTCTGAATCAAATTTCACACCAATCCATATAACACCATGAAAATACACCTCCCAGTGGCACCGAAGAAAAGATTTGAGTCATTTGAGTCAGGATCAAAGTGGTGGACTTATCTTTTCACTCCTCTGACTCCTTTCATCATATTCTATACAGGTACACACACACACACACAAAAACTTTTTTACATTAAATACAACAAAGCTTAGAACATATGCTGTGACTGACTGGATCAGAAATTCAAAAGCACATAAGCTTCAGATTTCTCACTCCTTACCCAACCTAATTTGCTTGAACACATACATAAACACATGTGAGTCTCTACAGTGTGGCTGCAGAGCTGGAGGACACGGGCCTGATGATGAGGGTGAGCTCCATAGGTACAGGAGGAGGAACGTATCTCTCCTCCCTGAGCAGCCGCAGTAACAAATCCTCCGTGTCCTGCGGCCAGCGGTAAACACGGGTGTTCTGAAGCCAACTCGGAACGTGCTTCTGCATGTGTGTGTTGTTTTAAGAGAGAGAAATGGTGGGGAGTGAGAGAAAAAAAGCAGAAAAGAACGAGTATTGTGAACCTGCAAAATTTGCTTTTAGTGATGAAACAAAAATCCTGTCTGACCTGGGATGCATTGAGGAAGAGGAGCGGTATGAATCTGAAATTCAAGCTGCCTTGCTGGATGAATTCAGTCTGCATCTGGTGAAATCAGATTGAACATTTAAGTACCTACCAGTCCTCCCTAAATTAAGCGCCATTTAAATAAAAAAAAAAAGAGAGAGCAAATATGTTCCCACCATGGAGTGAATGTATTTAGTTTGTAGACCGTGGCTGTCCACTACAGATCCTTCAATGTCTGCCTTATACTTTGGACTGATGGCAATGATAATCAGGGTTGATGGCTGTTAACCACACACACACACACACACACACACACACACACACACACACACACACACACACACACAGACAGAGAGAGAGACAAACATACACATATTTTATGCATTCACTGCATCAAAAGACAAATATGATATAAAATCTGAAGGAAAACCAGAAACAGATCAGGCATCATGTGTAATATCTATTCAAACATTAAAATCACTTGAGTCTTATTATCTAGCAATGCTGCTTACAAAGAGTTAATGTGAGAACAATAGCACTACAAAATTTCAATACAAAAAGACTTACATTTTTCAGGTGCGTGTCCTGCCACTTGTTGATATCCATGCGCCTGAGAGGGTTGTCAAATATGTCAATCTGCAAAATTAAAGGACTGTAAGTGCAGTGTCAATGAATGTGTGTGTGTGTTTTTACATAGTTTGTTTTTACATTTTTGAGTAAAGAGAAAGTAGCTTACAGCTGGGCGAAAACCTTGCTTTGTGAGAAAGTCTGCAAAGGGGACTACCTCTGAAGAAACGTCTGAAGAATAAGTAATAAAAATGTCTCCTGAGAAGAGATCAGAAAATTGGAATTAATCTCAGGATTTATGCTCTTGTGGTTGTTGCCATTTGACATTAGTAAATTACACTGGATCTTTGGGAAAATAATGCACTACTATCTTGGTTAAACAGAATCTTAATTTCCATTAAAACATTACATTTCTTGAGGTTATTTTGATTTGTTATGTTTGTGGTGTTGTTGTATTGAACTGCATTGATTTAAAAACATCAACTTCTACTGCTTCTACTATACTACTATTTGCTGCTTTATTTTTCAAGCACATCAGAACAAAAAGCCTTATAAACAACCATACAACTTTATTTTCTGTGGAAATAATGCAAGATTATTGCTCTGTCTTCATGATGAATGAAGCCCATTACAAATCAGACTGAAAATAATATGTCATGAGTGGAAAATATTGCTCGCCTCCTGCATAAACAGAAGTGATCATGAAGTGTATCCTTCACTTAAAATGTGTTTTTGATTGATTTTTTTTTTCTCACCAAGCCCCTAAACAGGCCTGGCAAGTTTTTGCAGACAACATACATCAATAACACGCCCTGCTGCCGAGCTCCCAAATCATGAAGCACCTTCATTTTAAACAAGAAAACACTCACTGCACTCATCGGGTAGACTGATAGTTCTTCTTTTCTCTTGTGGATGTGAGATGGATGCCTCTGCTCCCACCGAGCGCAGGCTCATCACACTGACCTCTGACACACCCTCCACTTCAGGCATGGAGAACTGAGGCACGTTAACCGAGACGTTCCCCTGAGCCAGGCAGTCACTCTGAAAGTGATCGTGAGGTCCGGGCCTGAGGCAGCGAGAAAGAATAAATAAACAAAGGCAGCTCGATGGAATGTCCTGACGTGTGATTGGTTTGTGCAGTATGTGAAGAACAAACCAGTACGTTGTTTTTACCAGTTTCGTGGGTCGTCCCAGTGGCCTCTGAGCTGCCAAGGAGCAGAGAGGTGACACGGCTGAAGTGGGAACCTGTTGACTGGATTGACGTTGTACTGCCTCTCTCCTGCAGAGCGATAGTGCCTGACATCCACAGTATGATGAGGGTCTGTGGGAATGGTTTAAACATTTTTATGTGACAGCACATCAGGTCAGAGAAACAAGGCAGAAAATACATCAAAGCGATTGTTAGCTGAATGAAAATCACATTAACAGAGATAGAATGTAATTAAGCATTTACTCAAATATTCTACTCCTTTACATGAAATATTACACTTCTTATTGTGCTACATTTATTTCAACATATTCATATTTGACTATAAAATATTTAATTATCTAATAAGATATTAAAATAGACATATAAAGTAAAATATATTTAAACCGTAGGTCAGTTAATCAAAATGTGACTCCCCAAAAACATTAAAATCCTGATGTCATGTTTTTGCATCAGTGATGATGACAATACAATTATTCGTAGTAACACATTTCTGAGGTACTTTTACTTTAAAATGTGCTTTGCAAAAATGGTAATTACCCAGTGACCCTGTGGTCAGGATTAGCACGTAAAGAAAAATGAATGAATGAAAAATGGTAATCATACCAAATTACTAAATTTGTATTTTTCCTCACCATAGTTTTGCATGCGGTGTGGAGGTAAAATAGGACTGTGGTGTTGCCACTCATCATCGGCTCTCAGGGGCAAAGGAGCCTCGAGATCCTCCTCATTGCTCTGAAGCTGAGAGTTGTATTCACCCAACCTGAATATTAAAAAAGGAAATCAAATATTTCACCCCAGACAAACCCTGAAATGAATCCAAATCGCACCCCATTTATTGACAGATTTTTTTAAAACCAACATGAGTTTTTTTTTTCTTCAGTCCCCTCATTACTTGCCCTGTTGTTCCACACTGGTTTGGTCTACACTCCCAAAGACAGCGTTCTCCTTTCGTGCTTTCTGCAGGGTGATGAAAGCAGCCATCAGGAGGCTGATGATGAAGATTCATCCAGTCAGGGGTCGCTCCTCCACAGTCTGGCTCTCTGTGCCGCGCACAATGAGCAGGCTGACTCCAAAACTCCTGGTTCACTTGTCTGACTCTGTGTGGGCTTTTTGGACAGAAATATTCTGCACCCACGCAACAGCTTGGCATGAATCTATCATGAAGTGGGTTAGCATGAAATATTTGTTTTACTCCAACATCAGGACTCAAAATTCCAAGGGAATCCTCTGACTTATTTGATGAGGGAAAAACTTTCATCTCTGGCACTTTGTTATATTTCTCCATGTTAACAGGGTTACTTCAGTTTATCCTGCAACCCTGCAGGCAACAGACAGAAGTAAAACTAAATTACACTTCATATACTAAAAAAAAAAAAAAAAATTAAATAAAAAAAATATAATAATCAACAAAGCACTTGTCTTGCACAATCTAAAATGATTATTAAAAAACTTTCACATGTAGTTATTTATATAAAGTATATATTCACACAGAAAACCAGACTAAGGGGACCAAGAGCAAGAGAAAGATAAACAGTAACAGTGACCTACCTGTTCTCTGCTGGATTCTTTGCACTCCTGTGGGTGCAGAGGCTTGTGTGTGTTACAGCCTGCTATATGCAAATTCTTCACTGCCTCAGCTACGCCCAATAAGAGCCAAGAATGCAGGGTTTGTGTCGCTCAGCCAGATCGGCAAGGAAAGTGACGCTCAGGAGGTTTCCATTCAAAAAAATTGAGCCTTAATCTTTGACTTTGCAGAACAAGAAAAGCTTAGCTGACATGATTTATTAGAGAGGATTATTCAGTTAGAGGTGTAACAATGAAAACTTCATGCTCATAGGGCCAGTTACCCTGTATGCAGCTGCCAGCTCTTCAATTGCCAGGTAGACACCTACTAAGTGATTTGCATATACTCTCGGTTTAGTCATGTTGTCTGTGTCTCAGTGTTCAGCCCAAAGGAAAACCGCAAAGAATTACACAAACAACACAGTCTTTAAAGCTGCATGTATTTATACAATAATTATGTCTGCTGCCATTCTTCTCCTGGGAGGTGAACATAGGTGAGGCCTGTGGTTATATACTGTTTGTTCACTAGAGAAAGTGAGAGAAGCCATAAAAAAAAAAGTTAACGGCAAGCGTTTAGTGTTAATTGTTTTTAAAGTCCACAGGACAAAGATGGCAAGACTGTTTATTTCAAAACCAGTTGTGTACAAGTAACAGACAGAGACAATAAATAATGCAGAGACCAAAAAAAAAAAATTCTGTATATCTACAGAATTAGGGTAAAACAAAGTGATTCAAAAACTACTTTTTGCTCACTTTTCCACCCATGAAAAGCAACTTAAATACACACAGAAATGGTGTCTTGTCCTGGAATGCACCTTCTTGTCAAAGAAAGAAGTTAGAGGATGATGAAATGTCATCCAGAGCTGCGGATTTCCCTGGGGGAAAAAAAAAAAAAAATCACAAGTATTCTTATATAAAGACTGGCTGAAACGCTGAGCAAAAAAGATGAAATAAACATGTTTGGTCTCGCAAACAACATGTTATTTCCAGATACACATTATGGAGGGACAAACACAGGTACGCTTCCTTCATTCCCGTCATGTGAGTGGCAGTTTGTTCGTACGTTTGTCTGTTTGTGTGGCTGCTGAAGCGAAAGGACAAGGCGGAATTCATACACAGCCTGCTGCCATACAATAATGCAACATACATTTTAAAATATTGCCAGTATAATAAGCAGTCAGCCGAACAATGGCCGCAGCCGGAGAGGAAGGAGTCGGCCTCCTTTTCCGACTGCAAGAAGCTGAACTAAAAGTTACTTTAAGCCGATCTAGAAAATCATTGGCTGAAGCTGAAATGCAATGAATGCACTTAATATTAGTGCAGATGGAATACAAGTTTGGGTGGAAGAGTCCATGATGCACTAAGTTAGTGTGTAGAAAGCATGAAGGCATTCCCTTACATTATAAGAATATTACTAAACATGAAAAGGCAAGAACAGGTGTTATAGTACATCTAAGTTCCTTGAGAAGAGGAGAGCAGTATTGTTATATTAACCTCGTAAAAAAGGTCATTGGACTTCCAGAAAAACTTTCAGAGATACTTCGCTGTCTAACTATCACCATTCCTACAATTATTATGTCACGATTCGTTACCGGCCTCACGCATTTTTCTACGAGTCGTCAATCTGAGATAACGTTGACCTTGGATTAAAAAAAAAAAAAAAAAGAAAGAAAAGAAAAAGAAATCCACACTTTTCCAAAATATCAAAAGTAATATAAAATGAAACCAAAAAAAAAGAGATAAGTAAACAAGCAATTTATATTTACACTACATACAAGTTACACGACACAACCCGTCTTGTTCATCCATGGCAGTCATTTTTAATTCTTCAGTCATCTCAGCAACCCCCCCTCCCACCTCCAAAACATCCTTTGATTTGATAGTCAGTATGTCAGAGCTGCACCGTCCCCGTTCGTATGAAGCTTGGAAGTCAAGAAGTCAGTCGATGAGCTTTTTAAGATTCGCCACAGGGTGAGAGAGAATAGGTGGAGTCTGGCTCCCTCTGGTGGGCAGCCGGCGAAATGACATGAGATGAAGGCAGCGGTGCTCAGAGGTTGTCCCCCGGCTGGTACTGAGGCTCAGTGGCAGTGAAGTAGTCCTCCAAAAAGGCCTGCAGGTACTCGAAGGTGGGCCTCTCCTCCGGGTCTTTCTTCCAGCACTGCACCATGAGCTCGTGCAGGGACGTGGGGCAGTCCTGCGGGCACGGCATCCGGTAGCCTCGCTCCACCTGCTCCAGCACCTCGCGGTTGTTCATGCCTGGAGAGGAGAATGTGGGGAAATGAAGGTGCACGTGGTTGAAAGTTTGTCTTTCTAATGCACAGCAACAATAACAACGACCGCACGGCGCTGTCGCACTTTTAACTGCCTCCTTCACGAGCTCTTCGTTTCTGAGTGGATACAGACTGAAGACTAAAAATATTGTTGAAAACATTTCACATATGTAAAAAACAAAGATTTTGTACTATTGGTTAGACAAAACAAGACATCTGTCCTAGTGACAAATGATAAAAATCAAGAGGGAAAATGATTGGCTTGAGTGCAGTGATTGAAGTATAATGACATGACCTAAACAGCCATAATTCTTCCTTTCCGGTGGTTTCATTTGTCTGGCCTGAGCTCATCTTAGGTTTGTGTGGGCGTGTGCAGACTGACATCTCAGAGACGTTGACATTGTTTCTGACTGTTCGAACAGAACAACGTACAGTGTTATTATTCTTTTCTTGTTCAAACTTCCACCAAACTTGAGGTTCGATAAGTTGGAGTTATTAACCTGTGTGGGTGTAAATCAAAGTCGGATCACTGATTTTAGAAGATTCCTAATAGTTATTTTCCAACCTTACCTTTTGGTTTACAATTAC
>JAOXYL010000113.1:8293860-8310796 GCA_028564955.1 Terapon puta
TAAATCAAAGTCGGATCACTGATTTTAGAAGATTCCTAATAGTTATTTTCCAACCTTACCTTTTGGTTTACAATTACTAGTTAAGTAATTTTTTTTGTTAGCGTGAAACCTACTCATGTAATGCTTAAAATCTGATGTTAAGGTGTATATTGAACATGAGCACATTTCACATGTTCACACAGGTTCCTCAGGGAACATAGCTCTGCATAATGCACAACGTAATGTACATTATGCAACACGCTGCTCTTTTTTTAGCATACACAACCACAACCAGCGCTCCTGCTCGCACTGCATTAATAAAACACGAGCGATCATCTGGTACTGGGAGGTGACCACGTGACGCACGGCGCTGAACGCTCCCTCTCACCTGGATAGGGCACCCGGCCCTTGGTCACCAGCTCCGTCAGCAGGATGCCGAACGACCACACGTCAGACTTGATGGTGAATTTCCCGTAGAGAGCGGCCTCGGGAGCCGTCCACTTTATCGGAAACTTTGCACCTAAAAAGAAAAGCACGTGAATGATTTTCAGTATTCAAACCTTTTCTCAAACTGCTGTAACGTGTTTGTTTTTCTACTGTTGCACTTCCGGCAGAAGGAATAAGTAGGTCAGTCTCTTCTGTATGTTTTTTTTTTCCCCCGTTCATCTGTGATTTCATTAGTGCAGAGACATGAAGACATGATAACATCCCACCAGGGGAAAAAAACCGGAACATTTCCATTATCTCTCTCCGTCTCAGTTTGTACTTACGAGTAAACGTTTAAATGGCTAACAAATGAGCGACTGAACATGTTGACAGAGTGACTAATGGAGTCTGGAAGTCCTCCTGGTGTGGTTCGCATCTGCCAGCGCAGTTAGTGGAGAACAATGTTTGAGTGATTCGGGGCATCGCCGCTTACTCCTCACCCCTCCAACGAGATACACAGTGACAGAGGGAACATGTGCCGCACCGCACCCCGCTCTCGTGCGAATGTGATATTCTGCTGCCTTTGTGCCACGCTGCAACCGCACGTGCTTGTTTTCCGCTAGTGTCACCAAGACAAATTCCCGCTCCTCGTGTGGCTGTGCGTGTGTGTGTGCATATCTGAGTGTAAAGTGCGTTTTGGAATTGACTAAATGGAACAAGTCATCTGCCAGCCCGCCGACTTTTTCCTTCAACAACAAGGTTTTCAGAAGACGCTGTGGTTGGGGACTGTGAGAGCACTTCAAGTCAGATGACAGATGCGTACGCAAGTCACAAGTTCATCACTAATGCACTAATCTCGCGGCTGCTGCAGCTGTTTGTAAGTTAAAATGCAAACTAGTTCTAAAATAAATGCTTACCAAGTGAATATTTACACACTTAAAACTTAAAAATGCACAGTGCAGGATTTAAGTGCATCTAGATGAGATTGTTTGTTATAAAACATTTAAAGTCACAAGTGCAAAATGAATACCAATTGGCAAAAAAATGTTAGCCGTTACCTTGCTTTAAATCTGCGAGTGAAAGAGATGGCCTGGCACTTGATTAGAGTGCTGTTTAATAGCATCAAACTAAATTACCAGATATTGTTGGTTATGTATGTTAGATGAGCATTAGTGCAACCAGATTTTCTGCTTAGTATCCAGGATTTTCAAAGTGCGACAGATGTAAACAGGAAGTATACATAATGTTGACAGAGATCCGGTAAGTTACACCGTAGGCTACAACTTGAGCCCTGTTTTAGCCTTCATATATATATATCTGTTTACATTTCATCAGTTCTTGCTGGTAACGTACCACCGACTGTAAGGACAGCTATCACTGTGTTACTTTGAGACTAAAGGAAACCTAAAAACATGACGATTCTCAGGTAAGTTCTACTTCCTGTGATTTTTAAGAGGATTTATGGATGTTGAATAAAACAGAATCATCATAAAGTGCGAATCACACTGAATCTAAAACGATGTGTAGTAAGTCTGTGCTTTGAGAGTTGACCGAGTTATGAATACAAAGCAGGAGTAGGACTTTCATGCAAAGTGCATCATGCATCTTAAGTGCCTCCATTTTCTCTGTACCAATACCTTTTATCTACAGTGTATGAATACTGCTAACCCTGTAATACGCATGCATATATAAATAAAATAAAGTCCCATCTACCCAAAGGATTGGAAGTAATACATTATTTGGCCTTCTTAGGCTGTTTTGGAAGTTGTGTTAAAGTTTGTAATGTTAAAGTGACTTACGGTGACTGTACACTTTACTACGACGTATTTTAAACAAAAACTTATGAACTTATGTAGAGCTGGTGCAGCTGAATCCTGAAGGCCTTACCTTGTCTTGCTGTGTACTCGTTGTCCTCGATGAGCCTGGCCAGACCAAAGTCAGCGATCTTACACACCAGACTTTCTCCGACGAGGATGTTGGCAGAGCGCAGGTCTCTGTGGATGTAGTTCATCCTCTCGATGTATGCCATGCCTGCTGCCACCTGGGAAATGGAGTTATTTTTTCCAGTGAACGTCATATCACCGAACAGCTAAGAAATTTATGTAGATTCACACCTGTTGTACTTTTTGTATGGAAAAAGTGGGGCTGCAACAGAGAGGGGCATCTTTGCTGAAAATGCATCGATTTACCATATCTTGAATAATGAACTCCAGTGTCAGGTATAATTGCTTATTGATCCTCAGGAAAGGATGAATCACAGCATGAGAATGGAATATATAATGTGATGCAGTGATTGTGCTCTGATGTTTATGCTAAATCACAATATCATCTTATCATAGACCAATCAGAATGATGAATAGGTGCTTTGCACAGTTTACGTATTCGCTTTCCGAGGATCAAACTTTTCAACACACTGACATTTTACCTGATGAAACACTGGGACATCGTCAAGAAGCACATGGCTCTAAACGCTCAACTGAGCTTTAGTGAATAAATTGGTAACAGCTGGAGATGATCAAAGTGAATTAGACCCTAAAAAATAAAGCTCTTTCCGAGTGCTCTGGTGACAAATCCAAAGCGTACGGTATCATCAAGGTTTTGGATTATTTTCAGCAGCGTACCTGGGCTGCCATGTCCACCAGATTTGGCAGTTTGAGACCGCGTCCTTCCCCGTCTTTAAGGAATTCAAGCAGACTCCCTAAAAAAAAAAAAAAAGAAAAAAAAATGAAAAAGCTCTTTTGTCTGACGTTGTTTTCAGCTGCTAGATCTCAACTCAAATTTGGATCGAAACTGAAGCAAAATGTGACATCAGTTCTGGGATTCCTGCCACACGTTACACTTGGCGAGGAGATTTGTTTGTGCGTTATTGCTGTGGTAACCAAGGATGTTTTTGAACAAAATCACTCCTGGAGAAACACAAGTTGTGCCTTAATCACTGCAATAAGTCGCATTTGTTACCATGCAGTAATGTGCGGTGATGCAGCATCACGCCGTGAAGTAGGACACATACTGTACTGTCCATGCAGATGCATAAATTATGCACACATTGTTTAAGGTGTATGCACAAATGCACGCATGTAATATTCATAGTGTCTTTTTTGAGCTCGGTGCATCAATTTAAAACAGCGGATCTACCTTTGTTCATGTACTCTGTGACGATATAGATGGGCTCTTCGGACACCACGGCGTAGAGCTGCACCAGCTTGTCGTGCCGGAGCTTCTTCATGATCTGAGCCTCCTCCAGGAAGGACTCGGGTGACATGGTGCCGGGCTTCAGAGTCTTGACTGCCACCTTGGTGGTGCCGTTCCACGTGCCTGACAGGTAGAAAAAAAAACAGGTGGCTAAAAAGGTCATTCTGCAAAATATGATAAATACAGTTATAAAGGACATAAAAGGCACATGAAAGTCAAGTAAAATATGCGACAGAAATCAGAAGTTATCAGTTATCTGAGGTTTTTAATCACCTCTGTTTGAATAAACTGTAGAGCAGATAACTGGCAACAAATAGTGGTCAGTGACCACTTAAGTATAAAAGTTAGTAAGGTCTAAATAAAGAACTAATGGCATAAAAATTTCCATAAAAAAATACTTGATGATTATTATCCTGGTTTATCCAACTTTTTTTGTTTCAAAATTATCCTCATTAAAGTTTTAGTCATAAACTAGGCTGTTGCAAAAAAAGAAAGAAAAAAAACAGAATCCTTTTAATGTTTAAAATAAGTTTTCAGTGGGAAATTTTGAAAAAAAAAATCTATGCTTGGATTTGACTTAATACATCTGTCGTAGAAACAACTTGTTCAGATCTCATTAAATCAGACACACATGGAGCATTTCACTACCAAATGTGGGACAAATTAAGTTTTACTGAAGTCAACTGAACTAAAACAGCATGTGCCTGAACTGAGTTTTAAAAAGCCATGTCACAGAAACCTAATTAGACTTAATAATTAACATATACCAAGTTTTAGCTGGCAAAACGAGACTACTAGACTAAAGTTCCTCTCAGATCCCAAATCCGGTAGGAAACCATGGACGTGAAGTAAAAATCTGTGGAAACTGAGATTATGTAGACGTGTCCAGCAAAAACTCCTAAATGAAGTCACTGAAAACGTTCTCCCTGCGGGTAACATTAGCTGGGTGTTAGTTTTGAATGATCCAACACTTCTAGTATGTTTTGCAACGCTGCTCGCGGCTGTCCAGTTCTGCACTGCGCCAAAAAAAAGAGGACGCCAAAAAAAGATACGCACCCATCCAGACCTCCCCGAACTGGCCGTTGCCGAGACGTTTGATGAGCTGCAGCGACTCCCGCGGGATCTCCCACACGTCTTTGGTTTTGACGGACAGGTCAGTCAGGCGGGGCATGCCTTTGTGGCACGGCACGATCAGCCGGCAGCACAGCCCCGCGGCCCTGGCTGGGTGGAGCACGCGGTTTGAATTTTATATCACGTTGAAGCAGTGTAAAACCATATGGCGCTGCAATTTTATGGAAAAGCGGAAAGTGATCTATCTCGACAGAAGTGGAGCAGGGTCTCACCTGAGTAGTGCTGCACAAGCTGCTGCAGCGTCTCAAACTGGGCCCTGGTGGTGATGTAGTAGCCCCCACTGTCCAGCTTGCGGATCTTATAGTGTTTGACATGGTCCCCCTTGACATCATCCCAGTCCTGGATGGAAAGGGAGTAGGCCCCTGGAACAGAAATGACAAAAGATAAAAATTGCTGGTTTTACAAAGATATAACAGAACATGTCGGAGTGGATGATGAGAGTATATAAAACACACTGTGCAGAAGAGTTAGAGCAATGTTAGTCTGTCGATTTTATTTTAGGTCTGTCTATAATTAAACTGTTTCCACTGTCACGTTGGATGTTTAAGTAAAGTGTTCCTACATATTTATTCATTAGACTTTAAAAGCATTCAACATGTCGGCGTGCTAGCCGCTGCTCGATCGAAGTACCTTTGGTTGTTTCGCTCTCACGGATGAGGAAAGTGCCTCTGGCGTTGCCGTTGGAGAGCAGTTGCCTCTCTGCGTCCTTTCGGCCTAATTTACCAAAATACCAGCTGCAGGAAAAAGAGAAGAAGAGTCAAACCGCGGAGAGTAATGTTTGGTTTAAACTTCACTCCACTTTTTTTTTTAGCCTTTACTGTACGTGCCACTATGCCACATTTCACAAAAGGAAGTGAGATGAGCTCTCAAATATTTATGATGTGCCCTCTGCCGATGAAGCCGTTGGGCCTCTGAGACGGCGGGTTAAAAAAAAAAGTGTTTGTTTAAAAGTGTTTTACTCACTCCTCAGCTTGGATCGAGTCCACCGGAGCAACGTAATTGCTGGGAATGTAACCAGTTCCTCCTGTGGTGAGAGAGCGAGCCTCCCACCAGTCTCCCTCACTGAAGGAGAGAAGGACGGAGAGAGAGAGAGAGAGATGGAGGAGGGAGGCAGGTTAGGGTAAACAGAGAGACGCATCAACATTTACACATTATGCAGACAGGGCGCAAATGAAAACTCAGCGGCGGATGATCAGATTCATTGGCTCTTTGAGAGCTGAGCGGAGAGCACATAAAAAACAAAATTTAAAAAGTAGTTGATTTTTCTAGTGCGTGGGCTCCTGAAGCTTCAGTGAATCATCTCTTAAAAGTCCAACTCAAACAACATTTAGTCATTCCATTTCATTGCTCAAAAATACTGTCAATGCGTCAGGTTTTTTTTGTACTGTTCACAGTTCTTTATTATTAAAAAAGGAATTAAATCTTTGGGAAAATATCAGAGATGCTAGTTTTCCTATCAGATGACTGGATGGGGTGTGTGCCTATCTGTGTTTGATTGACAGCTGCTGGCAGCCGTCTACACTGCTGATGTTATTATAGCCTACATGTCACAGGAAGACAGCGTGTTATTAGTGTGAGCGTTTTTAGATTTGCAGGTATGTCTACGTGCCATTTAATGTGCTGCGGCTGTCTAGTCTGCAAAATGAAGCTGGAAGAACTATGTCCCCGTGTAAATGACTGTTTAAACAAGCGACGGTGCAGGAAATGTGTCGTGTTTGGTGCTTCTTTTAAGATCACGTTAAGCTCAAAGCCCACCTCCACGGTTTAGTTTGGGGCTTAAGTTGGGTTATGGCTCGGCAATGGAGAGATAACCAGTCGAGGTTGTGGATACGATTTAGGGACGGAGAGGCACACGCCAACGCTGAAACGGTTTCTGACACAACGGCGGCTCTCATGTCGGTCAACAGCTGCCGTAGGAACGCTCACCCCGAGCCCTGGAGCTTATTAACCATTTCCAAAAAAGTGCCTCAAAACTTTTTTATTCTCTTTTGAAAAATGGAAAAATATTCACAATAGCTGCGGGATCGTTTTATATTCATGTGCACAAAAAAAGGAAGAGAATTCAACTTTCAGTCTGGGTATAAAGAATGACTTGTAATTAATTAATGACATATTTTATCTTCATGAAGCAAACCATGACAAAGCCATCATTAGGACATGGGAAACCTCTCATACTTCAGGCTTCTCCTGCCTTACGCCTCAAAAGATACAAAAGGCTGGTCAGATATATAACAGAGCCTCCATGTACAAATGAAGCATTCAGGCATTCGCGACAGATGAAAAACAGAGAAGGGGGGAAAACACGACCGCCACCCCCCTTCATGCTGTCATGCAGATGTTTTCACACTTACGTGCTGTTGAGGATCTGGAACCTCTCCCCCTTTCTGAAGCTGAGGTCATCCTCGGTCCGAGCCTCGTAGTCATACAGAGCCACAAACAGAGTCACCCCTGCAGGAAAACAGAAAGTGACACGTGGTGGTGAGTTAGAGGAGGTGAACTTCATGGGTGAAGTGTCACGTTGGGATCCTCACAGCGGTTTTCTTGTTGGGCTCGGTCTGCTCGTTGTGGTATGCAATGAGAATGACCGCCCTCTGGATTTGATTCTCGCAGCCCATCTGGTGCTTTCTTTTAGAAGTCCTCACAGTTTGTGACGTTAATGTTTTCTATCAATGAACTTTCACATGCAACTTTAAAATTGGGTCAGTTATGTCTTATACTCAAACAAATTCACAGATTCACTCGACCAGACGTCATCTAATCATGATCTATGAAAGTGTCTCAACCAGGGATTATGGAGTAAAGTCATAATGCCCCACAAAAGAATTTTGATCTACAATCAAGAATAATAAAATATAGAATATTTTATAACTTTGCTGATCATTTTTTTTGTATTAACTACATCTTCCCTTCCTGTGTGTTAAATAACATTGGTATTCTTATCTTTGTGTAATTTCTTCTTATTCAAAGCTGCTCATCAGTGTCTACATTAACAATGACGACATGTGTCATTACCTACATAGTATATAGAGACTCTACAGACTCTAGTTAACCATAAACTCTAGGAAGAATTTCAGCAACTTGTGGCTCATTGCTTTGCTTTTCCATCCTGCAGCTTCAATGTTTTATTTGGTCTTTTCTAACTTTTCCTGCAAGTCTCGTTTTTGGCCGCAGCTATCCTAAGTGAAATACAGAAAGAATAAGAAACCAGTTGGTGAACACAGTGAACGTTTTAGCAGCGAAAAATCCTGATAGTTCCGTCAAGAGCCGGCGGAGACCAAAACAGAGTTGACATCAGAGTGGCCAGAATCTACTGGACGTTTGCCAGAGTACGTTTAAGAGCTAAAAGCACGTCTGTCAGCATCGTGTTTACAGCTTGTCGTGCTGTCTGCAGGGGGGGGCAAACAGAAAAAAAAATCAATTACTACAGGTTTAAACATGCAAATCATTAAGGTCTTTGTTTTGCATACAAATAACAAATCTGACTTTAAAACCTTATCAGACAGAGCCTCCTCTAGGAACGGTGAGACCAATCAAATTTATCTGATAGGATTTGGAACGGCCCCGGAGTCCCTGTATCTCTTAATAAGCCTGAAACTGTAAAATGATTTAATTTTCTGATCTGATCTGAATCGTCCCTGGACAGTCGGAGCTGCGGCACTTCGATCGAGCCCCGCACATTCCCCCGTCGACGCGGTGACCTCTGAATATCACCCCACGATGACCAAAACTGCCCACGGCGTCGGAGGCGAGCGTGTTGATGTCTCCACGCGGGGAGGTGGTGATGGAGGGGGGGGAGGGGTCGCATGAGGTTTCTATCCTACTTGACTGCTGATGTTTTTTTCTTTTTTTTTTTCCTCTCAACTCTTCTCTTAACAACCTCAGAAATTAATGCTGCTTAGTGCTGGCCTCCTGGAGTAATTTCTTATTCATACAAGACAGTGGTGCTGACTCAGAGTGTTTATCTGTGTTGGGGGAGGAGAGAAAAAAAAAAGCCCTAAGTAGTTGACATCAAAGCAAGAAGATGCTGCTAATTTATGCATCACAAATCATATGTATCTTTAAAATCTTAAGTGAGAGACAGTAAAGCCCCGCCCCCTCGACTCCGCCACAGCAAACACTTTTTTGCATCATTCAGCACAATTGTCTGATCTTTACGGCCGTCAGATGTGCCTCGCAGAGTACCGGCTGTAATTTAGGTCACTCTGTTTCCCATTAACTTTCAGCCAGTGGACGTTCGTCTTCGGCGGAAATGTGAATTTATCGCAGCGGCCCAACATCGGCACACACATATTTGCTTAAAATACAGGCAGAGGGGAAAGAAAAGCTGAACATATCTATAATTCCAACCTTGATGCAGTTAGTTTGAGATTATCTGATATGCCTAAAGTGAAAAGTAGCTATGAGAGAAATACTGTAGACTGGCCGGTCAACAGTTTTCTGTTTTATTGAATACTGGATGAGGGCCAGGCGGTGAGTGGTCTTCAGCGAAGTTTACAGCTTTACAACTTAGACTGACGTTTTATTTCCCTTTTAATTGCTCTGTGGGTAATCTGACCCCAATTTAATGACAGCGTTATATTTCAGAATTCCCCCCCTTCACAATGTCACCCTGTTTCAAAGGGGGAAATACACTTATTTGCTTTCTTGCAGAGATTTAGATAAGAAGATTGATACCGCTATCATCACTGTAATACAGATATGAAGCCAGTGGTCGGTTAGTTTAGCACGGATACTGGAAATAAGGGTGAAGAACTAGCCTGATCCTTTCTGAAGATATTTCTTAGCGAGGGGCAGCGAGAAAAAAAACAAAACAGCAACATGTAGTAGATTTCCAACTCTAAACAGAACCAGGCAACTCATTTTTCAACATTTCCAGTCTACAGCTAAGCAGATGTTGGCTGATTAAAAAGGGAGCTTCTCTGTCTCATCTGATCCACTTGACAAGAAAATATCTAAATAACTACAACCTAAAAGGGACACTAAACCACCAAACTAATTTAATATGTATTAGTTCGAGTGGAGAGCCAATGAATCTGTCACAGAAACCTTCCTTACAAATAAAGCACAAAGTATCACAAAGTATTATTTCTAAAAACAGCTAGAGCCTAAAAAAAAAAAACCTGGATCAGCCAAACCCTGTTGGTTACTTAACAAACAGCCTTGCATTTAAACCCTCCTACACACTCATATAAATGCATTCTCTCATTTGCTAAAAATGTTTTCTCACTTCAACTCGTAATGTGCCAAACGTGACTTTGTGAATAATCATTAAGGTGATGATCGTTATTTTCACTAGTGTTTATTACATCTTCCCTTCCCGTGTATTAAATAGCATTGGTTATGTTATTTTTACATAATTTCTTCTAATTCAAAGCGATCTCGGGTTGGGTACTTAACAAACTGCCGTGCATTCGAGCCATCCTACGCACAGATTCATTTTGCCCTCTCCATCCTCACCTGTTCCGCCCCGTGACCGCAGCGTGCCGGACTGCGAGGACGTGTGGACCCCCCCGAACACGGTCACCCCCTGCGTGGCGCCGCTGTGGAAGTTGTTGTAGTTGGGGATGGTGGTGACCCCGAAGCTGGGGTAGTGCTGCGGCGTGGGGTCGGACCCATAGCGGTACCCCGAGTTGTGCGAGAGGCTGGTCTCCCGGTCATCAGTGAGTTTTGCTGCTTCTTTATCCTTACATTGGACACAGCCCATTCTCTACTTTCTGTGGGTGGAGAGAGAGAGAGAAAGAGACAGAGAGAGAGAGAGAGAAGGAGGCAGAGGAAATTAGCACGAAGGTAAAAATAATAGCTCGCAAGCCGTCTCCATTGGGGAAATTATGATTCAATATTCCATTATTTCAGGGCTTCCTCTGAGAGTTACACAAAGCCTTCTGAAAAATCTTTCAATTAGGCTGAAATTAAACGCGATACTTTAAACTCCAATACTAATTATACAGAAGAGCATAATGTGAGAGCAGCAGCGTGCGGCTGATGTGAGCACTGGGGTGAAAAAAACCCGAGTGCATCTTGATGTTGATGTTGACCGTCCAGCACGGCCTGGCAGAGAAGAGGTTAACTCACAGCGGCTCACTTTTCCGTCTTTATTGCGCTGCCGCACTCACGAGAGGAATTTACACCCGGGCGTCCCATCTACAAGTTGGCACGCACTTTATTTTTGTTTTCTTTACAAGGGGCCGCGCGCCCATCCGTAGATTCGCGGCGCTGAGTTTAAATGCACACAGGGGCCCTTGACGGCAAAGCGCTCCCTGGCTCTGAGTCTCATGAGGGGGTGGGCAGGTGGAGGGGGAGGGAGGGGTCGGCTGATGGAGTATTTGGCCCCACTAAAGCAAAGCTAAACCAGTTTCTGTGATGAGTGAGGCAATCTGCTTTGCCAATTAAAAAGAGCCTTACCGTCTTTAAAGACCCAGTTAAACTGATGTATGTTTTGGTTCACCGTGACCCCTCCTCCCCTCCTCTCCCCTCCCCGCTTCAAGCCCCCACAGAGCCAATGCAACCATCCAGGAAGAGGCCTCTGACGGCACTGTTGTCGCACATCAGCTTTAGCAGCCAGCTGACTTCGGGGATGGCTAATTGGAAACACACTTGTTTACGTTCGCCGTGGACGGAGAGGGGTGGTGCTCGTTGGGGCAGACAGAGGACTGGGGGGAAAACCGTCGCACCGCCTCTGACCTCAGCCAAAGACCCAGACTCACTTCAACAGGGCCGAGTCATGAGGCGGCGGTCCTTCTCTGTCAAGCGTAATTTACATAACAAGAGTAATGATCAACTTACGAAAAAATGTTCGGAAGTTGACACATTTGATCAGGATAAGTGAAAAAAACAAACAAACAGATAATTAAAAGAACAAACAGCAGAAACACATCCAAAGAGGATTTAGGAGATAATAGTTTCAGCACATTAACAATTAGTCATTTTTAATCATAAGTCACATTGAATCCATTTTTTTTTCAACACTTTTCTGGTAACAAATTTTTATTCCTTTTCTGATTTTCATAGACCTCGATGATAGTGAGCTAAGCAGGTTTTCTCCTCCTCCTGGTTGTACTTGCGATGGGAATTATGCGATAATAGGAAACTAGTTTACAGGCCTAAATGAGCTTGGATCAGAGGCATGTCCTGAAGGATACCGAGTTTATGGTTACAAGAAAAGCTACAGAGTATATGACCAGATTCCTTCAGGCCTGTTTTACATTTACTAAAAAGAAAGCTGAATGCCTACATCAGGAAAAAAAAAAAGTGCAAACAGATGTGTCACTTGCTACGTGTTGCAAATTCTGCAACAGTTAAGTAGAGACAAACACGCTGCAATGTTAATTAAATGACCGTGGTGGTTTTAAAAGAAAATATGAGCCCGTCTGTGGACATCTACAGAGTTGGAAAATACATTTAAACAAGACTTCAAATATAAAAACTACATCAGTTTGCCTTTATTTATTAGCTCCCACATGTGACTGCTTTTACTACCAACAGGCCTGCATTAATAAGAATGAACTTTGTGGTGCAGACATGTCTCTGATGTGTTAACTTTAACCTACAGCTACATGGCAGTAAAAAAACATAAATGCATACCGAGCACAGAAATTGGATCGTGCACATTATTTTCAGCTTCTCCAGTTCCATATTTGCTCCACATGCTTAACTCACAGAAGAACGGAGCCACTGCAGGGAGAAGGAGATCATTGTGATTCACTACTGGCAATAAAACCCCATTAAATATCCAGAAAGCAACAAGCCTGGCGGTAGCGTTACAATATAAGCCCGCAGACTGAAATACAAGAAGGAGGAGGACTGCTGATTCACTGGTAATCCTTAAAATAAGAAATTATCTTCCTTGACGTTAATATCTACGTCTCTTTTCTTCTGGTATTCAAACCAAACCTCCCTACAGTACTGCAGGTGAGCACAGATACACGTTAAACCACGCGATTAACTGTAAATTTCCATTTAAGGGAAAATGCAGTACCCTTTCCAAAAATGAAAAAGATTAAGCTGTGACGTTACGTTATTGATCAATGTATGTGTATGTGATGATGATGCTGTTTAGGGCATTTACACTGTTCTAGGAGTGTGACAGAAAAACACCAAAAAAGAAAGATTAAATTGCGATTAATCAAGGTAAAAATTATCTTTAGAGGCAGCCCTACACTATAATGCAGACTGAAACCATGTACTTTAGCATACTTCAAAAACTGGTGGCATTAATCTGAGACAAAACCTACGTGCTTGTACAAGTTCAGACAAAAAATCATGGTCCACAGAAAACGACGGACCTCGCTTGACGTGAACAGTTTCAGTAACATATCACAGTCTTTGACAACTTTGGTGGAGAACTGCACGAGCACAGAAATATTAAGAGGACTGACTGCGATAACGCCGCCACAGTCTGTTTTCTGGTGGATTTTCTCTTTAACTGCAGTGATTGAAATAGCACCGCATCCACTCCTGGAGGGATCAGAGTAAATGAGGGGAGATCTCACGTCGTCGTGCTGCCTGTGGGGGATTATGAAAATCTTCCTGCTCTTGAAGTAAAAAGGCCAGGGACGACCATAGCTTTAACATATCTGTAACCATTCTGCCGCGCGGGAAACTAGGCCATCTTGCATTGTTTATATACATATGTTCCCTTTGCGGGTTTGGAGTTTTTGGCACAGCCGTAGCTTGGTAAACATTTGCATATGAATCGTGTCATGTTGTGACTGAACTTGCAGAACGAGTGCTATAAAAATCTACAATTTTTTGGACATGAAAAAAAACAACAACACTTTTCTTTGTGGAGGTAAACAGCGGTTTAGATTTATCAAGTTTAGCTCAGAAAGCAACAGGAAGATTTATCACACTTTCAAAATAAAATAGTTTCATCACTGGCTTTCAGAACCGATGGACGTTTGCTCTTATTCAGCTACACACGTGAATCGACACTGCGGACCATATCGAAATGTCAAGACAAAGACCTGCAACTTCACGACTGCAGGTGAGAGTTTTCAGGGACACAAACACACAGTAGACTGCTCCATGCCCGACCTGGAGGACAGTCTACCCCCCTCCCCACCTCAAAAAAAACGCAGACGATGGCATCAGAGCCGCGGGGCTTGTTCTTTCCGTGGCACTGCCTGGGTATCGCATGACCACCTCAGCCTCCGAGAACACTCATCACGCTATTTTCAGACACAAATGAACAGCTTGCCTCTGAGAGGATGGCGCTGGCGTGATGAGGAGGGTCCGAGGGGGGCTGGGGCGGTGCGCTGCATCAGTAAAAGGTGGATACGAGGTCAGAAAGGGACGGCTTGACTTTCACACGAAGTAAGGCGGGGCTATCATATTAACAGTCCCCATCTTGATTGGCTCAAGATGTCTGGCCAAATCTCTTGAATGGTATTTGTAGCTGCTGCCGCAGGATTCCTTCACATCAGGAAGCAAAGGGGAACAAAGACGCCGATGTTATCTTGACAAAAAGGAACAGGACGGAGGTCGGTGCTCACGACATCAGTCACAGCTGCCGGGCTTAACTGGAAAATCATTCCCCGAAATGACAGGCTTTTATTTTGACGCTGCACAAGCACAAGTGTTAATCATCTACAGTGAGACACAGAGAGCCGAGAGCCATAATGAGAGACTCGGCCATTTATAGTGAGGCTGCCGGATCAATATACTAAATTAAAAGGACAGACATGTCAGGGTCACGCAGCGTGACTGATGGATTAGACGGGAGACAGGCAGGCCCGAGAAACAGACATTTGTGCGCTCTACTGTTGAATCACTATAGAGCTGAAATATTTACATGATGAGTCGATTAGTCCATCAACAGGCAATTAAAACAACT
This sequence comes from Terapon puta, assembly GCA_028564955.1. Lineage (NCBI taxonomy): Eukaryota > Metazoa > Chordata > Actinopteri > Centrarchiformes > Terapontidae > Terapon > Terapon puta. The sequence continues at coordinate 8,308,421 of JAOXYL010000113.1, forward strand.
GATTTAATTTTAAAAAAAAAAGAAAACAAGACATTTGACGTCACCTTGAACTCTGAGAAAGTGTTGATGATGCTGATTTCATAGACTTAACAATTAATCTAGTAATCAAAAAAGGCAATTAGCAGATTCACGGGCAATGAAAAGAATCGTTAGCTGCAGCCCTGATCTCAAGAAGAATCTATTAATCTTTCTGGCAGTAAAATATCAGAGAACAGCACCAGAAAATGGCCATTATCATTTCCCAAAGGTCTTCAAAGGCTTTGTTTTATCTGACCATCAGTCCAAAAACCCATCACATTAATAGTAATTATCAAGGAAAGCAGTAGATGTTTGCATTTAAGGAGCAGGGAGTGGGGAATTTTTGTCATTTTCGAAAAGCAACCGAAGAGATTAAGTGATTATCAAAATAGTTCAAAATAATAGGCTAATGGTTTCAGCTCCACCGGGAAAGCATGCTAGTTAATTGGTAACAAGCTGCCCTGATGTTATTTCTCTATATAAGCATTAGTGTCTGCATCTGAGAGTGCCTTCATGATCGAACCCCAGTGAACATATCTGGAGCGTGGTCCTTTTCTCAGTTCAGCACAGCCGCGAACAAGACAGCTCTGTTTCATTTGAAGCGTGGGGTCCCTTTACACTCAGATCATTGACATGGCACAAAACAAGGTCAAACCTCCCACACCCCCTCCCACCGAAGTCGCACTTGCAGCGACCTTATTCAGCTCCAGAACTCATCTTTCTGTTCATTCATCAAAGAAAATGACGAGGTTAAAAAAAAAAAAAAAGAAAAGAAGAGGCTAACTTTCGGTTGTGCGCCATTCAAATACGCATTAAACTTCTTCTGCTGTGTGTTAACTGGATCGGGCGCAAGTCTGGCAATCTCCTCCTTACGGCTGCCATTCTCTGAATAGTTACAATATTTGCTTGTGTCGGACAACTGAGTTCATTCAGTGGATCAACAACAAGACAATGGCCACATTTCACTCTGCTACAAGATTACCAGCACAATGAATTGCACTGTTAAGGCTTTCAAAGCATTCTTCACGTACTGAATGAACAGAGCCGGTTATAAAACCCACAGCTGAGCTTCATACAGTACGTACGTGTGGGTTTAAGCTTAACTGTGTTTTGCTGTCACAGTGTTGAGTACGTTGAGTCATGTTGTTAAATCACTGAGCCCATTGTAAACGTCCGCTCGGTCAGAGAGATCTGTGCCTCGTAGATGAATATTTTCCAAATGGGAGAAAAGGGCAAATTAGAAAAACATTAACTTTTTCTCCCTTTCTTCCTTTTCTTTTTTTTTTTCCACAAACACAAGCAGATTCTCGCTGCTTCTGCCTGTCAAGCTGAACTGGGGGGGTTTTAAATGACTATTTCCAAATCTGGTGCCAGTGGAGGGCAATGTTCAAGCGTAAGACTCCACTGGAAATAATGATGTGGTGGGTCTGCAGCGATGGAGGCTGCGAGTTTTCTGGTGGAGGTGAGTAGCACTTGGGTTGAGAGAAAGTGAGATTGAGACGCGGGCCACTTTGTGTGTGAGTGCTGCCCGTGAAGCTGCAAAAAAGATTTCACGATTAAACTGATAAAGTTGAGCAACAACAAGGAAACTTTTTTTCAGCAAATATGGTCTGCTGTCACTTTCTCCAGTGTGCTTCTCTTACATCATTATATCATTATAAGCTGAACGTCCGTGGGTTTTCAACTGCTGGCTGCACAAAAGCAAGACATCTGTATCTGTCAACTCACAATCTGGGACAGTGAGACTGATATTTAGCACTATTTTATGACATTTTATAGACCAAATGATTACTCAGTCAATCAAGGCAATCACAGGCTTATTAGTCCCAAATGTAAGAAGGGCTGCGAATGATTTTTCACGTGATCGATCAGTCAAAACAATGCCCATCACAAAGATGTTTTGCTCAACAAACCCAGAGATGGTCAGCTGAACATAAACTTAAGAAAAGACAAGCAACAAATGATCCCATCTGAGAGGCTGAAAACAATCACACACTTCACTTTAAGTTGCTGATTAATCAACTGATCGACTTATGGATTCATTGACAAATCACTGCAGCTCTAAATGAAAACAAACATTAGTTGCAGCCCTCCTGTGTATGTGTGTGTGTGTGTGTGTGTGTGTGTGTGTGTGTGTGTGTGTGTGTGACATTTGCTGACAGTAAAACAGCTACTACACATCTCGGGCACATTTAGCTCGAAACAAATAAATCAATGAAGCCCTCTCTGGCCTAAATATTTCACCTTTTTGAGGACATTTTTCATTTGAATGTCATTGTGGCAGCTTGTGTGCCAGCATGTCTGATAAGTGGCTTCAACTGTATGGAAGGAGAAAGCCTGGGGGGTGGGGGGCTCGGT
>JAOXYL010000113.1:8310896-8336920 GCA_028564955.1 Terapon puta
CAGCTTGTGTGCCAGCATGTCTGATAAGTGGCTTCAACTGTATGGAAGGAGAAAGCCTGGGGGGTGGGGGGCTCGGTCCATGAGCCATAATGTGCAACTCCTTTCACTCACATCTGATACACATCACGCACTGTCATTCATGATCCGAAGGGAGGCTGAACGCTCAGGGCTCCGGGGCGCAAACCAACACACGAGTGCTGCTGCCTCAACTTATTGCACGGTGCTCCCAGCCACACACACACACACACACACACACACACAATTCATATCATCCCCGGTGTTTGCCTACAAGATGGATGGCTGCACCTCCAGCCACATCAGATAACCCGATTGGGACAGCTTTAATTGGATGTTTAACGGCGTGGCAATGCAATTAGCTGGGAGCATATGACAATTATTTTGGGGTGAGTCGATGGGAGGCTTGTCTGCAGGCCATTGTGGCGCTCACCGTGTGTGTGTGCGTGTGTGTGTGTGTGTGTGTGCATGGCCTCAGTGGTCAGCTCGGCTCTGCAGCGCATCCATCCCTGCTGCTGCTGCTGCTGCAACACAAGAAGCCCCCCTTCTCCACAATCACGGCGCCGCAAAACATCACCCACAACACAATCACGAGATCCGTGTTTTTTTTGTTGTTGTTTTTTTTTACCCCCTCAGAGGAGCAAAAGCAACCGGTCAAACCACATCCACCTCCATCTGCAGGACGCCCGGGGTGAACACGACGACCCCGCGGTGTGTTATTCACCCCCTCTCCGCTCTGCCTTTTTCTCCCGAGATGAATTCATCTCCGCGGCGCAAAATAGGGGACGAGGCGGATGCACCGCTTGAAATTCAACACGGGGGGGAAAAGAAAAAGCGTGCTTACCGCAGGAAAAAAAAATCACATTAATCCATCGGAGTCTCCAGTGGGGGGGGTTTCGTCGGGGGGGGGAGCCGCTGTTTTTCTGCCCTGTGTCAGTGTTTTTCCTCCGCCCGGAGAGGGGATAGCGGTGGGATACCCGTCCCTGCCGATCCAGGAGCTCCTGTCGCCGCCGTGCGTACAGATGATGACGGTGGCGACTTGCGTCAAGCCCACGGCGACAACACGCTGCTTCCGGCCTGTGCTGTCAAAATAAAGCGGGGCGATAAAACGTGTCACTTCAAGGTGAACACAAATTCAAAGAAAAGACCAAAACATTATCTAATATTTCCAACGAGTGTATGAAATAGTAATTATTTTTAATCTGCATCAGCAAGTGAGATTATATTAAGCGAGGCCAGTGCATGATTTAAATTTGCTACTTTTGTGCTTTTATTTTGACCAAGGCTCGTTTTTAAATTTTCCGGTTTATTTGTGTGCGTCTTCACGCAGCCGCGTGTGCGTACACCCAGAGCTGTGATTGACATCATTTTCCTCCAATAACAGATTACAATGTCTAGTGGGACGCCTCCTCGCCTTTGGAGTGAGTGAAAAACAGGGCAAGGTTGACAAATTGGCTCTTTTTTGTTCAAGTGTTGAGAGCCCCCTTCAGATGCTCTCAATGTTCAGTATTTAAATGGGAACAAGAAACACACAATCTCATGCAGAGTAAGACACATTAAATGACATCAAATTAAAATTCATAAATCTTGTATTACCACCGTGTATTAAACAATTCCCCATGGTGGTTTAAGTGGATTACTTCTCAGTTTAACTCAAATAATGCTGCAAACAATGGCACATTAATGACAGCAGAGTAATGTCCCGTGTTTGGCATCAATAGACAACTATAGGCTGCTGAAACCTTAAAACTGGATGTTCTTCTAATTCTAAAGACAACATTCAGGCCCTGAGAGGAAATATAACGTAATGCAACAACTTGGGCAAACAATCACCACACAGATGAAAACATTTTAGTGTTTGGTACTTTACAAAGTATTTCATCCTTTTTAAACCTGCTCAGGAATGTAATGGTGAGGACCGACCACTGACCTCCTCTCACTAGTTATGTGGCTGTTTGAGCACCAAACATGCACCTCAGGTTTATTTTAGTTGACTGAATAAGGTACTAGAATGGATGAAAATATTAAAAATTCAACACTGTTAATCGCACAAAGTGAATTCAATATTTTCACTTTTATATTCACATAATACACATACAATGGATTCACTCTTGAAAAAACTGTCCTTTTTCTGAGTAATCAATTCATTGTTTTGCGTATAAAGTGTCAGAAAACAGTGAAATATGTGCATCGCAGTTATAAACCTTATAAGGTCAAGTCATGTTTTGTTTGTTTTACCAACCATCCAAAAGCCATACATGTTTTATTTAAAATGATGTGAAACAGAAAAATACAGAAAATCCCCAATCTCCAATTCATCAAGATCCAGACTACTGCAAACTTTACCTAGAATAATACCTTTTGTAAAAATGTCATGATAAATGATCTTTTAAAAAAAACAAAGGTTTTAGACATTGCTCTTGTCCAAAGCTTTGATGCAGAAAATCAACTGTTTGGTGAAGGCTAAATCACAAACACAAAACTATGGAACAGAAAAAGGAAGAGGGGGGTCATTTTCATAGGATTTAGAGTGAAAAGGTTATGGACACCTTGGGCGTGTTTAAGCCTGTGTTGATTTGTGTGCAGTAGTGTGCAATAGCTGTGTAAATGTCTCTTGCTCACGCACAGACACACACGCCACCCTCTGACATGACAAAGTGTCCTCCTGACAGGTGAAGTCTTTATGTCTGGATGTCTGGGTTGCATGGTGTTGTTGAAAAGGCTCTACGCCCTGCTGGCTTTGTCCCCTGGTTTACATATTCATGGAAGCTCACCATAACAATTACAGCTTTGCATGTAATCAGAATATGACAACAATGAGCGTGGCCTAGTTAGCCTGATGAAGGGAGGGTGGGTGAAAGAAGTCACCCTAATCCCCAAACTGCTGTCTGCTCTCTGCTCAGTCCTGAACTCACTCTCACCCTACTTCTCCATAACCAGGAGTCACAGGCGCTAAAAAGCCGTCAACATGCAGACTCTGCCTTGGAGCCATTTTGGACTGGTAACCATGGAGATGTGGGTCATGCAGTGATGGCAGAGAGAGGAGACTCATGGCTGGTGGTGGAGTCAGAGCACTGCAGGCTGCCGGAGTGGAGGGCCATAAACTCCTGTTATATCTGGGTCACCGGGATGCTCCAGCTGCAACAGGCAGACAAGACGCTATTATGCAAGAAGGAGAGGGATGAGGGAAGTTGTGGGCACAGGGGCTTATGGTTACAGGCGAGGTCTGTTTACTGAGCAAGGCATATGTCAGGAGGCAGCGTGATGATATAACATGAGACCAGCTGAGCAGCTCTTTCTCAGCTCAGCTGTCCAAAACACACTGTTGTTATGGCACTTAATATCAACTCAAAAACTGTGAAAAACAAATTCTGTGATCCTGTTTGTTGCAGCTTTGTATGCCAACAAATACGTTTCACACTGGATTAGGTTATAAAATAAACTAAGATTGTTCGACAACAATGTCTGCTAGATTAGTGTACGCTATAGTGTACATCATTGTCTGTCCATACAACCACAAAAAACTATTTTATCAGCCTTATAACATAAAATATACACTTACTTTGAAATAAAAGTGGCCAAAGGTACAGAGAATACATATCTATGAACGCTAAAAAACACAACACTAAAAAAACATAAACACTATCTACATGTTAAATCAAATGTTGGGAGTCTTTTGCATTTTAAGGCCTATCTCTAACATGTTGTTTACTCTAGTTTGGGATAACCTCACATTTCTGGTATAGTAACATGGTGAACTCGGTGTTCAGCTCAAAGATGCTGGACCTCGTTAAGCTCATTCGTTATCCTAGTTAGCAATAACAACAATAAAACCGAGCTTTCGCCCTCTAAAGTGGGAATAAAAACAAGTAGTAGGCCATGTTGTTGTGTCTCCCCCATTGTGTCCCCAGCCCCCCTAGTCCATCACCCCCTCGTCCTCCTCCCCCTCCTCCCCGCTCGTTGGAGTGCGGACTTGTGATTGGTGGAGACGCGGCGGCTCTGTCGTCATAGCCCCGGCGTCCATTCATCGGCGGACTTGGGCGTTGTACTCCGCATCTCATTTACGGCGCGGCCAATTTCTCTACCTACAAACTCCACTCGGAGAAGAGGAAAAAAATAGCAAACAATTCGCGTTTCGTTTGCGTCTTCGCCACATTGTTTCCCATTCGTAGTTCACGGTCTCAGGCGTCTCTTTGCGGTGTTTTCGCCTCTTCTTTACTCGGGCTCGGTCGGAGCGGGAGGTGTGTCGGCGCCCGGCATTTTTTTTTTTTTTTTTTTTTTTTTAGGGGAGGAAGCTTGCGGTCTTTGTTCATTCATTTGATCGGTTGGGTTCCCTTTGTTGCACCAAAAAGCATGGGAGCGCAATACTCCAAAACCGCTGGAAAAGACGAAGCCGCGGTGGAAAAGCCGGCGGAAGGCGCAGCTGTCGCGGCCAAGGCGAACGGACAGGTAAAGCTCCATATTTTAAAAATCAATCACGGTTTGGTGGCCCGAGCGGGGTTTTGTCTCGGATTTTAGCAATGTGTTGCGTCAATGGCGTGCTCCATGTCTCCCCCCTTACCCCACACCCCCATACACACACACACACACACACACACATACACACCCGTAGCGCATCCCCACGCTCACCGGCGTTCAGGGAAAGTGGCCACATGGATCTATTTTCACCGGCGCTTTGTTACAGTTTGGCAAATTTTGCAGCGCAACATTGTTTCAATTCGGGTTTTTTTTTTCTTTGAGAAGGCTTTAAATTGATGTATGCATATGTTAATTCATCATTTGAATATGCACACCAGGCTGCACCCAGTTTAATCAGAATAACTGATTTTTTGTTTTTCAAATAATATATTATAATGTTTTCCCAGGCAGTCTGAGGCTCCAGCTTTTTAAACAATGCGGCTTGTTTTACATCGGTTTGGTTGAAATGTGTGCAGCGGGGCTTTGTGGTCGCCCTCGCTGGTGGCATGGCCATTTTAAAAAAACGCTACCACGCCTTTGTTGCCAGGTCCAAAGAAAGGAGCCACGTTCTTGTGGACGCGCACATCCCGCAAAATCAGCAAATTCTAAAAGGCGCAGGTCGCGGAATGAGGGATGGTTAAAGAAATAATAAAGTAACGCAAATTGGTAGACTATACATGTAATTAAAACATGGAAAAGGGGGAAAAAATCTCAAATTCCTATGTTCTGTCCAGACTCCGCTACTGAACGCCACCTGGTGGATCCCGGTGGTACTGCAGTCTGACAGACTGGCCTACTGCTGAAAGCCACACATCTGTCGTCACTCTCCTAGTAACAGATGTTGCTGCAGTTTTAGGGATTTTTTTCCCCTATTGGTTACTACTAGAGGTTGAGTTAGATATCGCAGCATGCCAGTTTGAGTAGCCTCACACACTCTTGTTCATATGGAAGCCAACGTTGGCCCCAGATGGATGATTACATGCTCAGTTCCTTTTTTACTTAAATAGCATGGTGATGTGCATGTTCAAGAATGACATTTCTGTTCTGTTTCCTTCCAGGAGAATGGCCACGCCAAGACTAACGGGGATGCCTCTCCAGCTGCAGAGGAGGCCAACAAGGCTGACGTTCAGGCCAACGGCAGCACTCCCACTGAGGAGGCACCAAAGGAAGAAGTCGAGAAAGTAGAGGGTGCCGAGGCCAACGGCGAGACAGAGCCCGCCGCCACAAACGGAGAAGCCTCTGCCAAGCCCGAGGAAGGCACCCCGTCTACCAGCGAGGACGGCAAGCAGAAGAAAAAGCGCTTCTCCTTCAAGAAACCCTCTTTCAAGCTCAGCGGCTTCTCTTTCAAGAAGACCAAGAAGGAGTCTGAGGAAGCAGCTGAGGAGGGAGCCGCCGCAGCAGCAGGAGAGCAAGCTGAAGGAGAGAAAGCCGAAGCAGAGGAAGCACCTGCTGAGGAGGCCAAATCAGCTGAAGGTGGTGAGGAAGGAGCAAAGGAGGCTGCAGCTGAGGAGCCAAAGGCTGAGGAGGAAGTGAAGGCAGAAGGAGAAACACCAGCAGCACCAGCTGCCGGAGAAGAAGACAAACCGGCTGAAGCTTCACCTACTGAGCCAGAGACGGCAGCCAGTCCAGAGGCCACAGCCGCCACTGAGTAATCCTGCTGAACAAGACACCGGAATGAAGGAGACGATGGAGCCCGTGTGAAGGAATACAAGGACTTGTCTAAAACCAGGGATTTTTTGTTCGTTTTTTTTGTTTGTTTGTTTTGGTTGGTGTTTGTTTCTTATTCTGAAACCATCTCATCCATAATGACTGCAACGTCCTTGGCAGTGACAGACAGAAGGTGTATTGGAGAGTGTGCTGCTTCCTCACTGCTCATTGGTGCTTGCATTTGTGACGTGGGTGAGTGTGAAAGTGTGAATGTGAGTGCGAATGTTTTGTTTTTGGTTCTTTTGGTTTTTGCTTTTTTTTTTTTTTTTTCTTCTACATGAAACCATGACTCTGTTGACAAGTTGCTGAATTTGACATATTTTATCAAAGTATTTGGTGCTGGGCAATTGGATGTAGCAGCTAAAGCTGTCTCTGCAAGATTTGACACATTATGATATTTAAAGGGAAAGTCCTAAACCAAGTCTTAAATGTTGTCTTTGCAGTGCACAGTTGTTTACAACTCTTAAACTTGATGCTCCTGTGGACACGACCATTCCTGAATAAACTAGATTTAGTTAACTGTCAAAACAATAGGTGCTCATCACTTCCCATTAGATTCCACAATTTCAAAACTGTAGTAATGCACGTTGTATAGACTTTGATATTACTGGTTTTATGACTGAGATGTACCTAAATGACTGAAGTTTTTAACAGATAACCCATTGTAAATGAAGTTTTCTTGTTTTTCACCATTTGTAAGATTGAATAAAATTGGGAGATGTTTTAAGCAAATCTTGCATCAAGCTGTGATGACTACAACACCACTTAAAGCAAACCACTTCTGTTTTTAGGGGTTTGAACAGCTTTTTGTACATAATGAGGCCTCATGTTATTTAATATGGAATGTAACACTCCCTACAAACTGGTTTATAGGTGTTTATTTTCTGTGAGCACTGAAGAATAAAGGAAGTGTAAATTGGCACTCTGAGATTGTTTATTCATAATGTTAAATGATAATGTAAATCTTAAATGTCCTCCTTAATCTAAGTATGCGAAAGATTTTAATAATTGTGTTCTGGGCCTGAGATTGCCTATTGGAGGAATAAATGCGCACTGATTCTGTGCTGTACAGCACCCTCATGTGGTGCATTAGAGGAACAATCAGAGGCAACATTTCCATCAGTCCAAGTGTGGACAGCCAGTTACTTTTAGTTACTCAGTTCTCAAAATGAGCATAATTAACATGGAATCAGATTTTTTTACATTTGGAAAAAATCTAATAAATTGTAGAAAATTCTTCTGTATCTTGTGTACATACATTAATTATAAGAGCAAAAAGATGAATTGCTGAAGAGCCTGTACAGGGGCGATACAACTCTTCAAAAATAAACTGAAAAAAAAAATCCCCTTCCAAACTACTTCCCGTCAGCATGGCCTAAAGAGTATGTGATCATCGTAAGCACTTTCCTTTTTCTAAACCAGCCTCATTTGCAGCAAGACAAAGTGAGATGTGCTTTCTGCACTATGGTATTTTTAGGAAATGATTGACTCGGGGAACAGCCGCAACATAATTATGTGATGAGATTTTGGGGTAACTTGTGTTTGATTCAATCACATAGCTGCTGGTTTTGCGCCATAAATGACAGTGTTTGAAACAAACATTTTTACGGCGTCTACGGTTTTACAGCAAACAACTGCAGCACAGGCTTAACTGATGCCTGTGCTCCCCACCGACATGTTAAGATTCCTTCTACAAAACCCAGAAAACCCATAAAAATGCCAAAATCTTTCTAAGAGGAGGACAGTTTGCTGCAAGCGTTTCCAGGGTGTTTTTAGCCACCCACAGCTGCACCCATGCTCATTTCAAACCGTCTATTTCCTTTGCACCCAGTTTAACCCGGAGCACTGCAGCCTTTGACTGCCGCAACAAGGGTGTGTTTTACACATAATATTTCTATTTCTGCTGCCCGGTCTGCACCTCAGCCTTGGTTGTTGATGGATTAGCTGCCCATTTTGGTCCGCACTGTGCCTCACATGCACCTCATAACCATGAAGCATCACATCATGCCACATATCATTCTATCCTTCTCAGAGTGCTCTCAGTTTCTTCCTTTGTTAGTTTCTTTTAAGACAAACTGATGCATACAAATAAATGCAGATGCATGAAAATGCAAAAAACAAAAATATGTCAAAGTAAGTGATATTCCTTTAAGTGTAACAGATAATTTTGGACTGTGGCTTGTGGAGTCGACCAGAGGCAGCGCTCCGTCTGTGTTCCTGACGGTCCCACCTCATGCGCCGACCACAGACCGTCTCTGAGCAGCAGTCCCCTCAGATGGCAATCCCCAGTGGTTTCCTCCAACCAGCTTCCTCTCTATTCTGTCCCTCGGGCCCCTCACCTAACCACCGTCTCGCTCTCTCTCCCAGGGAAGATCAAACAGCTGCTGCCCGGTCGGAGGACCATCCCTGTCCCTCATCCCACATGCTGACTATTTTCGGCACACCCATATCCAGACTTGCATGGTAGAGTAGCTTTTGTAAACTTTGGCTGCCAAGCAGGCGACTAGTGGCCATCATGTGGGGAGAAATTTATACTTTATGATCCCTGTCTTTCTCAGCCTCTATTCTGCTGCTTCTACACAGATACCAGTGGTGGGAAGCAACTACGTACATTTACTCAAGTACTCTACCTTAGTTAGTGTTTCCATTTTATGTTACTTTTACTCCACTGCATTTACTGCTCATAAAATATGATACCGTTTGAGTATGCAGTTTTGTCTATGATGTAGGACTGTTGCATCTGACAGTGTTATTTGAAATGTCTAGATTGAAGAATGCAAAACATTTTAAATGGCTTTTCCCAGATCAAAATAGCTAAAAGTAAACAACATTATATTTCTGCTTACATCAATAATAAAAAGGGAGACTCTGTATTATGGGTAGTTCTGATTTTATTACCAATAAGTATTTTTTTTAATAGTCAATAAATAAGTGTTGTGATTATATTCTTTCGACATTGCTTAAGCAAGCTTCTCATAGGAAATTTATGTGCAATGAGATATTTGATAATGCTCTACCTATTTAGCCTTTACAAGCAGTGCACATTATGGCATGTTATTAATCATAAATAAATGATTCATAACATGCCATAATGTAGGTGCAAGCAGATATAAGGACATTTTAAGAGTTTATAACGGTACAGTATTTATTAGCAATGAAAACTGCATTTAAGGGATATTTATATTATTACAACAGCGTTTTGTTGTTATTCATTACCCTTTTAAAAACAGCCTTCACTTATGTGCTCCTGATAGCAGGAGTTTTAATTGTTAGGAAATACATTCCTAAACATTTCTAACTACTTATGACAATATTATAGTTTGTTATAAAGCATTTATTACATGTTTATATGCTGCTTATAAATGTAAAAAAGGGGGATTAAAGTGATGATTTTTTTCTGTATTGGGGTAATACTTCTACTGGTGTATTTTATTTTATACTGTTCTTGGTCCATGTTACTATCTGTAGCTAATATGATCGTATAAATTGGTAATTGTTCTTGACTATCCTATTTACTGTTTATATTTTCACAGTGATCTAATGTTTTTCAGAACTTGTAACAAAAGAGTTTAGAGACCATGCAATCCCAAATTCCTAAAAGACCTTTAGCTGTGTAGCTGACTTCTGACCCCAATGCGCTGGGAGGGCAGGTGATATTTTATTCTTTACAGAGGGATTATTCAGGTTTTATGAGCAACACTTCCATGATACACAGACAATCTAGATTAATGTGTATTGAAATGTCAGATTGTAATTGCTGAAGATACAATAATGATGTTTTGTATTATTTCATATGCATCTACAAGTATTTTGACTGTAGGGAAATGTATAAAATGTTCATCATTATCTGGGTCGTATTCAAAAATGCTTCTGAGACAAAACATTTGTTTAGACATCTTTTATTTAGGTCATTATGCTTTACATGACATAATGCATGTTCGGGGATATAACAAATTTGCTGGTAGTTTGTGTTTGCATGACAGTATTCTGGTGACTTATTTCATTATAATGGTCAATTTGACCATTATTGTTTCACAATATTCAAGTCACATACAAGGATAACAGTTACAACATGTTGCACAGAAAGTATTTGTGTACTTTTAATAAGATTATTGGTCACCCAAACAAAAACAAGCAGGTACAAAAACAAAACAAAAAAGACAGACAAACACGAAATTAAGAATCACCAGTTGAAGTCAGTATAAAAGGAAGAGAGTGGAAAAGAAGAAAAATCAGGACACAACACAGTTATAACACCTCAATTTCACATGCTGTCTCCATTACAAAAGCTCACTGGTAACTTGTGGATTGCTTTCCCCATCCCTGATCACCTGTTTTCATAAATTAGTTTTCCTTCTTCTAAGCACCTATTTCTTGTAGTTTTCAAGTCAAGATGCTACTATTCCTCAAAGAAGGGTGAACTGCCTGTCTGTTTGATTGAGGAGAAAATTGAACAGGGAGTTTACTTTAGTTTGAGAAATAGATTGCAAATTTAGTTAGTTGGCTTTTGGGAACTACTGTATCAACGTATCACGTTGAAGCAATGAGAAACCCAGAGAAGGAGCAGTGGACGTTCTCAGCGGCAAAGACACCATTGGCCTCATCATCAGGGATCTGGACGTAGACTGTGTCCTGCTCATCAAGCAAGAGGACAGCACTACCAGACATCTGGTCCAGGAAGCCCTTGTTGTATTCATCATAAGTGAACATAACAGGCTGGCCATTCTTGTACAGAGCCACCAGGGCATGAGCTCCATTAACATGGATGCTGTAGGAGAAATAGTAGACTCCAGGAACTTGGCAAGTAAAGATGCCAGTCTCAGGGTCATAGTGATTCTCAGCATTGTAAACAATCTGGTCAAACTTAATGGGGCTGCCAGCAGCAGGGTAGGGGGTGGCCAGAGATGCAGTGAAAGCAGACATAGGGGACTTGACCATAACCTCACCCATTCCCATTCCCTTCTCAAAAACAACCTCACCAGGAGGACCAGGGGGGCCGGGAGGGCCAGCTGGACCCGCTTCTCCATCAGCACCAGGCTCACCGGGCAGACCAGGTGGACCCTGAGGTCCAGGGACACCCTTAGCAGCCAAACCAGCTGGACCAGGAGCACCAGGGAGACCTGGGTGTCCCTTGAGGCCAGGAGCACCAGCAGGACCTTGAGGCCCAGAGGGTCCTCTGGCACCTGGAGCACCATCAGCACCAGAAGCACCTGGCTCACCTGCACGTCCGGGATGACCTTTGGGTCCAGCAGGACCTGGGATACCTGGGGCACCTGGAGTACCTGGGGCACCTACATTACCTTTGTCACCTGTGGCTCCAGTGGCTCCTCTGGGTCCAGGAGGACCAGCTGCGCCTGGATAACCCTGCTTGCCTGCGAAACCCTGTGCTCCCTGATCTCCCTTGTTTCCCTTAGGTCCCTGAGGTCCAGTGGCACCTGTATCACCTTTAGGGCCAGCAGCACCGGATTCACCTGGAAAACCTCTTGGACCCTGAGGTCCAGCAGGACCAGTGGGGCCAGTTGCGCCTGTAGCACCAGTATATCCTGTTGGACCTTGCTCACCCTTTGCACCTGGGGCACCTGTGGCACCTGTTGCTCCCCTCTCTCCCTTCTCTCCATTTGCACCTGGCTTTCCATATCCGGGGACTCCAGGGGCACCAGGAGCTCCACCAGGTCCCTGGTGGCCTTTAGGGCCCATTGGGCCAGGCAGACCTGGGGCGCCATTCTCACCTGGTTTACCTGGAAGACCTACACCTGGGGCACCAGTGTGTCCCTTAGGTCCCATTGGTCCCATGGGACCTGTGGCACCATCCCTACCTGGGCTACCTGACTTTCCTGGCTCACCTGGTGTACCAGCTTTTCCTGGCTTTCCAACTCCGGAGGCACCTGGCTCTCCAGGTGGGCCCGCGGGTCCTTCAGGTCCTGTCTCACCCTGAGGTCCAGCAACTCCCACCCCTCTATCACCCTTAGGACCTGGAAGTCCAGGGATACCTGGATGTCCTTTCAGACCAGGCTCTCCTCTAGGTCCCATTGCTCCAGGAAGACCTGAAGGTCCTGGCTTGCCAGTAGCAGAGAGTCCAGCGGGTCCAGGGCTTCCAGGAGATCCAGGTGCTCCCCTAGGTCCCTGAGAGCCAGGGGCTCCAGTGTCTCCCTTCTCACCAGGTGCTCCATGGCTGCCAGGTTTGCCAGGTCCACCTGGGGATCCAGGTTTGCCAGCAATGGAGCGGCCAGGAGGTCCAGGAGGTCCAGGAGGTCCAGAAGGTCCAGGCAGACCTTCAGCACTCTCACCTGGGGGGCCAGGAGGTCCAGCAGGTCCCTCAGGGCCGGGCTCACCTGCAGGACCAGGCTCACCTGGCACTGTCACCACTGTGAAAAGAAAAACAGTAACCATCAGTGCCACCAACAAATAAACAAACAAGCAAAGAAGAACCACAGCTGTCCCCAGTGGTAGTAGAGACAAAGTGATGAGAAAGACTATAATATACTAGTATGATGCGGCTTACAGTTTGGTCCAAACATCAAGTGTACATTTAAATCTCTGGTTTAGTTTTTCTATTACACTGTAACAGAAATATAATGCTCTCGTCTGTGCATTATATTCACACATTCATATCTTAGAATACAGTGTCCAAATTGTTGTACTAGCCACCTCTCAGAAGGTCTCGTGACCCCGACTTGACTTGCAACATAGCTGTACAAGTTGAATGTGAGACCAATAACACATTTTAACAAAACTACTGTGACAAATCATTGCTCTTGTGTGTTTCATTAGGAAGTTAACAATATTGGATGCATTATAAACTGATTTACTAACTCATAATTAAACTATACTTGATAGAGGCAGGGCAGGTTATATTCCCTGTAAGCTCTCTTATAGTTTTGAAAGTTGACTGCATGGTGCCAATTCACTTAAAACACTCTAAAATCCTGCTTAGAATCTTAAACTTGCAAATCCTTCAAAATAAATGTAGAAATTTGTGTCAGATTTTTTAAAAATAAAATAAATTTATATTTTACAGTCATTCATTTAATTATTTTGTTGAAATTGTACAAATACAATTCAAATGTTTTATAACTTGTTTTAAATGATTTACTGTTTATAATTGCTATTTCGTATACTGTACAGGTCAGAAACCTTTAAGAGATAAATTGTGACTTGTTTGTGAAACTGTAGGTCTAAATGAGGAGTCTTTTTTATTTGCTGCCTTAATGTGGTCACATGTGTTTGAGTGTAAAAGGCTCTTTCCCCGGCTAACTGCAGCTGAGTTTGGATAAAGCCAAACAGATGTTTCTACTTCTGTGTGAAGCGGGCACACCCAAACAAACCACACTGCTGGGTGACTGGACTGTAATTGTCAGTGTCAACCTAAAAATAATTCACTAACAGCTACTTTCTCAATTAAAAATAGCAGTGTGTTGACTCACACAAAAGCAACATTTCATATGCTATATTGCATTTTAGCCAACACTCAAGACTAAACCATAATTAAAGTTTTTAAAGTGTAGTAAAATACTTTTTTGTGGGAATACTGTATACTAGGATATGGATCTTTTTTTTCTATTGTTTTGCAGTTGCAATAGCAAAAGTGTCTGGAAACAAATGAACAGGCAAGACATACAGTTAAAATGACACAAAAAAATGTTGATTATATTTCACTAAATGCATTGAAATCTGTAGTAGTCTTACACCGCTCCTCTCAAAATGTTAGATGTGTAGATAATGTAAAACAGAATGCTAAAAACAAAAAAGCATGAGTGATTCCTCAGAATTGCTGACATTTTGTAGCACATACTGAACATATGAGAATGTACAAGAAATATTTAATCATTTAAAAAGCCTTGCTAAAAACCCTGCTGAGAATTGCAAAGCTCTAAAGTGAGTGAAGAAGAATCAGTATTTAAATCCTCGGTCTAAATGGACTGGATGTGATTGGCTAAGCACGCACATTGATGCAGCCAATCAAAGTGAAAGGCAGCTCCAGAGCAAGGTGGAGTTTAGTTTTCAAAGTGCAGCTGGTTGTGGCCAGCATCTGTCTGCCTGCTCATGCTGCTCCTACTTGCCACAACAAAGATGCTAATTCAGTAGTGGAAGACTCAAAGGTAGGTCAGTGCTGTCACGAGATGTTGTTAAAAAAAAGGCTGTTTTTGGAGGGGAAAATCTAGTCTGTACTAACATGTGCGCTGTTGTCAAAAACAGATGGTATAAAGAGCAAGAGGCTATGTTTTCTTACCGTGGCTCTTCACAGAGTAGGGCTGGTACTGAGGGGCGGCCTTCACCATCTTCTTCACCACGTACCTCTCCCCATGGGCTGCAGTCAGGGCCACCATGAGGAGGACGAGGCTTGCTACTCGTATGTCCATGTTGCAAGGTCCAACCTGCAGGGAAAGAAACATAAGGAGAAGGTGAGCACAGCCACTCTCAAGGTCAGAAAACGTCCTCTCTAGTTTGGAGTTGTCTTAGAGAATTCTCATAAGCTAGATGTACAGGCTGTGCTGCATCTGTGCAGAAACCCAACAGAAAACAAATAAGATGGAATAAGTTAGAGTAAGAGGCAATTTGCGACTCAGATGGAGCATCCTGGACTCTTCAGGACTTTAAGTATCACCCAGGACACTCCAAGCCAGCCCAAATCTGCCTTCTTTCCCCAGCCTGCCAATGGACATGGCCTGGACCAAGCCTAGATGGCCCGGAGATAGAGCTGTTTAGAGGGTAAGAGAAAACACACGTACCAGCATCCAAAGGGGGTAAAGTCAATCTCCTCAGCACCAGTGAGCTCCTGGTGCTGCTGTATATCCTTAGGGTAGGAGCACAACTGAGGATATGCTGCCTTCCAGTACAATGATGTGGGTATTTATACCATATCTACCCTTCGCATCATTAAAAAAAAAAGAAAAAAAAAAGCCCCCACCGCGCAAGTACCTCCCTCCTCAGAGCTAGGCTGTAATTAGCAGACAGATCTGCCCAAAGCGGGCATGTCACATCAGGGTGCCTCCATGTCTTGAATATCCAGACACATGATTATCACTTATTTCAGTCTTCTTCTGAACTAGAGAATGATCATGTTCAAAGCAAAAAATAAATAAATAGGTGACTACATAAACAAAGAACACAAATAAGCTCTATGGGAAAACAAACTTAATCTAAAAACGCCACCTTTTTTCATTTTTACTTCTGTCAGGCTTATATTTACATTTTTTTTCAGTGACATTTAATGTTTTTTCATGCCTAGGATATGTTTAGATTACTGAAAAGTTATAAGAGCCCCTGTTTGAATATGACAACGTCTGAAAATAGCCAAAGCACACCTATTAAAAAAACAACAACACCAGATTTATAGTGGCACCTGTGCAGCTACACAAAGCTTGCATTGAGGATGTACAGTGCCAGACTCATCTGCAAATTTACATCTCGCCCAGCCGGCTGGCGGAGACTCGTCTTTACCTTTCCTGACTGTCTGCACGCCCCCACGCCTGCCATGATAAGGTAAACAAGGGAAATGGTGGGAAAAGGTTGCCCAGAGTGCCATGGATGAAAGGTACTGTAGGTTTTAGCTGACTTAGATTGAAAGCAAATAATTAGGTTTATTCCTGAAATGCCACCATTTAAGGGACATACATATTTAGTTTTTCATATATTTAGTTTTTGTACATTTCCTGGGTATTATTTAGTCAGGTCGTCATTGTGGCTAATACGGGACAAAGTTGCCTTGATTTTAGTCTCTATTTCAGGATGAACACTTTTTCTTAAGTTGTGTATTTTTGTAAGTGCTTCACCCTCAAAACAGCTAATAAAACTATATAAGGAGCCACTGGAAAAGACATTTGGGCTTGTTTCTGTGCAGCCTTGTGAATGCAACTCAGTGTGCGACAAGCCGTCATGTGCAGCAGTGCTGATATTTGGACACCAGAGGGCAGGTTTTCCTCTCTGTGGAGCGAGACGCTGCTGCAGAGAGAGGCCCATGCCCCTGTGGTCACTTGTTATTTTTGGTCCCCCCCCATGCATATACATCATCAGAGGTTCCAGGCCTATTCCTACAATTACAGCTACTTTCTGTCATGATGTTGTATTTCCTCAATCAGCTCTATCCTCCAGTATTATCCTCCCTCGCCCTCACCCTCCACCTTGCCTTGCTTACTTTGAGATCCTTCAGCTGTAATTTCTCAATTTCAGCCCAGCCACATAGGAAATGCATACACCCAAATAATCACATGTTCTCAAGCACACAAGTCACCATAAACGATGTGTAGGGTACTCTGTATCCCATCCCAGAATCTTCCTGAACATATGACCACTCGTGGTACACGTGCTTCCTGTGTTCTTATAATGTACATACATACTGCTGACAACATGTGTACATTTGTAGAAAGGATCATAACGAGATGCCCGATTGAGGGCATATGTGAGGTGTCTATACAGCACGTGAGTTTGACAGGCGTCTTTCACCAGGGGTATAATTAAAGATCTACAACATCTACACGGAGCTGGTTTGAACTTTTTACGTAAATTAGACCAAATTATCTGCAATTTTCCAAAGTGCTACCCTCTCTCGCTTATAGCACTTAATCATTTCTGGCAAGCATTGTTTAAGTTTGTTCTTCCTGTCAAATAAAAGATAATGTAATTTGTGATCTTCATTTCCAAATGTTTGAAATTTTGCTCATAACCAAGACAAGCGTGTGATGGCTGATAGCAGAGGTGCACTACCTGAAGCCGTGCGATGACAGAAATGGCACATCAGATGCACGTGTGACACGTGCAACTCAGAGGAGAGGATCGCTTTCGTGCCAGTATCATAAATGCAAGTCATATTTTTTCATTTTGATTGCACGTTAGGTCTTGCTTCATCAGCTGAGCAGCATCATTTCAGCAGCTGGAGTTTCCTATTTTGATTGAATTACTGGGGACTGGCACACTGTGGGTTCCCTGTGATTTGATAGTTTTTAGATATTGTATATTATTTTAAAATCCCTTTATGTTTTTTGCCCCAAGAGGAGTGACAGCCATGCCAGATTTAGCCAAATTTAGATTAAATAACAGAGCTAGTGAGGGTGGAGTTTGGATTTTATATGTTTATACATTCAAATGATTTTGGTTTATTTATGTTTTTCAAACATTCTGCAGCTAAACCACTGCAATAGAGGTTCTCCGTTTTGTCTGATGTTCTGAGAACAATGATTCATCTCTTCATGCATAAAAAAAGTAACAACAACCTGCATCTGCATGTGAGCCTATGAAAAGGCAGAAACATTCAGACTGAGCCTTGGAACCAGAGTATACTTTGGCCAGAGGAAGACTTGAATTAACAGTGTAATTTGGATGTTGTTTATAACCTCACAGCATATTTTTTGTTTTCTAAACACGCCACTGCGCTCATTTGCGAGGGACTCTGTGTCCTTGCGCTTATAGTGGCAGAATTGAAGGCTGTGAAAGTGCATGGAAGGGCTCCCTCTGCTCAGCTCATTACAGCACTGCAGCAGCTTGATGTGGTCGGCAGGCCTCATTGTAATAACCATTAGGAATTAGGTTAACAGCCTTCGAATTGAAGGCAGTGACGTTGGTTTGCTCTTATATTGTCGAGAGGCGCTCGCTGTAAAGTGCGCTTTCAGTTTCATGT
This sequence comes from Terapon puta, assembly GCA_028564955.1. Taxonomy (NCBI): domain Eukaryota; kingdom Metazoa; phylum Chordata; class Actinopteri; order Centrarchiformes; family Terapontidae; genus Terapon; species Terapon puta. The sequence continues at coordinate 8,328,691 of JAOXYL010000113.1, forward strand.
CACTTTATACACTTGACATATGACATAAAGTGCTTTTACTGAATTTAGAAGAGTAAGAAAATAGCTAATTCTCAACATGGCACACCCAAAGTCACTGAGAGCATATGAAAGCTGCTCAGTCCCTTCATCTAGGATCCCACTCAGTTCAGATTTTGTTTTATGTGTTTTTTGTTAACCTGTTTGAAAGTAACAAAATGTATTTATTCAAGAACCGTACTTGAGCACAATGTTTCCATTTTATGCTGCTTTATAATTCCTCTTCACTTCATTTAAGATGGTAAAAATATACTTTTCACTCCACTACATATACCTCAAAGCTCTTGTTAATTTGTAGATTGCGTTTACAGTGCAGTATACAAAATATAACCAGTGATAAATCATGATCCACTATTAAACATTTGGCTACTCTACAGCATTTAAGTACTTGAAATCAACTCTTTACCGGCTACAATATGATGAACACAGTAATGCATCAATAATTTTAATCCCATCATAAAATGTGTTTTTGTGAAATGGACTTCTCTCCATTATGAGCACTTTTGCTGTTGATACTTGAATTACCTTATGATACTATATTTACTTTTACTTGAGTAAAATCTTTAACGCTTGACTTTCCCTGGAAATGGAGTACTTCAGCGTTGCGGTATTGTAGGAAAAGATCTTTTTTCACTACTAGTAACTGTTCAGAAAGATCAGTCTTATAACTTACAGAAATAAAGTTAAAAAAAGATAAAAACATGCATGGGAAGCCGTGACGGAGCAAATTTTCTTCACTTGACCCCACTGCAGAGGACATAAACTCTTATTCTGAGGTCCTGTTTCTTTTTCAGGGCCTTCTCCCATTACTACCGAGAATCGGAGGATTTCGTGAAATCCCCAGAGAGCGCCACTGGACAGTGTTACTGGCAATGTTTGGGATGTTTGTGCTTGTACTCTACAATGATAACAGCATTTGGAAGAAAGGTTTTTGCATTTTGTCTGTTTTTGTTCGCTCTGTTGCCCAGGAATTGATGTTTCTGGTTTCTTCACCATGCCGACCGAGGCTCAACCCACACCCAAGAGGAGAACATAATTGGCGGTTGATGTAAGGGGAGCCAACCGAGCACGTGAGTTAAGCAACGGCTAAAGATACACCATCACGGCTGGGATACAAATTTAATGTTTCAATAAACTCCACGGACCACTAAGAGCTACTTTAAACTTTATGAATGGCAGACTTGACGGGGGCCCTTGTGAGTGATTGGTGGGGAAATTACAGGGTCCCGAAAACAAACATGGACCCAAATGGAGCCGGAAGCGTAAAAGTAACTGAAAAATGGCGGCAGCGGTGGTGGTAACCTTAGAGATCAGGGCTGATGTCTGGGAGGTTACCAGTTTGAAACCCCACAATGGCAGGGTAGCAGGGGCACGGATGAGAAAGCAACAGTTGGATGTCCTTCGACAACTCCCAGGTGTGGAGACTTGTAGCTGAATGTGAAGTGTTGCCATGCGTGTGAGCTTTTGTGAGGTTCAACAAATAGCCAGACTCTTGTCGGGTGTCTCACTGTGTAAACACGTGAAATGTAGTGTGTAATTCAGCTGATAACTTGGAAGAATTTGGAGATTTGCGCCCGCCGGCTGCTTGTGATGTTATCGCCAGTCTGCTGGTCGGGGCCACTGTCACGCGCACTCCCGTCGACCAGTCGGCCGAGTCACCCAAGCGCTGCTTTATCTCGACTGTGAGACTTGATTGTTTCCGTCTCCATCATTCAATTTTCTGTGAGTTTATTTCTGGAAAGGTCTGACTCAGCTGCTGGTTTGAGGAAATCAGAGTTTCAGAGTAGCAGCAGCCAAAAAACTCATTTAACTAGGAGCACTCACCCAGACGGTTTATGAGGTGCGGCAAAACAGCACTTGTGCTCAGAGTGTACTTGAAAGGTAAAAAGGTCAACATATATAGAGATTTTTTTTTCAGCCTTGAAATAGTCTTTGCTTGGTATTCATTGGATTGTAACTTTCCATTATTCTCTGGATCATCTCGCCTTGTTCCAAATCTCTTCAAAGATTAAAAAAAAAAAAAAAATCCCAGTCAAACAGAAGACAGACTGCTAGAAGTATCTGCTTATTGTGGGATCATTTAAAGATATCAAAGCTAAATAAAACCAACTTAATGGGATTTTTGGTGCTTAAGTGTAGGTGGTGGAGTCCTGTATTTAAGGATAATGACTAATCCGCTACATTGAGCCTGCGAAAATTTCAGGTTTCACTGTCTGTATCAGGCAGCGTCAGCCATTTCACAACAAATGCCAAAAAAAAAGGACCTGTTAGAGTGTGCGAGAAGAGGTCTTTGTGAAAGATGGGAGGATGAAAACACCCTGCTCTCTTAATGCATAACGCACTGCATAGGTGGATTTTTATTTGACATGTCACATAATTATATTTGACTGGAGCGCACGCTTCAGTAGGAATGTGCACACGGGGGGAACGACAATTTCTGTTCCTGAAATGCAGACCGACAACCAAGAAACAATGTTTGTACAACACAATGTCACCTCACTTTCTGCAGCAGATAGTTAGCACGGCACCATAATGACTTGCGGAGAGACAAGACAAGTGTTGTTTCTGTACACTCTGTTTTGGTTCCAGGCATGTCTGCCTCAAAATAAGTGAAGGGGAGAAACTGTTAGTTAGTGCCCACACAATTCACATATCTTTGCCCGTGATGTTTGTTTATAGAGGCACGACCACAGGACGTTTGCTGGAGTTTTAACGTACAGTGTGTCCATAACAATGCCGGGGTCAAGACTCGATCCGGTGTGGTTTCGGAGGTTTGTTTTGCTGGCTGATGGACACTGTGTGGGCTGATACTCTGACTGGAGCCAGAAACAGTGGGCTTTACTGAGTCTAAATGGGAATCATTCCATGTTATATAAAATACACAAACAACATCATCCTGTCTACTCTCCACCAACTACATAGAAATAGTTATAATGTATAAAGAGTCCCTTTGTCGAGCAGCTAAAGCTTCAAAATGCTGCTTATTCTTCAGGGATAATAGATAAGGACACACTGACAAGGACATTTCTACAAATTAAGTACATTACTTCTGATACTTTAAGAACAATTTACTAATGTCTACCTTTACTTGAGTACACATTTGTTCTTGTTTTACTTGATTTAACCATCTGAATACTTCCTCTACCACTGTCTGTAACACATTCACTATATTAGCCTAAAGCTCATGATATGTCTGTGTTGTGCTCTAAGCTTGTTTCTGCTGTCCCCAAGTGGCCAAAAACAGTAGCAATTGCAGTTTTAAAGCCTAACAAACCTGTTGAGTCCATTTCGAAACAAGTTATTCTTAAATATTTGAAACCTGCCAGAAGTCCTCCTTCTTTTTTGTCTTGACACATTTACCCCAACTGTTGATCAGTGAAAGAGTTTGAAACCACTGACAGTGTATTGTGTTATCCAAGTGTGTGTCCTTGTACACATACAATGAATGTATGTAAAACCATTCTTCTATAGTGTTCTCTGTGGTCATAAACTTTTTGGCCTTTGGGTTTTAAGTCTGTTTGAGAGTACCTTGGCTATTAGAGCCTTGTGAATGACATGCATTTTTGCCCACAAACACTTATAAAAGCATTGGTGTTAGCCCTATTTGGCATTGGACTCATCAGTGTGCCTTTGTTTTCTAGTTATGGGGGTATGCCTTACTTAAAACTTTAGTTTTTATGTTTCGAATTGGAGGAAAATTCATGCCACTTTGCCAGAGCTGAAACATGAATAAATCCAATCACAAGTCATCCATGCAGTAATCTCCACCAAGTTAAAGCATGGTAAAAATGGAAAATATGCATCTGGTTTGTCAATTGAACTCAGATGTCACCAAGAATGTTGCAAAGTCCGCTTGTGTTTTGCCCCAAACCGACAAAGTATTTAATTGGCTTGCAATCTGAAAATATTAAGGAAAAAAAGTCCCCACAGTCATTCAGATGATTGGCTCACTGCAGATGTTTTGGAGTTTGTTATTGGTAATCCACCAGACACAAGAACATCCCAGAATAAATCCGGACAAGAGCACACAAAGTGAAGTTTCATTCCACATGGTTTGCATGTCGGTAGCTGGCTTCTCGTTGTGTTTGTTTAAAGGGTTTAGAAGACCAGGCATATTTGCAGGATATTTTGAAGAGACTCGCCAAAGGTGGATCCTGAATGCAAATACACTCACACTTGTGAGCCTCACGTGGCCCGTGATTGTGGAATCGGAGAGCTGTCTGACACAGCATGGGTCCTGGGCATTTCTTGCCCTCAGAGCATCTTCTGAACACCCACCATAAGGGAAACCATAGAGCATTAAACATGTCTAACCACGGGTCATCCGAGACTGTCCCTGACGTTTAGACAAAACAAATCTGAAGTCAAAGTGTAAAAAAGCTCAAAGGGCTAAATTTGGCTGTGTTGCGTTTAGTGGACATTTTCTCAGAAATGTAACAGAAACGCTGCTCTACAGGATGCTGTGAAATTACAAGTGATTTAAACCTCCTTCAAAGGGAAACGTCACGGTTGAGCACGTCTTTTAAGGAGCTATTAGACCTGCATTTATATGAAATGAGCTGTTAAAGCCCCTCTTATTTCAGCAGGTAACTTCAGGATGGTGTACAAAAAAACATGCACACTTGTAATCCTCTCCCTTTCAACATTTACATGCTCTTGTTAATAAAGGGCTTTTTCCATGGAAAGGTTAAGGCTGAGGCGTCTAATGGGCTGAATCCTGGCTGGGTTTTGCTAAATGATGTATGCGAGCCGGCTGCATTGCATTGATGAAAGCTATGGAAATGCAATTGTGTAAATGAAACTCACAGCAGCTTCTTGGGGGGTCTTTTCATACAGCTTCATAGAAATGCCAGCATGGCCTGTTTCGCCCTGCGCGTTAAATTCAGGGGTTCACTTTTCTCTTAGATCTGATCAACACATGATGACAAAAATAATAAATGCTCCCAGGTGGTCCGCGGGGCCAACGTTGCACAGCAGAACAAAGGGTTTGTTATTTTGATGAGCAAACAGTTTCTCTGTGGAGAGCCTGTTTTACTGCGAGGGCTCATCCCCGTCCCGAGCGCAGCCAAGTGGTCTTAAACACAGAAAGAGCGTGAGTCATTGTGCTCTGTAATTTCGGCACACTGCAGCTGTCTTAAGTGACCACGGCTGTAGACCTGTTAACCAGACTGATCCACATGTAAAACTTTCCCTTCCTCTTAACATAATAATTATAATGTCACTTCCCAGAGCTCTCTTCCTCAATTGCAGCATGTATAGGTTTAACTGCAATGACAGCTTGCTGGAAGATCTTTCTAGGACAGGCCTGATGACTATTTTGGGTCTCTGACCTTCTTTCCCGACAAAGAGCCTCTGTTAATCTCTTCTATAATTCCTGTACCAAATCTCCTTTTTTTTTTCTTCTGGATAATGCAACTACTGTAAATACCATTTTTCCAAGGGTATGGTCTTTGCTTTTAAGGCACTTCTAAAGCCTGTAAGTATATGTCTTTCTCTCTGGTGACAGAGTTGGAGCTGGACAGTTGAGTCTGGATGGCACAAGGTGAACTCCTAATTCTAAGCATACAAGACTCTGAGGAGTTTCCAATTGGTGTTTTTCTCAGCTATTTATGGTCCTGTATTTCAAACAAAATCTCCAAATGTGGAAGTCTGAGGTCCTGTGGTAAAGGAAGAGAGAGTTACAGCACTAATACTGGTGCACTTTTTCTGCTACAGTGTTGACATTGGTCCTCACATTCTGGTCAGATTGCAACAGCTCGTGGTTGAATAAAACTGTGGTTGTAGCTGCTACTGAATACCAACCAAGCCAGACAGACAGGTGGACTCTGGGCTGTGTCTGGAAAGTGCAGCAGTAGCATTTAAATGGCAGCAGCTTTCTCAAGTGGCTGTCTAATAAAGGGACAGGACATTTGATCAAACATGTTTCCCAAGATGGAAACAGGCCTCGCGAACAGACTGTGCTGCAGTGTGGATCTCTTTGGTGAGCCAAACTGGCCATTTCCAGGAGGCTGTGACCACTTTGGTTGTGGGAGTGAATGAAAATGTATTTTTTATTCAAAGGAATCTGTTTCTATTTCCGCTAATGATTTGTTTTACATTAGAGAGATGCAGCCAACCATTCCTTTATTTTCTGAAAGCCAATATTTGCCCTTTTTTTTAAATGACCACAGGATCTTTCATTACCGAGATGACGAGAGATTTAGTTTTCAATAAAAATAAATGGGGATGGGAGGCAGGCATGATGCGTTGGTTTGGACCTTCCCTTTGCAACAATGCTACGAGAGTGAGCCAAAGTCTGTGACACCAAAACGAAGAGTGAGGAAGACGCTAAAATGTTCTGACATGTTAATGTTAAACAGGTATAAGGTTTATAAATCACACAATGTTTGTTCATTATGTTTGCCTGCTAACTTTTGTGATTAATTGCTAAACAAAGTACAGCCAAAATTAGTGGGAAGTGTTTTTCCTGTTTTTCAGGTTCCAGTTTATTTATCTCACATAATCATACTGGGCATAATCATAGTCAAATATATATGTTCAAAAAATTGTAGATTGAATAAAATAGTAATTTACAATAATGTTAATTATTTTCATAGAAACTTCATCAATGATTAAGTAAAAGTAGTTTTGGGTTATTCTTTTGAAGTATCCCCATTTAGGATCCTTGAGGCTTGAAGCTGTCGGCCTGGTGAATCCGTTATCTTCAAGGGGAAAGGCTGTTATCTGGGTTTTTGGGATCCTTAATAATTTTCCCAGCCTTTGTCTTACACTGCAATGCATTTCTGCCATGATGTTCCCCATCAGGACTCTCCTTATGGTGCAGGAGTAAAAATTCCTCAGTATGTGAGGGGATATATGGAATTTCCTCAGGCGCCTTAGGTGAAACAGTCTCTGTCTTGCCTTCCTCACCGCAGAGTCAGTATGCACGCCCACGTCAGGACCTCGGTGATGTGAACCCTGAGGTATGATAAATCTGTCCACCCTCTTCCCCGATGACCTGCTGATCTTAGGGGGGAAGTAGTTCCTTTCCTGTTTCTTTTCTTTTTTATGTGATCATAAACTGAACGATTGGACAAATAACCAAATCTGCGCCAAATGTTATGACAGTAGGTGTTGAGACATTACATTCAAAACCAACAATATCAACCTCATGGCTGTTGGTCCTCATGGACCAACTGACCTACTAACACACTGACAATGCCATAGAGCAAGCTGCCATCATAGCGAAACATTATTGATTATATCATCTTAAATATTCTTTACAAACATTTGTTATCTTATACTTGGGTTACAACAAATATCACTCACATTTCAAAGGGCTTGGAGATGCAGCAGGATGAAATACCTCTGAAAGAGTCAGGAATCTTTCCGAAAACACAACAAAGGAGTATTTTATTTGCTTGGTGCTGATTTAATCAGTATATGTTTTCAACCAAAGCAGAAGAAGATTTAGTTGACTCAGACCTAAGGTCATGCTTAATGAGGGATTTCACACAGATGGAAACTGTTTGTAGTCAAGTATTACGTTGCATTTGAAATGACAGAGGGTTGCCCTCTCCTGTTGCTCTGTTGTTAAGCCAGTGTAAATAGCATACATTTACTGTTTTCCTGACAGATTTCAAATAAGAGATTTAAAACCTAAATGAGATTAGTTTCATGTTTGCAATTTCAAAGCCCTTCACTTTCACTACACAGCGTGAAGCCCCTCTGTTGATTGCAAAGTTTGATCCCACCTATACCTCACAGACAAGCGGTTTGCTTCATTGAAATTAAGCTAATTATATTCCACGCCTGTACACATGCAGCTACTGTAAGCTATACTTTCACCCACTATTATCTCTCCAAGGTTTCGTGACTGTGAAACACCCTTTCCAAATTAAAGGTCGGAAATGTGCCAAAACCTGACATTATAAGCTGGGGAGCTTTTTTCGGGAGTAAAAAGCTGCCCAGTCTGTCAGTCTGTCCCAGTTTGACATTAGCTGCCATCTGAGAGCTTAGTTTAAGCTTCGGTTTGTGGAAATCAGTCTTCTTCTCTGAGGTGAGGCGAGCTCCTCCAGACGATTTAAGCTTTCTGCTCTGTGATGAAATGCAGCAATAAACTGTAAATGTCAGTAATCACCTGGGGATAAGAAAAAAGACTGGTATGTGCAGTCACACAAGAGGGGCACACACACACACACACACACACACACAC
>JAOXYL010000113.1:8367659-8378099 GCA_028564955.1 Terapon puta
TGTTAAAGCCATTAAACCTTTAACATCAGCAGTTAGGGCCTTCAGCTCATTCAGGAATCATTTTGAGGGACACTCTGGAAATTTATTATCATAATTCCACAAAGTCTCTTGTGAGAGATAAAAAAAGTGCTGATCAAAATCAAAGGAGGCTGCCTACCCGCATCTTTCCAACTACACAGCCCCTCTAAACTAGGCCTATGGTGGCTTTAAAATGCGTGTATTTGTCACAACATGGTGAAAACAACATTGAAAGGGGTCGCTCGTAGTGATGAACCAGCTCTCATGACCTCCAAATCAGCTCCAAATGAGAAGGGGACAGTTTTCCACACGCTGGTGAGCAGTAGTAGAGCCAGGTATTTACGTAAGAAAAATGGGACAATGAGACAAAAAAAATGAGTGAAAGCAGTTCCAGGCTGTACAGCGCGTTGACATTATACATCTGATGGGTTCGCTCAGCCAATAAAACACTGATGCACTTTGTTTGAAGGAGAGGTTATCATAGTGGCCTGTTTTATTACCATGTTGATTAGTTTATCTAACCATCAGCCCACAAAGAGTCACTTTCATTCATGGTGAGTAGTGTCGTAATTGTTCTCATCAATATTTATTACCTGCATCAAAACCATGACATTGCATACTTTTTCAGGGCAGCGACTGAGGCAGCACTGTTAAATGGAACGAAAACGTGACCGTGTCTTTCCTTCTAATATTTCAACAGCCCAAATCTAACATAATCCTGATGACATCAGGGTAATTTTCTCAGACTTTAGAAACCTCACTGCAGTCAGAGGGGACATTACATAACTTTATTGATACACCTCACGACAAGTAAGCTGATCTTCAAGTGTAAATTGATTTAAATTAGTGGCACTGATACAAACTCTTCATGTCATAATAGTGACTTTTCCCACTATGCAAATTCTAAAGTGAGGATGTTCCAGAAACAAATAAAGATGTGTTCCAAGTGCCAAAAAGCGGCACATACATACAGAGACATGCCACTCTGACACTGTGACAACTTGTACCAGGCATGTGCGGTGCCAGACCCTTAACGAGAAGCTAAACTTTTCCACCGATAAAAATAATCTTCATTTTGCCCTCCGCTGTCTCTCTGGGCTCTTTTGTCTGTTTCGGTAGCTGAACTGCTGTCCTGTCATCCCTCCTCTGTTGTCATCACCGTGATTCATCTCAGATTTTAGGCTGACATGCCTTTCAAATACCAAGATCTATGTTGTGCTTTTTCCTCGCACTGTTTTTGGGCTGAGGGAGAGTTGGCAGCGGCTGAGGCGACAGCTTTTGCTTTGTTTACTGGCGTCTTTCTTTCCTTTCCACGGTGCACTTCATTTATTTCTATTGAGGTTTAATATAGTCACAGATTACAGGATGGGCAAATCATGCCTATGCACAGTTTCAGCTGGAGACGCTGATAAAAACATGCTGATAATGTGAACCCGGTAATGAACCCGAAAATGTTCAAGGCTGTAAACAATAAGTAGTAAGACATCAGTTGAATAGTAATTCAGTGTAAAGACAATACGCACACAACTGCAGACAAAATTAAGACAATGTACCTCACTTGTCTGTGATTTTGTAAATCATTTTTCCATTTATAGTAGTCATCATTTGCAATTAGGACTTAATTTAGCTTTCAATTAATTATTTTACACAACCACGGACAAACAATCGCAATGGCTCAGTCAGTTCATTCCAGCCACTTTCGTCGCTCACCACCAAATATCGCAGCCCACTTTCGAGTTATCTCCAGGTAAATTGTAGGTTTATTGGGCAGGTAGTCGAGATAGACAGTCTGGCCTGTTTTGGGAATTGCCATTTCTATCTGAGTCCCCTCGTGCCACTCATTGAAAGATGTTATCGAGATAAAATCCGGCCTGGCTTGTAACGCGGCGCTCAGCGATGTCTCGTAGTATTTGCCGTTGATGCGGTTCCGAGTGTTTTGGAAGTTCCAGGGTCGAATGCTTGTGTCGATATACCCGGGGCCCACACTCGGGATGAATATCAGGTTGTTATCTTCACAGAAAGCTTTAATAGAGTCCCAGTTCCGCTGAGTGGACCCGTAGGAAAACCCATTAGTGGCAAAGTAGGTGTAGATGCCATCAAAGCCGGCAGTGAGAATATCCCTCTTATGTTTCTCCTCAACCAGCAGGGCGATGAAGATGGCGTCATACGGGGTGTCCCTGATGCTGTTAGTCTCCGTGTGCTTCAGCAGTTTGGCCCACTGCTCCGAGTTCATCAGATATGAGTCATACACGTAGAAGAGTGGAAGAAGCTTGCCAGTGTTTGTCCGGTACTTGAAGAAAGCAGGGTGCTCTCCGTATCTGAGAGAAGGAGGTATATGACACAAGATAAACAACCAGAGAAAGGGAAATGTCACAGGGAGAAAAAAAAGACTGATGCAAACAAGATAATCACTGACTGATGCGATGAATCATGACAGAAGGGCTTCCAGGGGGGAGTGTAAGATCATACTGCTGACATTTGACAGACAATTCTTAAGAAACTCAGCACCACTCACTTCTCAATGATGTATTTGACATTACTGAACATGTTGACTTCATCTCTTCCTTTGTATGGTTCAATGTGAAACGCCACCTGTAAAAACATACAAAGGCAATAATATAAAAAGACTTTCAGTGGCAACAAAAAACATCAAAAAGTATTTGTTATATGTATTATACAGACCTTAATATGGTACTTATGTGCCACCTCCAGCAGCAAAGGCACAATATCATCTACTGGATCTCCATTATCATCCTTCATACTGGGAGGATACCAGGAAACGGCAATGACACCTGAGAACAAACAGTTACAGATCAAACATCAAACCTGTGAACCTTTAATTAAATTGTTCAGAAATATATTAGGTTATCCATGTGGTGTAAATTTGTTGCTTGCATGTTAAATCAATTCTTGAAATGTCAGGTTTGTTAAGAAAATGATGATGTTGCTGTGTTTAAAGAAATGACACAGTGAAAAACAAAAACCTGTGATAGATTATACTTCCAGTTTTACCATCACCATTATTTATCATAACATAACTGTATGATATACAGTATAACTTTTTGTGATGATAATAATGAAAACGATCAAATTAATGCAGAAAATCGGGACACTTCATTGGACTGAAGGTCAGTTTGATTATTTTAAATGTTATATTTCATGCATCTCCTATGCCATAATATATTTTCTAACCGGAAAATGTTAATATTGTGATAGCTAGTTCAATAACGATACATCGACCCTTTCTTTTTTTCCCCTCAAGATATAGATTCTGACACTTCAAATCAGGGCATCTGCCATTACTGGTATAGATCCTGCACCAGTGCTCCCTTTTTGTCCTGATCATTTTCATGCATGGTAACAAAAGACTAACTTATTGGTAGTCCATCATAACTGAATCCATATACAATAATACAACTCAAATCAGACACAATGGATTGTAAAGTCAGTAAGCATCCCTAAAGTTAAACGTGTCACATTGTCAGGTCATTCAAGATTCAACATTCACAAGCTTTATTTATCCTGAGGGAAATTGCTGAATGTTGAATTGTTGCCCAGATCTGCTGTTAAACTCAGGTTTATTTCAGAGTCAGGTTGTGTACACAGGCCCAGCCATTAAAGCCGGCTCTGATTCTGCTTCATTTCGGTCTTACCAATGGCTGCTGTACGTAGCTGCTGCATATGAGCCTCTACAATAGAGGGATCCCTGGAACTGTAAGCCCCTAAAGAGGGGTAGAAGTTGGACCCGATGTCATCTGGTGGGCTGTGCCTGCCTTGTGGATACCCCTGAGCCACCTTGAAGTCCCAGTGTGGCAGCTGAGGGTGGTCCCAGTGGACGTATTTGCCATCAAACTTGGGGTTCCCGTACCATGCATAGTAGAAGGCATGGAGGTAGTAGTTTGGAGGAGGGAACATCCTCAGTGCAGCCTCCAGTTGTGCGTCTTTGTCAGACTGAGCGGCGTCATTCATTTTGGTCTCGTCGGGTTTATCGTCGTTGTCTCCTGTCTTGATCTCATTCTTTCGGTCCGGGAACAGCTCGCCGCCAACGGGGCTATTAAATGGGGAGTCCTCCGGCGTGAGCGCCTTCAGGACCACTGTCACCAGCACCAGCAACACCAAAGCGATTGTTAATATGATGCAAGATTTGCGCCTAAACCTTGCCATTCTTCAGTCAGCGCTCGAGGCTTTGCAGCGTTCACTGTGGAGACAGCAGTGGGGGGCTGTGGGTGGACAGGGTGCCATTGACGCTCATCCACCGACTTTGTAATCAGCCTGGAGTTTTGAAGAAAGAAGGGAAATGGAGATTAGGCATGCAACCAACACCTGTTTTCTTCATTCATTAATAGTTTGTTTGGTCTATAAAAAGAAAGAAAACAGTCAACTGCTTCTTGCTGTTTGAACTCAAACCCTCAAACTTTACTTGGTTAATCACTTTATCTAAAAAATGATTCAGATGCATCAAATGTCTTCCTTGTCTGAAATGTTTGTATTTATAATATTCATTTATTATTATTAGAGCCAAACGTGAAGAAAGCATTTCAAAGATTAATCAACAACGGAAAAAATTATCTGTTTCCGTCGGGCATTAATCGATTAATCGACCGATGCTGCAGCTCTAGCTCAATATACACAGGATGTGGAAGTCCTGTCTGACATCCAGTAAAAACAGTGACGGTCCTCCTGGTGTTTAACATGGAACATATAACATGAAACCTTAACAGATGCAGTTTATAGAAACGGAATGACACAACAAACAAGCTAACAGTGTTAGCAATGTCAACTCTACCTGCATTGATGAACTTTAGACTTGTCAACAGAACAGCAGGGCTGACACAGTGTGAGCTTTCTCCTCCCATAACTTCACCTGTTTCCAGGAGCAAACTGGCTCTATTTAAATAAAATGTCTAGTTTTAAAATGTAGCCGGTGTAGCTCCTCTCAGGACTCTTCATAAATAATTCTCCTTCTCTGAGCTGTAAAAAAAGACGAAGCTGCACTTCTGGTTCAGCAGCTCGCGCGCAGATCTGTAAAGCACCTGCGACTGCGGCTGCGTAGTGACCGTCCCCCATCCGGGATGAATATGAAGCGGGAGTGACGCTCTGCGCCGGACGGAGCGGCGGCGCGCACAGAGGCTCACTGCGGGAGAGGTCGCCCCCATCCGACTGGGAAGGTGCATTACACAAACAATCCGCACCGAGAGGGCCGAAACGTTGATGTCAGAAAAAAGTTTCTGTTGGGACCAACTAACCATTATTATCATTATCGATTCACCTGTCGATCATTTTGTCAATGACCTGATTAACCGTTTGGTCCATAAAGAGTGAAAAACGCTGATCACTGTTGCCCAAAGTTATTCAGTTTACAAAAGAAACCAGAAAATATTCACGTCCAAGGAGCAGAAATCAGAGACTTTGTACTTTTAATTTTCTTTTATCTATTATTAAATTTTATGTTTTGTATTTCTATTATGTTTAATATATGCAGCATTATGCATAAATACACACACGTTGGTGGAAGTACTCAGATATTTTACTTAAGTAAGAGTAGTTGTAACAATTTGTTACAAGTAAAAGTCCAAAGTACCAAAAGTAAAAGTAGTCCTTATGTAGGGCCCATTTCTCAGTAATATATATTACATCATTGGATTGATATTATTGATGGATTAATGTGTATACCACACATCAGTATTACAGCTGGCAAAGGATGAGATCATTTCATCATCATACATCATAAATTCTTAGTTTAGTCACATTTTAAAAATGTATTTCTGTATTAACAATGTAAACCTGCGAAGTTACTTTCTATTAACTAATGCTGGAAAACAAATGTAGTGGAGTGAAAATGTAATGTTGCATACAATTAAACAGTGTAAAGTACAAGTACCTCACAATAGTATTTATGTACTTGAGTAAATGTACTTCCTATCACTATGCACTATACGGTGCATGTTCATATAACACAGTTAAAAAACAATACTGATTTGAAAAAAAACATTCTAAATTCATTTTGCAGTTAGCTAACACCAAAAACTGACAGACAGACATCTTACTTTCCACCATCAGACACAACCTTTGTACAGGTAAGTGAGGCAGACTGCAAACATATCAGGAATTAATACAATGGTATATATTATATGTATTAATATAATTAATGTAATGAACATAATATTTATTATTTCTATGCCTACACAAACCAAGAGAAAAGTCTCCTCAAATCTAAAAATCTGTGCTGTTTAGACTTTTTGTTGTCATCTAATTTGTGTATTTTTATTTAATTAGGCTTTCCTGTTTAATCTAGAATTCACTAATAAGTAACTGAGCTTTGAAAACCATAAGTTCATACCCACATTCATGATAATTATCTTCTTTTATTTGTTAGATCACATTCACCATGTATCTGTTCATAATATTTCATAGTCGTTTAAAGTCACCTAACAAGACATCACTGACTTAGACTCACATTGACGATGGAAGAAGTACACCCACGAAGGTCTTCTGGCCGCAGGAAGCACAAAAGGAGGACCTCCTCCTATCAGACCCCCTATTCCCTAAGCTCCGATGACAGTGACGACATGATGATGGTTGATGCAGTGGATATGCAGGTATGAGAACAGAACTGGTTCACACATGCTTTAACATACATATAGTTTAAACATATCATAGCCTGTTTTATTGCAGTTACCATAAAACACAATGTCTGAATGAATCATTTTATATCTTTCCTCAGGCCCACACATCCAGCTTCCGGAGAATCACCAAATACTACACCGTCCTCTTTCTAAAAGTGGGAATATGGAGCGTCTTTGCTTGGGCCTTGTCTCACCTCCACCTGAGAGCTCCGTATTTCCTCCTGCTTGTGCCCATCTGGTTGTACTCAGGGCGGATGTGCGCGGCTCTGAACTGGGTTAAGAGACGCCTGCGGGGCCCGGTGGCATAAACAACACATGAACAGGAGGGAAACAAGCTCTGATGCTTTAAATAATTTCTACCAGTAAGACACCTCCTTTAACCTGAGCATGATTTGTTGACTGTGTATATGTATGTTTGCACGGGCACGTAACCTGATTTTACCTGATTTTCTCCTTCAGGCAAACAGAAGAGTGTAAAGTCAAAGTGAGAAGAAGAAGTTGAGAGGAAACATTGACTTTCCATGCATTCATGCAAAGGCATCAGTAAAAACAGAGGTGACAGCTATTTTTGGTTTCCATCCATTTTAATTGAATTTATAGACTTTCAAACAAACTTGTACAAATTGCAAAACAGCTTTTGGTAACACCTCATTGTTTTCTCATTATCATTAATAGGAAATAAATTAAGTGAATAAAAAGTAAACAATGTGAAGAGAGAACATAGAAATACAACAGAAAGAATAATACCACAAAGAGCAAAGAAAAACAAAAGAAAGAAAGAAAGAAAAGAGGCAACTGTTTTCCACAAAGGGTCAACTGCATCTCATTTGTAATAGACTGAAGTTAACTGCCAACCAGGCTAAGTGCTGGTCAGTCAAACAGTCGAGCTGAAGTACCTCCTTGTGGTGAATGACAACACTTTGTACTGTAATGAAAAACCCATCCTGAGCGGTTGGGTTTAACATTAACATCTGATCTGGACTTTGTGCTGCACTACTGCATCGATACACCAGGTGGTGTCACTACCACACCGCAAAACGGCCCATTCCTGCCGCCCACTCCTGATTCTACCGGTTTTCTTAGTCTGTACCTCGATGATGCGAAAAGGACGATAGCTGACATTTACTTGAAATCTAACCAGAGCAAAATTATGCTTGTTTGTCGTGTAAACACAGCACTAAACAATTCAAATATTGTGAGCATTTTGAGAAGCATTTATTTATTTTAATCATTTGGTCTTTCTAACACTGTGCAGGCGTACTTGAGTAATTAAATACTTGCAAAATTGCATCTGGAGCTGCTCGATGGTTTCTATCCTTATTTGCTTTTTCATACAAAGACTAAGAAAGGACTATTTTATTTTATCAGCACTTTTTTTTGTACATTTATCCAGAATGTCTGCACGTAAAATACTGACCTTAGGTGACATATATTAGTTAAATGCTCGTACTTGCATTTAAATCAAGATGATTATGTGGGAGAAAGAGATGAGAGCAAATAATTAAAAAGGTCCCAGGAAAATGCCAGTACCAGCTCTGTGTGAGAGGCGGCATGTTTTTGTGCGAGTGTGGAGTCGAGGCACGGGGAGGCATAACGGAACGGAGGAGTCGGTGCCCAGAGGGCGTTGTGTCCGGGCAGAGCGTGTCCACTGCCAGCAGCTTCTGATTTAGTCTCTATTTTTCATTCACGCCGGTCTCTTCACATTCTATGCTATTCATGGGGAGGTGCACTTTTTCACCGGTTAAATATATAAAATGTGCACATCAACCGCAAGTCCACCGCATACGCTATAATATGTTTAAATTGTTTAACTGGAGAATGAGAAATGTTATTCGTGTTTACGGGTTTAGCATTGCACAGAAACCTCAGCCTCACTGAAATACACTGGAAGGATTCTCTCTTTTTTTTGAGAGGTCAAGAAGGCAAAAACAATGTTCAGTTTCTACTGTGTTTTTGTTAAACTGAAAACGAATTCCTCAAACTCAGTCACTTTAACCCTCTACACAGAGAAGGCATTTCCTCACACGACACAGAACCTCAGAAAACCTCAAATGGCGTCGGAAGTAAAGCCACCAAAAAAAAAAAAAAAAGAAAGATTATTTGTTAATAATATCAAAAATACCAACAAACAGGCAAAAAAATAAAACAGATTGGTCACAGCAAATTTATGTACACATACACATTAAGAAAAGAGCTGTCAGTGGAGTTGGAGAGGGGGTGGGTGAGTGGGAGAAGAAAGAAGAGAAAGATTTGGGCAATTAGATAAGCCCTGTATCTTCGCTATACAGGGGAGTTACAGGGGTTGCCGTGGCGGCAGACCGGGGACGGACAGGGTGAGAAGGAGCGGGATGGGGAAGAGCCAAGGCTGCACGTTCACCTCTTCTTGGGGGCTTGGGCGGTGCGGGGCGGGGTGACGGGCCGACCAGAATTTACGCCACCATACTGGTACTTGGCCTTCTTCTCTGAGGGCTTTAGGATCTTTAAATAATGAGACAACAAACAGAGAAAGAGAGAGAGGGGACATGTGTGAGTGTGAAATAATGTGTTAAGTCAAATACCGAAAGGCCATTAGCATAAATATACAGTTTATTCTTTTAACACTACCTGGAAGGAGCACATGAGGGATTCATCGACACTCATCATGCCGCCTGCATTGTCGAACTCCCCGCAGTAGTTTGGAGCAGAAAAAAGTGTGACCAGTTGGCGTTTGGCAAAGAACTCGTATCCATCCTCCACAACCTGTTTCGAAGACACATGACATTATTCCACCGCCCACAGCGATCGATACCAAGAAACGAGAAGAGAGCTCTTCGGCCGGTTTCAGAATCCAACGTTGTTATCGAGGTTGAAGCATACACAACCACCTACATCTGAACCAATAAGAAACGCCCGACATGGAGCTGAAATAGCTGCAGGCAATTTAACCATAACGGCTCTCTCGGCGTAAGTTGTTCAGTCGCTTAAATAAATTAACACTTAAATTTAAATGCATCCATTATAAATGTGATAATCGATTTTTTTGCCAATCGGTTAAATACACCCTATGTAAGCATCTAAAATGTAAAAAGTTGCTACTCATTCTCTGTTTTCATGCTAGTTTAAGAAAACAGATTGACAATAAGTAAGAGAAAGTCAAATGATAATGAATTATGCATGAGGAAATAGAGATGAAACAGAAGTTGGAAAATAGTGGCTAGACTGTTGTGCAAGGTCTATTAATATGTGGTTTAACTCAGGTGTCTGAGTCTTTGCATCAGCCAGGGTAATTACTTGTACCAAAGAGAAAAACTAATGGAGGTCAGCTATTATTTAAGTGCATGGTCAACCAATTTTAAGTCTCCAAGAAGAAAAAAAAAAAGACCCACAAGATCAATTTGCTTGGCACGTGCTTCCTGCATTTGCACTCCACATCCAGGCTCTCTCATTCCCTTCACAATTACCTGATGGGCTCTGCAGATGAGGTCCAGGTCATGGCGGTTTAAGAACTTGCTGACCACGTCCGCCCCGAAGGTGAACGAGACCCCGCGGTCGTTCTCTCCCCAGCCCTGTACATCCTTATCTGGGTCCGACCACAACAGGTCACACAGCAGCCCTGGGAGAGAGAGGAAAGAGAGCAAAAAAAAAAAAACAGAAAAAGAGATCAGTGTGGACAGGAGACGGGGAAGAAGATCCAGCTGACTCTGCTGATGTAACACAGGATTTACTGGTGTAATTCAGGAAGAGAGGCTGGGAGTTGTCATTTAAAAGTAAACTTTCAATTCCAGGGAGAAATCCGGAGGAAGCGCACACACACACA
>JAOXYL010000113.1:8386953-8405383 GCA_028564955.1 Terapon puta
ACACACACACAACACAAACCAACAAAACTTGAGAATGCAACATGACACCATTTTGGGGGAGAAACACACAGGATCTCCAACATTTTTTCTTTTTTTTTTCTTCACTGTGCTTTTGACATGCACCAACACTAACAGGCAAGCATTTAAGGGCCTTGTGTGTTGGTGTGTGTGTGTGTGTGTGTGTGCATCTTGAGTGCACTGAATCACAGCAAACCTGCCCACTAAAACACACCTACAAAACCCAGAGAGGAGCGAGCTGCAAAAGTTAACATGACTTCACAACAGATCTACCTCACAGCTCAAACATCTACGCCTGGGCCGCAGTGGATGTCAGGTGAAAGCCATATATTAATGTTTTAACTCAATCTTTATGATTCCCCAGTGATATAACAGTAATAAATGAGAGATATATGACAGTAAATCATAAGGACTACTTTACAGCACCGCGGATATGGCCCAAAACTTGTCAAGGACGGAGGCTCTGACAGATATAGGTGTTCATATTTTATACTGACAGGTATTAACTGAACCTGTGTCGCAGCTAAAGGTGCTAATTAGCCGTGACACCTGAATCTGGGCTGCTTTTAACGTTACAACACACAGGACAAGCCCCTCCGGCCACATTAACGAGATAAATGAGCCAGAAGACAGCGTGAAAAAAAAGAAAAACGAACAGGCATAAAGTTGATTTACAAGTTAAAGGTAAAACCACAACACGGTAAAATGAACTTGCCAAGAGTCACGTAGCTATCACGGCGAAAGCTGAGAAATGGAGGCGTTCACCGCTGACTCTGTTTATAAACACGGCCGGGAAGCTAGCTAGCCGCTAGCCGGAGCTAGCAGGGACGCGCCGCTTCGAGTGCAACACATTTCCTGCGTTTTGCGGGTAAACGCCTCGCCGGTTGGAAAGGAGAGATCACACCCACGATTAACGAAAGCAAAACAACAGCTACGTCTGTGTAACATGAAAGGCCGTGTTAAAATGGTTCACCTTCCAGGAGCCGAGAGATGAGGCTGTCCACGTTCAGCTCGCCCTCCGCCATCTTCAAACTGATGTGGTACAGTGCTGGCCGCTCCGATGCCCCATGAACACAGCAGGGGGCGCTGTTGCTGCGGGTACTGTGGGTGACATGACCTAATGAGGGGCAGCAGCACTTAAACTCAACTCAACCTCATTTGAATTCGTTAAAGAACGAGTTTACCCGTTGATTTAGATGAACAAAAATGATACAAAAAAGCATTTTAGTATTTTAAAACTGCTTCCTGTGCCTGTCACTGAATATACTATTACGTCTGAATTAATTATAAAATTGTTACTCATGCGTGAATGAAAAAGCAGGATTTTACTTGTTAGTTGAGAATGATCTCATTTTGAACTATTTTGTGTAATACTAAATTATTATTATCAATGCATAAATGTGTAATTTAATGTAATGTATTCCTATATTGCAGGGTAGCTTAATCTTAACCACCATACCATATGTTTTTCTTGTAAAATCACCCATCAAACACATGCAGTGGAGTAAAAAGTACATTATTTCCCTCTGTAAAGTAGAATTATCAAGTAACTGAAAATGAAAATATTCAAAATTGTACTTTAGTACTTGAGTAAATGTACCTTTTATGTTTGTGACATAATCAACAGAAGCAGTCGGTGGCTTTCATCACTGTAAGGAAGTCATAAAATGACCCCTTTTATGTTTTATGAGCAGGCTATCTGTCCAGTGGTAATGATTAAGGTAAGACATGTCAGCTGATATTAAATCCTTTGTACGTGGTGGTTTGCGTAATTTATGATACAGTGATATTTATATTTCCTTTCTTAAATAAATCGCACTGAGTTGTAATGGTGATGACTTCCTGGACTTTCAGGCTACAACATGCCAGAACTGGTTAATGTCTGGTGGTCTGGATGTCACTTGAGCTGTCCCACTAGATTACAGTTTATATGAATCGTTGCAAAGGATTCCTTCCACATAACCATAAAATAACCTTTCTGATACAATCAACTGCAGTTGATTATAACAAGGGTTTCTTTAAAGAATAATGAATGATTAATTCTATTGTCTTTCCAAGTTTTATCTTACCACAAAATGGCAACACAGTGTTTACAACACAACATTTATTTAAAAAACTGCTGAATTCAAATACTTTTTCATTTCAATTCAATATATAACAACAGAAATAAGTCATTATTTTTACACATGAAATGTACTGTGTTTGAACTGCAGTGCTGACTATTATTGTTTCATTAAGTCAGTTGTTAGACCAGCTACAACATTTAAATACAGGTTACTGCAACAGTGATGTAAAAATGCAAAGGGAATTATTTTTCATCGGCAAGATAAAGTCCTCAACTTCAATCAAAACTGTGTCATCCACTTTCTTTTTTTCTTGTTTTCTTTATGTAAACACCAATTTTCCACTTCTGGATCCAGTAATATTGGATATCATATCATATTACATATATTATGCTCATATCATATGCTCATATCTCCACAAACACAAATATCATAGTGTGGTCTTTTAGCTCTTGAATAGTCCAGTGCACAAACACAGCAAGTGGCACTTTAAAACGTAGTGCCCCTCATCTCCACTGCAGCCATCGTCACCTTCTTGCTTCTCTTGGCTCTGCAGGAGAGGAGGAGCCAGGTGGCAGCCCAGCCAATCAGGAGACCCGTCACGGCCAACACCGCAGCGAGCCATACTGGCACATCATCCGAGCACCCAGGGGTTAGAGGCTCGGCTGTGCTCTGCGTTGTGGGTGCTTTGGTGGTGGTTGGACTGGGAAAGCTGTTCACCATAGTGAAGATGTAAGGGTGCTCCTGAAATACACAAGAAGGTCTTCCATTTAATCCCCTCAACTTTCATGAACCACTCATAGCATTATGCACCTTTTGCACAAATACATGACAACTGGGTGCTTGTGTAGGTAGCGTCCATACCTCAGTGGGGCATTTGATGTTATCTCTGGCATTTGTGAAATTGTTGTATGTTTGTTTTTTACCCACTGGCTCCAACTAGAGATAAAACACAGGAAATCTATGCTCAGACCATGACAGAACTGATGTGAGATGCAGTAATTTAAAAAGACGTATCCAGAACCCCCTTCCCCTGTCAAACACAGTTAGCCGTTCACTGGTCGCCTTGCCGGGCTCACCATGTTATTCCACAAAGCTACGGCCATGTCAGCATGTCCCCGTTCACTGAAGTGGAAACAGTCCTTTGAGAAGTAAGTGGTATCCGGTTTGCCGTCCTGGAGAAGAATAAAAAAAGAATAAAACAATGTCACTTTTTATAAGAATACTGCTGTAAATCTAGAGGGGATTTGGAAGTATGGGAGAGGGGACTCACAGCATTCATAGGAACAATAGAGTTCCTGAAAAAGGGCTGCAAGACCACAGCAAAGTCCTCTCTGCCATCATAGCGGCCTCCGTACACCAGTCTTTCCGTCTCAGTCTGAAAGAAAGACCACAGATGCTCGTGGTATTCATGCTAATGTTCAGGCTTATTAATACTGTTCTGGAGCCCGCCCAGACATCTTGTAAGACATATTTGAAATACCAAAGCAGACGCTCATTGAAGTTTAGCAACTGAACATATGATGTGCCCTACCTACTTCACCAAATGACCCATTATCGGTATTTGTGCCCTACATGTTTCATGTTCTACATAATTACATCAGAGTATGCACCCCTCAAACTCAGATTTAAGTTCAGTGTAGAAAATCTTGTGTCAAACTCCACACAAACATCAATCTCTGCAAAGAGGCTCAAATATTGAAGTGAAATGACACTTTGGCACACTTTGGCCTTGCTGGTCTTCTAACCTGTAGTTCCCGATTGATCCTTTTTATTTCAGTCAGCTCTGGGGAATCCTCTCCTACTAGCAAGAAGCATGGGCAGATATACCTGAACATCAAAGGTGAAAATTAACAAAAACAATTCTGTCTTTTGCAGATTATCCAAACTTGCACTTGGCATCCTTTAACAAACACCACATGATTGTATATTCCTTATGTGTATATGTATTCCGTACTGTTGCAACACGGTGCACCCAAGACCATCCCCTTTGATCTTGCGAAGGCCCTCGATTTCAAGGATCTCCAAGACGTTGACAAATGTCCTGGGAAGCTATAGCCAGAAAGCAAGAAAACATAATCTTTATGCATTTTCAAGGAGTGAAAAACTGATTCTTTGATCAGTGGAAGAAGATAGGAGGAAAACCTGCAAAATTTTAGTAATTTTTTAGTCAGTTATGGTATATATACGATGTTATTTACCTAGTAGATAAAATCACTTCCTACCTCTTTGTAAAGCATATCCAAGCTTGTCATCATGTGATGGCTGTAGTTCTGAGGTGACAAAGTGGCCTACAGGTTTGAGAGCAAAACAATGAAAAAGATTACACACAATGTACAAGGCTTTTTATTCATTCATATTCAACACATGTATCTTTGTGCCTTTTTCCCCCCATCAACAGCTGTTCTCTGTTGTGGCCAGAGAAAAGCATAATAATTAAAGCACATTTTGGGGATACTGGGGAGAAAAAAAAAAGGCCCGACAGAGCCAACGCCATGCAACATGCATGAGCGTACGAGCAACAACTAACCCTAAGCTGTCACTACCACAGTCTCAGAGCTCATCTTAAATTGATGCGGCGCTTTGATATTCTGCTTCAAAGCACAAACATTAAAAGAGAGACTGCCCTGTCGGTGTAGTGCAAGAGTAATGGAGGGAGAGAGGGAGAGGGAAATGGAGGCAAAATGAGAAAGAGAGAGAGAAAGAGAGAGGGAGAGAGACAGGATGAAGAGAGTCTGGGTTGACCTCTGCATTGTTTATGCCTCTTAGAGAACAACGCCTGTCGCTGTGCCCCGTGTGCTTGCTTAATGCAGACAGAGGCTCGGATAGAGGAGGGAAGGGGCGGGGGGTGTTTTGCGTCGGAGGGGTGAAGTGACAGAATGTGCTCATTGAAAAGAAACCATGTCTGCTCTCATCTTACTCTGACACAATAAAACAATTAGGGGGTGAGGGGAGGGGGGGTGTTCACAAAGCTTGATTATTCTGCTCCAGTGCGTAGTCCCATTTGGAGAGTGATATCATGAGACGGCTAGGCACAGGGCATCACACAACACTACGGGATGCTGAGCCGCCGCACCGTGGTGGGAGACTGTTTCTGCTGAGGGGGAGCCGCTTTGAAAATGTCCTTCGTCCACCGGCTCACCCTTCATTTCCTGTGACGACCTCTTAAAGCAACTCACCCGGTCGTTGCAGTACTGACACAGGTCATTGCCTCCAATGAAGAGGGTCACCAGCTTCCAGTCATTCTCAAAATCCACCGTCTATTTGCGTTAAAAGGATGGAGAAAGAACGAGGATGAAAGAGATGACATGGCTTTTCTTGCACGTTAGACATTAGAGATTGTGCATCAGTGCACAAATACATCAGTACAGCACTGTGTGTTGAACTCACAGAGTCATTTTTCATGGCATCAATCAGCCGTCGGATCTGCCCTGGGATCCCTCTAGCAATAAAGAAATGAAAGATTTTCATGAGTTCAGAAAGTGCTTCAAACGTCACAACAAACAACAATATCCATGAAAATAAATGAACTATTAAAACCTGGTAACAGAACAAAGAAATGTGGGAACTCACGCTATTTTGGCTCCTGATACAGCCACATTGAAGCCAGTCTGTGTTTTCCCTTGCCCCTTTGACACTCCTTTGATTTTAGAATTGAACTTCTTAAGGATGTCTGATATAAAAAAAAGAGGGAGAATTACTGCACATGAGACAGAAAACTTGTTTTGTTACAGTCCAAATCTGCCATCTAGTGGCATTTATGTACACCACACGTCGAGAAACCTACAGGACTAATAAAGAGTGGGACTTACTAGGTAATGTCGTGACAGTCTCAAGAGTTTTGTCTCCTCCAATGCTTAATAGATAAAGAATGAATGAATAACATGATTTCAGTGCAACACGCAAATTTGTCACATATAAAGTGTGTGTGCGGTCTCTCCTCTCACCTCCATGACACCCCTCTGTACTCAATTCTGAGCTGAAGTAAGCTCTTTGCCTTGGCACCAAAGGCAGCCTATATACAGACAGAGATGTATTATTCAGAGGTTTTCTGACATTATTCTGTCTCTTTCTTTGCAGAAACTGTGTGGGCAATAACACAGAAGATCAGAAAAAAAATATAATAGCACTGGTTAAAGTTGAGTTGGCCACCCAAAAGTTATTCCATTAACTTTTAGAAAATCCTTGGCTCCATCTTTCAGTATAAACGTACCGTTATAGAGTCTCCGAGAGCAGCGACCACCTTGATGTCTGCTGGTCGTAACCTGTGTACTAATGGAAGACAAATGTGAGCATATTTTTTTACACCTGACCTTTCAATTTCTCTCGTATGAATAAGTCTTGACTTCTTACCTGAAGTGGGTACCGAGTTGGACGGAGCTGTGTTGACGCAGGAAAAGTCACTGCCCCAATTCTAGAGAGTCACAGAGACATATTCTAAGCATTTGTAGTTGTAATCTATAACGTTGCATCAATAAATAATGATTACTTGCCATCTCTTTTTCTATTTATAAAAGACAGAGACTGTGACCTACTGTTACAGGAGCAGGGGTAGGGGGAGGGCCGGGAAATGTGTAGTTGCTGTTAACAGCAGTCCTAAAATATGGGTTGGTCTGAAAAAACAAACAAACAAACAAAAAAGGATAATTACAACATACAATGTATAGTTTTTAATAAATTCTCAGACTGAGGGAATGGTGTTGAATGCAAATTTACCTCAGAGGGACACTTCAGATCAATGCCAAGTGAGAAGTCTTGCGTAAAAGTCTTGTTGCCCACTGGCTCCAACTAAGAGATTGCAAAAGTATGTGATTTATCTTGGATTATTAAAAAAACAAACAAACACAAAAATTAAAATAATTTAAAATGTTTTCCAATAGAGGAAATCTTACCATGTTGTTCCAAAGAGCCTGAGCCATCAGAGTGTGAGCTCTCTGGCTGAGATGAAAGCAGTCGGGAGAAAAGTATGAGCGATCAGGCCGGCCATCCTTTTAAAGAGATAGAGGGGCAGGGAGGGAAGAAATTAAGAAAATACTAAAACAAATACACGAGTGAGAGCATGTCTCAAGTGTGCCACCTCTCACCTCCAATCGGGGAAGGAAGACCTCCCTTAAGAAGGGCTGCAGGACCACAGTGAAGTTGTTGTGCGTGTCATATCGCCCAGAGTCAACAAGCTGTCTCATACCAAACTGGATGGAACAACAGCCAAAAGATGAAGACCAAAGATGAAGTATTTGACTTTACAGTGACCATTAACAATGTGATGATGATGAAATGGGGTTTACTGTACATCTAAAATGTGCTTTCAAGACCTCACATTTAAATTAAGTTCCCTCAGTCTTGTACCTGATAGGCGTCTTTTAAGTCATGAACTTTCTGCAGTTCAGTGGATCCCTCCTTAGGCTTCAGGATACAGGGGCAAACTAAACTGTAACCCAAACATCAACGCTGTTAAATAACTTGATCATTTCGAATGCTTGTCTTGCGAAAACAAACAAACAAGCAAGCAAAAAAACTGACCGCACAAACCAGCTGGGACAGCCCAGAGTTTTATCGCTGTGCAGATCACGCAGCGGTAGAATATTTAACAGCTCCACCAGATTGACAATGGCACGGGGCACCTGCATGACACAAAACATACTTTAAAATCGACTTGGAAACAGCCAGGACACAGTGGGGGTTGTATGTGCGCTCAAGGAGCGGGGAACATACTTCAGCATGGAGGATGTCCAGAGCTTGGCGGATACGATCGACCACATTCCTGGCTGAGAAAAAGGTCTGTGAGGGGGGAAAAAAAAGTTCAGGTTTCTCATTGGAACCTTTGCAGTAAAACAAATTGTGCAAAATGTTTTAGATGGCCATGGAATGCAACAAGGAAACAATATTGTCTGAAATTTCAACAGATCCAAAATCCTCACGTTTGTCCTCCAAGATCATTTAAGGTAGTTCATAGGAAAATGCAATACAGTGAGTACAAAATCAGCACTTACGCTATCTGTGCAGAAGTCACATATGTCATTGCCGCCAATAAACATGGTGATCACTTTCCAGTCATTGTGGAAATCGATGCGCTGTCAAGGAGATAAGAAGGGAATGTTCTTTTAATTTGATAATTGTGAGCATAAAAGAGAGGCAAAGGTTGCTTGAGTGCACTTCTGTGCATTTCTACTGCAGTTCACCACCGCCTTACCGAATCCTTTTTCATTTTGTCCACTAGCACGTGCACCTGTCGCACCATGTCACTGAAAAGAAAAAAGACGTTTGGGATTTTAGGACGGGCAAAGTATTTGTTCATGTGTGATGTATATTTTGCTTAGGTTCTATTTATTAAGATTTAAAAACTAAGTTGGAGCAAAAAGTA
Organism: Terapon puta; assembly: GCA_028564955.1. NCBI lineage: Eukaryota > Metazoa > Chordata > Actinopteri > Centrarchiformes > Terapontidae > Terapon > Terapon puta. The sequence goes on from JAOXYL010000113.1 coordinate 8,395,396, forward strand.
ACAGATGTTTAAATGAAGCAAAGAACATGACTGACCCGCTCTTTGCTCCTGCCACGGCCTGATTAAGGAAGGCGTTGGGGGCGTCCTCACCACCTATTCCCTCTGAGAAGCCGGTCAGGGAGGGGTTAAACTCCTTCAGGATGTCTGCGTACCAAAAAACAGGCAAGGTCAGAAAACAAAAAAACTTAACTCAAAGTTATAACTTTGAAATCACAAATTAAAGTGGACTTCACTGTCCTCATTAGTTTCTTTTGTTTCCTCATGTCATATTTTTCTCTGATTTACTGCATTTCTGTAATATTATCTGAGCATGAATTTACAGCTTCTGATAATCTTTCTCTATCTTTTATAACATATATTAGCAATGTGGTTTCTTCTTTCCTATTGAATTCATCCTAAAATATTTAGCTCACTCACTATGTTTATTATCATTATTTTCAGGTCTGGCTAGTAAAAAACATAACGATGGTGATAAGAAAGCATAATCATTGATGTAATCAAGCACAATATAACAACTGGCCGATGGACATGTGATTAAACATTTGATTAAATAAATGTTTAATCACATCACCTGAGGATTTTCTTGTCATTTAAAATCAGGCAGCACTGTTACAATTTCAATAGAATAATAAGATAAAAACAAACACACTTGGCAGAGTGGTCACATTGGTAATGTTCTCATCACCGCCGATGCTGGAAATCAAAGAAACACTTTGTTAGTGTTGAATGCAGCTCACAAAAATCACCAGATGGTCTGTAGAAGTATTTTCCTGCTCTACCAAAGCTTAGACAAAGGTGTACTTTAGCTTATCTCACCTCCACGACAGTCCTCTGTACTCATTAATCACCAGCAGAAGGTTGTCTGTCTTTGCGCCCACTCCATTGCCTGCCTGCAGAAAGTAGATGCATTTACTGCCAAGCCATTGTGCAAAATGTCTGTAAGTCTTTGCTCAGTATCACCATCCAAATCTGATCACAATTTACTTGCAAAAAAGGCATAACAGAAGATGGAGGGAAGCACTCACTGTCAGGGAGTCTCCCACAGCTGCCACCACCTTTATATCTCCAGGTCTGAGTTCATGAACTGCACAGAAAATGAAGCAGGTGGGCTTGATTGGATGGAATTACATTTCCCAAATATATATCACAATATATGATATGCAATATATCAGCAAAATAAGGGCTTTTACCTGAAGTGGGTGAAGTGGGAGATGGACTGCGGTCTGTGCAAGGTATCTCAGTACCCATAACCTGCAAATATACAGTACTCTCAAAAAAATGTAACTGTATGTGCTGTAATATTTCAATGTATGTCAGAATTAGAGTTACAAGACTTACAGGCTCTGTAATCTCTGAGGCTTCCCTCATTCTTTCAGTGGGAGAGTTTGTCTGTGTTCGCAGGAAAGGCCGTTCCTGAGATGAGAGAGGTAAAGCTGCAGTTTTTACTGTAGCATTGGATTTAAAATCTTGATATTAAGAAGAAAGTCTGCTCTGTGATTTGATTTGTGAGTCTTGGACTGATTACTGCATGCTGCTGTGGCTTGTTATATCATTTTATAATGTGTTTCTCTGTAACATTTGCATCTGGACTGGAAGACACCACACTTCCCGTCTAGGCAAACTTGGCATGGCATGACTCACCTTGGTGGGGCAGGGAATAGTAATGACACTGCTGTCCTTGACCTCTGGCTGACCTGTTGATGGCTGCAGCTAAAGGAGGAGGAAGGATGAAGTCATGATTGGTTACGATTTTAGGCTCAGATGGGGCCATTCTGCTCAACCAATAACCATACAGTATGAAACAATGCTGGTTACACAAGTCTTATGTATGCATATGGATGCAGACTGAACAAAGCAGGAGAAAGTCATTCCGGCAGATAATCTCATCAAGTTCATCGTTTAGTACATCTCATATCTAATCTCTTGTCTGAGTGATAAACTCTGACTGCAATCATTGTTCCTCATCTTACTTTTGCTTTGAGGGATTATAGTGACTCTTCTCTATTAGCTCGTTTTACGACAAGGTCAATTTTAGCGTCAGAGCAACATGTAGATGAGTGCTGAAGGTTTTCAGCAGGGCACCCTGTCAGACAGCCTGATGTGTACATATTGTACAATACAATACGCATTTCCTGATATTCTTGGCTTTGATTAATAAGAACTTACCAAGTTTGTCCATAGCTGAACCGCTAATTTGTCTGGGTCTGACCATGTGTTCTCCTTCAAAGAAACACATGATAAATGCTGGTTACACATTAACCATTTCAAGTCTTTCATGCATTGTTACAGGAAGGAAAGCTATATACAAGTACAGTCACATTGCTGATGTCTGGAAATTGCTTTTCTTTACTTACAGCTTCTGAGATCTGTTCAAGGATGACTGGTGCTGACTGCAGCACAGCGGCGAAGTCTCCACTTGTTCTGTGCCACACTGAGTTTTTCAAGATACCACTGAGAGAGTCCTGAAAACAAGCCAAACAGATGTTTTTTCAAGTTAGCAGCCAAACATGACATAGAGCCAGAAGCACACATGTAACATTTATTTACATTCATTTTACCTGTAGTGTTTTCAGGAGAGTTGCTTTATAAAGTCGCTGGTTTATGTTTTCATGTCTCAAACACTTGCACCTGAGGTCAAATAAAAAGGAAGCACATCACTTACACATGCCTTTTACAGTTAATAGGATCACAACACTACAGACTGCATACATGTAAAAAGGTATCATGTTGAAATATTATGTATATTTTTTAGTTTTTTCATTCCTAAAATTCAAAACACTCACTTGTCCTGTTGATGATGTGTGCTCCAGACTGCGATGTGAACTAAAGTGTGAGGTAACTGCAAACAGACAGAGTATATTGTTTTTTATTCATTTCATTCTGTCTGATCATAGCAAAAAAAAGGATTCAACAGAAAAGCACAATACCTTTTCCTGCAAAAACTGCAGAACTGCTTCCACTTCCTGCAAAGCAGCTTTCACGTCTGCAGCAACCTGAAGCAAAGAGACACCCTCAGCATCCTTTACTAACTGTGACGTGTGCCACATCAAACAGGATTTTGTTAGATTAATCTTACATGTGGTGAACAGGCACACATGGAATCTGCTGGTACAAAGAGCAGCACAAACTTCCAGTCTGTCACCTGCAAAGATATAAAACAAACTGAGCAAAGTGTGACCACTGTGACATGTGTGTAGCTCTGTATAGGTATTTCACACTGACTGATCAAGCAGGGTACACACACTCATCAACAGCTATGAGAGAATGTAAGTTTGAAAATCTACTAATCTGACTTGCATGTCAAAAAAGGCAGAGCGCACACCACAAGATTCAAGCTGTGATGCTTTACCTCAAATGGAAGAAATAAATGTTGTATACTGACACTGACTTTCTAGTTTTGCTGCGATGTGCTTATCCTTGAGAAGGGAGGGCGCCCAGACGCACCCTACCATATTTATCTTTAGTCAAAGTATCGTGGTACATTTTTTTTTATTATTTAGTTGTATATTTATGCCATATCGTGGCTCAGTGAACATACATGAGGCATAGCTGTGAGAGGGTTAATGTGTACCTTATGTGAAAGGGAGACAGACAGCTCCTCAGCCTCCTCCAGCAAACTTCTGCAACACACACACGCATCACACAGTCATAATTTGCACCGGCAGCGATATCTTTAATAAACATTTATGTGCTTATTTTTTGTTCTCTGTTACCTGGGCTGCCATGAGGTCTCATCCACATGTTGAGCGGTCACTTCGGGGTTAAACATGGACAGCAACTCTGTGGACACATTTGTGTACATTTATTGAAACTTAATCTCCACTATGTATAATCCCTTGCAATATAACCAGACAGTGGATTATGTGCATTATGTGTTTTAATGCTGTTGTGAATAAGGGAAGCTGGTGAAAGCTTCCATTCGTGTGGCCAGTTTTGCTTACTTTCATGTGAAATGAAGGTCAACAACCTATGTTTATGGCCTTCTCTCTTATCCTGAGAGATAAAGCCGACTAAACTAGGATTATTGTTCTTTTCGTGTTCTCAACTCTCTGTAACCTTCAACTCAACCCTCTTTGGCATGGTCAGTCAAATCCTTAATCTAGTGATAGGTGTGTGTTTCGAATTTAAATTCATTCAAAGTTAATAAGTGATGTAAGAATTTAGTTGAGGTAAACAAAAACTAAGACCAGGACAGGGTTTGAGAACACGATTGTAATAATAAAATGAAAATCTTATTTCAGGATACATGTCTGGTAAAAAAAAAAGTGCAAAAACATAAATGTAATAACAAGGTTTTAAGTACAGTAAGAACTATGTTCAAAACAGCAAAGTAGAGGTACTGTTGGTTATCATAGGCTTTTTCTCCCTTCAACTTGACTGAACTGGTGAGAGCAGCTGTGGGTGAAAGGTCATAGACTTACCAGTTACTCGGTTGACCACTTTGGATGCTTCAACCCTAAAGACGAAGTGAGTGAGAGTTGATTAAGGTTTCAATAGATCCAAATGATGAAGTACAACTAATGTATACTGGTGCATTTAATTTTCTACCTGTCTGTGTGTGGAATTCCCAAAGTATAAACGGCTGAGATATCATCAGGCCTGAGAGCGTGAACTGGCGGGGAGGACATAGCATGTTCAAGTACACAGGAGCACTGATACCATAATTCCATCATTACCATACAATACCATACCATACCATCACCATCATTACACTTAAACATGACAATCACTCAGAGTGGTAAACAGATCAAAAATGATTATTGATGATGACTGCAGTACCTGAAGAGGATGAGGGGCCGGGTATTGGTGAGCAGAGTATTGGCATGTAACTTTCTGTCTGTAGTACAGAAAAAACTCAGAATGTCACTGACACAGTATTTGAACACCATATAAAGCATATTATAAATACATAGACTTATTAATAAACCAAAGGTGTCATAATTGAAATACAGTACCGTCTCAGAATTTTCTGTTGATGGTTCATTTTTCTGTACATCAATGGCAATAGTGTCTGTGTGGGAAATAAAAAACACAAATAACTTGAAGATTGATGAGATACCAAAATTAAGAAGTTGGTTGAACCAAGATGTTGTTTCTCATGATTTCCTTTTCTAAAAAGTCAGTGCTGAAGAATTCAATAATGAATAATTCACTGAATTTACTTATTGTCTGTGTAATCAGACACTATACTGCAATTTATCTTTTTGTATCTGCATCCCAAACCCCTTTGTACACAGTGGACGTTTACTGTGTATGTAACTATGAGAGATAAATCTGAAAAGCTATGTATATTCATCAGCAAAAATAGTCTATTCAAATCATGTAATCATAAAGAAATCCCATTCTTTGACATGGACAAATAGAACGACAGGTTTGTAGATAAGATAAATTTGCAACTTTGCACTTAAGGGTCCATGACTGAAACAAATAATTCAATGTACAAACTTGGACACAAAAATGTCCTGTTTACCTGTAAAATGTGTGCAGAATCCAACAAAGGCTGCAAAAATCAGGAGTGTAGATGTAGCCATGATGTTATGAGATGCCTCGTGCCTTCCACACTTTCACACAAGAGTTTGTGTAATGCCCTCCCCTTTTTTCACCTCAACCTGAGAGAAAAAAAGACTCACTCACTGTTAATGTTCACAGTACGTGAAGAGGGTGTGCAGAGGGGAGAGAGCTCCCAAAAAGAAAAAAAAGAGGAAAATCACTTCTCAAGTGAAATGAAAAATGACCATTCCTGAGACTTTTGCCCACTCATGTTCCTTTATACTCAGTTATATCTCCTTCTTATCAGTTATCTCGGTAACAATCAACTGAATTACAAAACATACCACCTCCCCTATATCTCCGCATTTGTTGGCTGATGTTTATCTGTGTCACCTGCAGTTTTTCTTGTAAATCTAAAGTGCATCCTCATGTTTTGCAACACACACAGACTGGAAGGTCAGGGAGATTTAAAGTTACGTGGCACTCTATAAATCAACAGTAAATCTTTATATGATCATTTTATGGATGAAAAAAATAAGCACATAATCCTTTATAAACCAAACAACATATTTACATTGATATTTGGTTTGTGTATGTTCACAGAAACTAATAAAGCAGAAACATCACCTCTGTACAGGTAATTTTTTTTAGCCAATTTACCTAATGGATATTTGTATATTACTTACATGAACAGATTATTTCATTGAGTCCTATATAAATAGTTTGTACCATATTGACACAGATAGGGAAATCATTAAAAGAAAGTGTGAAAGTTAACTTTAATGTGAATGCTCTTTAACTTACCAGTGCCTTACTGAATGCACATTCACAAGTCATCTTTTAGACTAAGATTGGTTATATAACAATATGTTAACAACCAGCAATTTAGTAAATCTGGAGAGGCTCAGTTTTGGAGATGAGATATGATTAGATTGCTATATACTTTATGAGCTTGTCCTATGATTGACTTTGCAGATAGCCCGACCCTTGGAGTCAGAGAGCGTAAAACGACCAGATATCTTGATGTTGTGGAGTTATCAGATTACCATTAAGCTGCAAAGAGTGTCTGTGGTTTACAGTGTTGTGATAAATTGCTTCAAAATATTCTGACTACCACACCTTAGTGAGAGACTTTTATTGTATGGAAGAGGACTTCTCTATTACAGTCAGAAGATACCTGAGTGTGTTTTGATATCTCAGTTGGATGGTATTATTCTCTAGATGATGGATAGATAGATAGATAGATAGATAGATAGATAGATAGATAGATAGATAGATAGATAGATAGACAATATTATAATAATATTACATTTTATTTGTGCAGCTCCTTTCAAAACATTTTGAGAGAACACATGATCACCCTACAGGTCATGCAAAACTCAATACTTAATTTCAGTCTCACAGTCTTAAATGTTTACAGTCTACTTATAAAGTTTATTTAAACAGAACAGAGTTTCACGGTTGTGCATCTAACTAATTACATTTTATTAAGTACTGTGATGATCAACATTTGATTTACTTTATTAGTGGGATTTTACTTTACTTTACTTTTTTCTGCTGCTTTACATTACTCTACATCTACACCACTTCATGCAGTGGGAACATATGATACTTTTCACTACACTTATTTGATAACCTAAGGTGCTTTTCAGAATCAGATTAACTAAACTAAATGTCAACAAGCAAGATGATTTTAAGGCCTCTGTTTAACCCCTGAATAAAAATTAAAGCTGGCTGCACGTTTACCCGTTTACCCACATTCATGTATGAATAATAATCATCAGAACACAGTGATTTAATGTACATCATTCTGCATAATGAGTGCTTTTATTTATTTTTTATAGTTCAGGTTTATTTTAATGCTCAAACATTTGTACTTTTACTTAAACAGACTATCATAGTACCACTCTTATTACTTCAGTGCACAATCGTGTGTAGGTCCTCCTCCTCTTCCTCCTCCTCTTCTTCTTCTCCTCTGACGACACCTGGTGGTGGCCCGAGCCGTACGTCATGACCGGATGTTGACAGTAGCTGGAGCAGCAGACAGGAACAGCTGAAAAAGAACAACAAAGCCACGACGACGACGACCGCACAAACAACAGATGTGCGTCTGAAATACACGCGAAATATCGGTGACATCACTCCCGCCGGGGACATCGTGTGCCGTTAAAACAAACGGAGACAGGTACGAATCCGTCACTTTGAGTTTAAGCCTAGATATTCGTTTTGTTGTTGTTCTCCTTCTTAGCTTGTTGTCGCTGTTAGCTACACGGCTAACAGTAGCTTCTTTAGATTTGACTGATCAGTACGACAGGCAAAAAAGCCACTTGTGGTAATCAGCAAATGTGTCCCCTCGTGTCAGTCAGCTAAAATTATTTGTGTTTTAAAGAGTTGTTATTATTTTTTTTACCCCTCGTAATGGCTTTTTTTTTGCTACCGTCTACAGCTCAGCTGCCACCTACAGTCAACAGTCTTCATAACAAGTCAGACAGGAACAGAAAGTACTTGTTGAAGTCAGGAAAATTCTCAGTAGGGAGATACTACACTTCAAAATACAGTTAAATAAATTCGCTTTTGAGTCATAATGGTAGTTTTTCTGTTGAGACTAGTGAGGACTATACAATGATAGTGTTTCTGCTCTGTAGTTCCGCGTAAATTAACAAACGTTGCCATGGTAATTGTTTGTTTATATTTAAAATAAAAAATAACAATTCTGCAGTTTCCTATTCATTTTTCATCATATAATCCCGCACCATAAAGATGACCACTGCTTGAACGTCTGCTGCTTTGGTCACAAAGACAAACACAAACAAACCATAAGGACATTTTGTGTGTTACACCCAGGAAAGACATTGGTCACAAGTACAGGATGTTTCCTTAACAACACCACAAAGAATCATCTCAAAACTGTGAGCTCTACCAGTGTCAGCCCAAAAATTATTTATTTTTGTAATTTCATATTTGCTACAGGAATAAGAGAATTTGGGGTAAGTGATATTAGTAAAATCCTTTATCAAAGTACATAGAGATATTAATCACATTATAGTACATTTTCAAGGAAGTTATTTTTAAAAAGTTTTTTATTTAAAAAATGAATATTTGTTTTGGCTGGTCCAGTAAATACACACTTGAATAGGTAGTCATGTTAATGCTACACATAACTGTAAACACTTCCAAATCTCAAAATAGTAATAAGTCAAGGGCAGCTGCATTCACTTTAAATTCTTGAAGACCTCTCATTCAAAAGGTTTCTTCATCTTCACTGGTTGTTTTGGAGCCTGGGGCATTAAACCTCTGTGGGGTAGTTTACAGCAAGCGCTCACCAGACACTGAGAGTGCAAGTGTGAGAATGAGTCGAAGCATAAAGGCAAAACCAAAATAACTTCGCACGGTGGACCTTATTTCTTTGTGGTTACTTACTGCTAGCCAGCAAGTTTCCTTTGACTTCGCACTTCTATATGATATATGATAGCGTGGATGCCTGAGGATCTTCGCAGACATAAACTCCAAATGTGGTCATAAAACAGTCCAGCTCATTGATTTACAGCATTGACCACAATAGCCTCACATACCCAGCTGGAGTTAAAGGAGTAGGTACCACATTATAAACAGTATGGCAAAACCTCTTAGAGTTCTCAAATTTATATTATGTTGGCAAGAATATTGTATTGCAAGGTGCCACTGCCTGTACATTGTTTAGTCAAGTCATATTTTTTTACTTCTTTCTAACAATAATAATATATTTTTCATTCATATTTCAGCCTTAGTTCAGTCCCTCCCAGAGATTTGACGATGGGACGTATCTTCTTGGACCACATTGGAGGAACACGCCTCTTCTCCTGTGCCAATTGTGATACCATCCTGACCAATCGGTCTGAGCTCATCTCAACACGTTTCACAGGCGCCACAGGCAGAGCTTTTCTCTTCAACAAGGTACAGACATTAGGGATGTAACTAAATAATATACTGATCCAAAATCAAAAAGAGAAAACATCTTCAGTTTCTGTGTATGCCTGTGTCTCTGCCCCACAGGTGGTGAACCTCCAGTACAGCGAGGTTCAGGACAGAGTGATGCTTACGGGCAGACACATGGTGAGGGACGTCAGCTGCAAAAACTGCAACAGCAAGCTGGGCTGGATCTATGAGTTTGCTACCGAGGACAGTCAGCGGTACAAGGAGGGGCGGGTCATCTTAGAGAGGGCACTGGTCAGGGAGAGCGAGGGCTTTGAGGAGCACGTCCCTTCAGACAACTCATGAGCCCCGACCCTTGAATTAACTTGTGTCCTCCTCTCCCCTTCCTTTGTCCTATCACCTCTGCGCCGCGCACCACCACCCGCAGATTTCGTGGTCCGTGAAGTTTTGGCTTCACCCACCACACCCCTTCCCTGTCTCTGGCCCACGACCATAGACCTCTGCTGATTAGAAGACTGGTTTGCTGGCTCTATTCTTGTTGAATAAGCATCCCCGAAATACCTCCCTGATTTAGGTGCACCACTCC
>JAOXYL010000113.1:8419485-8430658 GCA_028564955.1 Terapon puta
AACTCGGCCAAGAGCAACCAGGCTCTTTCACTGCGTGGTGGAAAAAGAAACAGTATGGGGAGGAGTGATGAAATACAATAACACAGCACAGGACACATTCTTTTTAAAATGAAGTGGAGGTCAGAGTAAGCCAGCAGAGCCTAACAAGCTCTGTGAATAACTGGATAAAAAAAAAACCTAACAGGTTGAGCTGATGATGGTCCCAACCAGTTAGACATAAAATCTGTTTTTTTTTTTCCTTTTTATGGAGTAACTTTTCCCTGAAAATGTTTATGCCCCCTGAAGCAGCCCCACAGGGAGATAATGGGGGGATAATATGTGTTGTGCATACATACTACCTACACAGGTGGGGATGCAAATGCAATCAAATTTCTGCACAAACAACTCTGACAATAATCCCAAAGTGAACATGTCTTTGCGTTGGATCAGGATGACATTTTGAGTACTTAAGCTTTACCTGCTGACAGTCTCTGCGCCTGAGGGAGTTGAGCTGTATCAACAGGTGCTGCTGTGCAGAGAGTCTACAGGTGAGCAGTCAGTCTGCCAGCAATGAGGCGCATGTCAGTAGCTGCTTCGTGGACCTTATCTACCACAGCGGTTAGTTTCAATAACGCCGGGTATTATATAGGACCAAATCAAACCGCAATTAGGGAACAATCTAATCTAACCAACGCCAATAAGCGGCTGATATCACTTAAGTTGCACACATTTTCCATCACGCAGGGGTGGGGCAAAGACGAGGGACTTTAACCAGGAAGACAACATGGCTAACATTTAACCTGAATCCAAGGCGGTTACACAAACTGGCCCTAAACGACATTTTCCATGTTTGTCTGCCTGTAAATAATCACTCCTTCGGTTTGTAAATAATTACTGGATGGCTTACCATTACGCGAAAATGACTGACAGCTCTGCAGATAAATGACGGCATGACGTGGTGTGGAGTTTGACACGGAAAAGCTAATGTTGTGACACCTTTAGCGTCATGCTGGTGAAAATATCACCTCATTCGCGTTGTCTTTGGCTATAAAACTAAATGAACTTGCTGCCTGTGCGCTATAAAGTCCCATCACCCGACAAAGCTGCCTGCAGATTATCTTTGGGCTAACTCACAACAACAACAACATGAATGCTAACAAGCCAAATCTAACATGCAGCAACAGCTAGCTCCGACGCTATCCTGCTCACTTTAACCCGCTAATGCTACTGAGGGTTTCTCGACACAGACGGGTGACAACATACCCACCTTTTAGCGTTTTTTCTCCAGAACTAAAGGTTTGCCTTGGGTGAGCTAGCTACGCTGCGTTAGCTCCGATAAGTCCACAGGCTCGGTTGCGACATAGCAACTTAGCGAGCCAGCTAGCACCTTGCCAACGTTAGCTAACGTTAGCAAACAGTCGCTGCTCCTTACAGGTGGCGCTTGTTGATATTGCAACGGAGTTGTTGTTTCGTTTCCCCCCCCTGCCGTGGACAGCTTCCTTTTCTTTAGCCGTCTATGCTCGCTGCAGCAAAAGTGCAGCCGCCTCACCGTTTTGCAAACACGACCTCTCAACTTGTCACCCCTCACCTGCCCTGACAGCCAGTGGCCGAGAGGGGGCGCTGTTCGTGCGAGGTCACACGACGGAACCGCAGCAGCCAACCTGCAGCGTGCGGAGCAAAGCGTACCAAGGTGTCTCTGAATGCTATGTAGATTTCACGTACTGATAGCGGTTGTTATATTTTAAGCAGCAGTCAAATTAAGTGCTCTCATAAAGTCTTTGTAGGAGGTGTAAAAAGGGGGGAGCGGTAGAAAGGGAGGAGGGGGAAAAAAAAGGCTGCATGCAACTGCCAATGCAAGTACCAGGGAAGGATGTAGTCAGATCATTTAACTGTGTGAAAGTACTCATACTTCAAGGTCAAGCGTTTAAAACCTGACCAAAGATAAAGTATGTATTTTTACAAATAAAGTAAAAGTGCCCATGGTGCAGAAAAATTACCTCTCTGGGTAATATCCATCCATCCATCCATCTATCCATCCATTTTCTTTTGCTTCTCCTTTACAGAGGTCACTGTGCTGCCCTGTTTTAATATTCTACATGGTATGTTTTTTCATGCTTATTATAGTCATATTCCTGGTCAGATCACCAGTCAATCGCAGGGATGACATGTAGAGATGTTTTAATTTAGTAGGTGGTGGAGGTTGAGCTAGCTTTTTATTATATATTGTTGCATAGTTCATATCACTATAAGTGTAACACTTTATTGAGAAACATCAGGGTCAACAAAGATGCTCGTATTTTTTAATCCCAGGATGCTTAACAACATCAGGGATGTTCTGCTAGAGTGCGTTTATGTTTCTCTGAATGTTAATTACAGTTTTCCTTTTCAAGTAAAAAGAAATCAAATTAGATTAAATCTGTAAGGACCCAGGTGATCTGATTATCAAATTTATCCTATTTAATGTGCAAAGTAACTTGTAATGATAAATGTCAAATAAACATGATGGAGTAAAAAGTGCAACATACAAGTAGAGTAGGACAAAGTGGCATAAAATGGCAAAATTTACAATTACCTCAAATTTTCACCCAAGCACAGCCCTTTTTCAAGTCTTTCATCCCTGGTGCATACTAAAGGAAACAAGAATCATGAAAAATAAAGTTACAGTCCCATTAAAAGTGTGGAGGAAAGTTAATTTGTTCCTTCAATCTATCACAATAGAATAATTCAAATTTAAACACGGCAACAAGATTAGAATTTTGAAAAGGCATCGTATCCAAGCAACCAGTTCAAACATAAACCCGTTAGTGAATGCAGGTTAACAAGGAGCAAGACAGGTCTACAACACTACACTGAGAAGAAGTTTGTCATTCGTGCCCCTTGGTTGAAGTGTTTCGAGAGTAAATACCCAGTAGGCCACACATTGTTTCAACAGGCTCTACCTAATAGCCTACTTCCTCTCTGGAAACGTAACCTTTGCGCTGACATTTGCGTCTTCAAAATACAATTTGAGTTCACTGACATGAACCACCACTGGAAAGGTATGTCCGTTTCTGCTACTTCTTTTGTGTCCTCTAATCCTCTTTAAGGAGAGAGGTTTTGTCCATTAACCCTACTCCCCCCACCTCAAGGGTTAATAATATGTCAGAACTCATTCAGATCTCAAGCACGGTATTGATGATGTACCTCTTGACTGAGTCCCCCCGACATAGCCTTTTAAAGTAGTGTAAATCCCAAGCATGTGTCATTTGTTTCTTTAACCCACAGTTATGAGCTGTTCTACTGTTACAAATTACCTCAGCATTCAGTGATGTGTGTGTGTGCGCAGATTGGTCAATGCGTCTGAGTGTATCCGAGCATGTACATGTACTCTCCTCTGTGTGTGTGTGTGTGTGTGTGTGTGTGTGCGGTGAGTGAGGTAGGGACAGACTGACAGACAGGGTAAAAGAGAGAGTGCACTTAGTCAAACTCAAGACTTTTCCATGACCTGCTCCCTATGGCATGCACTCTATCTGAGAGACTGAGTGAACTGTATAGCTTTGTCAGTATAAACTCCTCAAGGGTCACCGCATCACTTCAGAGGGGAACGGAAAAAACTTTGCTTTGAAACAGGCTCTCATTTTTTGAGGCCGGTGCCAGCTCACCTTCAAGAGCGAAGCACATCCGCATGATTAATGACGCTTGTCTGAGATGATTTAGCAAAAGCAATTTGATCAGGTACTCTTAATCATATTCCCTTTTGAGAATTCCAAATATCTTAGCCCTCTGGGAAGAATCACGGTCGTTTTAATCCATGACAAACATAAAATATGTGCACCTTAGTTATATTTGCTGATAAAAATGACACAGGAGGGAAGCCAAGTGATATGCAACCCCTCTTACAGCCAAAGTTCGGATCAAATTAAAAGATAAATGTAGACAACAACAACCTTAATTCATGTTAGACATGCCTTTCCACTTACATAAATCCATGTGGGAGAGACTCTTTTTGGGCATTGTACACTGTGTTTTGGTTTATTTTCAATGGACGCTATTGATAGCACTTTAACGAGACTTTATTGAAAACAAAAAGCTCATCTAGTTTGTTTTTTTTTAAACATTCTTGCCTCCGATGACCTCTTGTGCTTTCTTGGTAGTTCAAAGCGGGGCCATGGATGATTTAACTTGAGTCTTCTTCTCTTTCACTTCACTTCCTCTTCGCGTTGACAGCGTGTCAACGTATCTTGTGTGTGGAAACCCGTCACACCTGAAACAGCAACATGCGTAATGGCTCTATCTCAAGTTTTGGATCTTAATTTCTGCGTGTTTATCTCCGTCTATGTCCCCATCTCCTCTCTTTTTCCTTCCCCTTTTCCACCCTGGTCTCTAGGCAATAAGGATTAGAGTGGCGGGGCCATAAGCAGTCTATTTATATCAACAGCAGCCTATGGGAGAGCAGAAGCCTGTGCCATAGCACATTAACACACAAAACTGCAGTATAAAGCGGATGCCAGCAGACTTGTATTGATCAAAGCTTTGAAAGCTTGTGGATGACAAGGAGATGTGCCTTACATCACCCTGTTAAATAGAGAACGAGTCCCAAGGCGCTGAGACTCGTCCGTCCAAATATGTGTTGTGGTTGTGAGTCCAGCAGTTGCATTATGCCTTCAAAGGCTGGTCTGTGGACGTGCAGGTATGGCAGTGTTGAGTTGACTCTGATTAAGTGTGAAGTTGGGGAGGCTTTGTTTTGAATAGCAATCGGCACTTTGTGGTCCCGTGCTCTCGACTAATGTATCACATGGCGCTGTGGGGTTTTCAGATGTCAGATGCATTCAGGGAAAGGGCTGATTGCAATGAAACGAGTTACCTCACTGACTTCCAGGCCCTCGTGCGTTTTCATTTTCTTTTTTACATTTGTTTCCGTCCGTGCTTTTCGCAGTGTCATTTGGAAAGTACATTCAATTTTATGAGGGCACTGTGACACCAAGCAAGTTCCCAAGTGTCACTTGTGCTAGGGCTGCATTTTACCTTATCTCCTAAAGCCTTATCTAACTTGGCCTTGGAGAGACAACCGGTCTTTACAACCAGTGATTTATCCATGTCACGGTGCAGGTGTTCGTCATGCTCTATACCTCCTCAACATCCTCCGTTCTCCTTCCCCGACCCCTTCACCCTGTAATCCTCCCTCCTTGTTGTATGCCTCTCAGCGTATCTTCCTCTAGCTCTTCTCTTGTTGACAGTGCCAGATATGTGTCTACGCTTGGTGGGCCGTCTCCAGACAGGTTATAAATAACTAGCGGAGTTTTTGCTTCATGTCCTGAGAGCTCTACTTTCTTCTCACACTTGAGGAACCATGGGAAAAGAATCTTTCCCTTACGCACATGGCACTCATAATAACAGACACGGTTATACATAAAACCTCTGAGCACATGTGCCCGTTTGCAAGCTCTGCACACACACACACGCACACACACACACTGTTATGCATGCACACGCAGAATAAACCTCGGTGGCTTATACAGTAAGGTTGCAGTACTAAAATAGCAAGGTTATAAGAACAGGGACACTGTTTATAATGAAATGTTAACTTACATTACATAACCTGCACTGTGGGAATGCAGAGTACATTTCTACTGTCATGTAAGTATGGGAAACTTGCTGAAACAACAGAATGGGATAAAAGTCTGGGAGAGCGAAAAATAGAACAACTTACATTGGTGGAAAAAAAAGTAAAATGAAGAGGGAGTGGAAAAGGAGTTCATCGGATAAGCATTATTTCTCTCCTTGTGACATATGAGTTGAGGAGGGAGGGGTTATGTTATGGGCACATGAAGGGGTTGGTCTTAGTTTATGTGTGGAGGAGTGACAGTGAAATAGCGTTAATGTGGACTATAGTTGGGAGTCGGGAGAATTCAGGGGTTGGCAGGTCAGACTCTGCTGACACACTGGGATCAGCGATGGGATTGTTTCCATTGGAAAGAATTCCAAGAATGAGCTAGAAGAGCTATCAGTGACTTCACTCAGAGGGCTCTGACAACAGTTTTAATACATGGCCAGGCACACGCGTTCTCACACACACTTTTAAAAGATACTGCGTCTCACGCCAACAATGGTGTGCGAGACACACTCCGTTCCCCGATGTCACCGAGTGCTCCGTGACCCTCTCTGAGAATGAAGACCGTCGCCTATGACCACCAGCAGAGTGGCTGGGGGAAAAAAACAGTGTAAAGACCTGACTTTTACACAAGAGATACAAGTGATGAAATGGTTCAAATCTGCAATAAAGTCACCAAAAACAAACAAGATTGTACAATAAACAAAATGCCTGGTCGTCTGAAGACAAATAAATATCTGAATAATAACTTGACTCTTGCACAATACACTCCACTTAACTTCACTTAACTTAACTTTATTTCCCTCTTTCACCATTTTCACTTTTTCCTACTTATTTCTTATGCGTATATACTTAGACACATCCTCTCTCTGTGCTATGTAGAGGTATAATTATAATTCTAGTAATAATGATTTATTTGTAGATATTTATGCTAAATATCTTATTTTTTAATACAGTTATTTTTAAAAAATCTTATACTAGGTCTTTCATTTCCTACTACTTATTTCCACTGTGGTCTTGCTGCTGTCGCACTATTTTACGCTATTTCCCCGATGTGGGACTAATAAAGGAAATCTGAAATCCTCTTTCTTGCTAAAATGATTGACACCGCTCTGATGACTGTACAGTAAACATGAAACTGATGCCAGTAGCTGTTCATTTGGTTTGGCCACTTTGATATAGTATCTATAGAATAAAGCCAAATAGCCACTGACTCCATATTTACAGATAAGAAACAGTAAGTAACTCCATGACTGTCATTCTGAATCAGCTGACTTACATGACATTACTTTTTCCAAACTGGGCTCCACCTACTTAAAACCACTGAGAAAAACACTGTAATATCTCAAGTGAAATAGCCAAAACATTTCTAACTTTGGCTGGAAATGTTCATGTTGGTCTCCATCATTCATTGTAAAACGCTGATCTTTCTGAGCGCAAGGAGTTAAACCTTGAACTGCCTAGGTGCTTGAGGCCCTGAGGTCACTAACACTTTTGTTTTAATGAATGTCAAACTCCTTTTCATATTTCCTTTAGCTCCCAATCTCACATTTTAAAGAGCAAAAAACAGGAAGACTTTTAGTTCTGGTGTGTAAATGTTCTCAGTCTTCTCAGTCTTTGTCTTTCTAAAAAGTAAACCAAACCCAAAAGTACAAACATGATCAACACCCTACGAGGCCTAGGGGGATGGCTCATTGGAAACAAGTAGTCACACATCGTTCACTGCATTTGTACATTGCTTTATCAACTGCTTTTCACAAAATTACAATTTTCTGTCCTTACTCAGCTTTGCCCTTTTGTACAATGGCCTGCTTGCGTCACATTTGGCTCTCGATGTTGTAATATTTCGCTTTGTCATCTAAGTACTGTTTGTAGTGAGGCTTACAGGAGGCCGATGTGATGAGAGGAGCATGACTGTGCCCTTACTGCAAAGTGCCGCAAGGCAAACTGGTTTATTTCCTCTAAAACCATTGCAGGATTACTTTTTAGGTGTAAAAATTCTACAGAACATCAGTGGCAATCCCAGTTATTAATGTATAAATCTGTACATAAGTACGGATGGATGCTGATCTCAGAAGGTACCACGGTGGTTCTTTATGTACGTATGAAGTCTCATTTTGGAGAACCCCCTGCAATTTTAGAGCTGTCTATAGCGCACTGCTGTCCAAGACGCACATAGTGCTAGGTATGGTAAAAATAAGAGCAGGTTAGAGGTGTGTGTTAACGTTCTTTTTCCAGTCTGGGAGGATAAATCATTAGGTAAGACAGTGTCACTGGAGTGCATTGCTCCTCTTGTGGGAGTGATGCTTTGGCATCAAGGGCAAGGAGATGGCATCGCAAATTTTAATTACAAGTTGCGTCAAATGAAGTTTAATTACAAATGCTCCTCAGTGAGTTAATCAGCAGGGAAGTGGCTGAAGAAGAGGAGCTGAGGATAAGAGCTGCTCAAAATGTCAGTGCTCTGGAAAGATGCTTCAGGGCCTTCCCTTCATACCTCCTTAAGCCCCAGAAACACAGGACCCTTCTTTATTAAAACCGAAGTATATTGCTTTCTCGCTATGCCTCTCTCCAGCAGTCTTTGAGAGTCAAAGCAAAGTTCAGAGGTTTCTGGCTGACGTAACTTGATTGCGTAGCTGGATGCAAGTTCAGACAGTGTCTCTGAGGACTGTGGCTGTCCTTCTCTAACTTCTTCTGATTTCTTCTTTCCGTGATCTCATGACTTTTTCCATTGAGATCAAGGAGCAGTTGCTAAGAAAGCGATAAAAGACATTCCTCTTCTAGCCTATCCACAATCAGCTATCGGCTCCCTGGGCCAGACGCACACTCTGCTGCTGACCACCATTATCAGTTAGGGTGTATTAATAACTCTTTATGCTCCATTTTTTCCAGGAAGAAGGAAGCAGGATAGAATGTCAGTTCATTGTTCCCCTTCTAGGAAGTGACCGAAAGGCCCTGAGAGAACCACGTTGGTCAATGTGTCAGGCCCTTGGCCCCCAAAAGCCCTGCCGCTGCAACTCTGATGGACTTTTCCCGGTACTAGGCAATCAAACTTGACCTAGTGGGTCACTAATACAGTAGAGCAGCAAATCACCTGAGAAGTTTCCACTGTAACAATGATCAGAAAGCTTTCTATTTATTCCCGTAAATCCCCCAGTTCCCCATTAGAACTTTTCCACTCAACCACATTTTATTAGTCTTGTATCATTGTGGTGAGTGTTTATGGGTAGAGCGTGAGGAGTTGCTTCCACAGGCTTTTATACCCTGTGCTATCCTCAATATTTCTGTAACCGTAAAAAGCCTCCAAAGAATTTAGAAACAAAAGTTGTTCGGTGTGCAGGAATCATACATTGCTGTAACCAAGAGTCAGATTGTTTGTGTGTGTGTGTTTGTGTGCAAGCTGAAGACAGGAAGTAGCATGCGGCCTATTCTCGCTTCTACATATACATACTTGATATAAGCATCTGTATTCGTAGAGAGCTTCTGTATGCGAGAGATGCCGAGCAGGAAGTGCGACTGCTTTTCTCTAACCACTGCAGGTGAAGTGAGAGGGGAAAAGGGTGGGGGGGTTCACATAAAGAAAAATGAAAGTAAAACACAGAAGTAAAGTCTCTTGGAAAAAACACTTGAAATGCACTGAAGGATTACCCCTGTGCAAAAAAAAAGGACTAATTTACTTAATCTTGTACCATAAAAAAGGGCCGTAACTCTTCACAGCTAATTCTTTTCACAGCATTCAACACACAGTTGGATAGCAAATTCAAATGTTTATTTACAGCCTCTGTAATTGTCACAGAGAAAAGTGGTCTAAATACAAAAAAAACAAAACAAAAAAAAACAAGAGAAAGATGGCGGCTAATCTCCCTGAGCTTTACAAAAACAACGTGGGACCTGTAGGTGACAGACAGGAGAAAGAGAGAGATGTTCTGTACACAGCCCTAATGCCACTCAAATGAGAAACTACAAAGAGAACAGATGTAGCTCAGTCATGCTTGTTCAACAGTATTTCATATTGGATACACAAAAGTGAAATCTTTTCCACAAATTGACTGACAAGACTTGTCCAACAAACAATAAGTGGTGATTTAAAGAGTGAACAAAAGAACGCTTATTTTTGAAGTTGCAATACGGACAATTAAACTGACAGACGTTACTAGAGAACAAGTTAAAATTTTCCCATCAACAGCTTTTGGCAAACATCAGGACTAATTTTATTGTCAATGCAGAAGTGAATGTGGTTTCAAGATCCTGCCTTATTCATTTTGAACTCTGTCCTATAGTGTGAATTTTCCATGACCTGAACTTCAAGGCGTCAAAAAAATATGGCTGTTTTTTTTCAAAAAGGGAAAAAAAGGAAGACCAGGAAAGACTTTCAAGTTCAGGTGTGTACAGCTCAGAGCGATTCTCAGGCTTTGTCTTTCTAAAAAAGTAAACCAAACCCAAAGTACAAACATGATCAGTGAACTACAAGGCCTCAGGGGTTGGCTCAGTGGGAACGAGTATTTACACATCCTTCATTGGGGCTGTACATTGCTTTATCATCTGCTTTTCGCAAATTACAATTTTCAGTCCTTACTCAGCTTTGCCCTTTTGCACAATGACTTGCTTGCATCACGTTTGGCCCTCAATGTTGTAATAGTTTGCATTGTCCTCTAAGTACTGTTTGTAATAAGGCGTACAGGAGGCCGATGTGATGAGAGGATCATAGCGTGGCTGTGCCCTCGCTGCAAAACAAGCCTGTGTACAATTAATTCATCACACAAGCGCAGCGGGGCCTGCTGGCTTAGTTTCTTTCACTTTCTGCTCACTTCTCTAAAATGATTCCAGGTTGCCTTTTTTTAAAAACTGTGAATGCCTGACGTAAGGTCACAAAAAAAAAAAAAAAAAAAAAAATCTTATTGGGAGGGAAGAAAAAAAGTAAAAAAAAAAAAAAAAAAAAAAAATCCCAGTAACATTTTACACAAAAATAACCACTTCTCAAAAAACAGACAAATCACAAAACATTCATTTCTCAGAAACGGACAAATCTACGGACAGCAGTGGCAATCACGATAATTAACATATCAATCCAGAAACTGAACACGGGTATGGACAGTGTACTGTAGACGATAAATCCCCACGGGTACCACAATAGTTCTGTATGAGAGTATGAAGTCTCTGGGGTCATGACGCCAGCCATTTTGGAGTAAAGTACAGAGCAGTTGTAGCCCCCCTGCAGTGCAAGATCTGTCCATGGAGCACTGAGCTGCCGCTGTCCAACAGCACATCCATTCTGGGCCGAGACACACACTGTGGTAGGCATGGTAGTAATAAGTGTAGGTTAGAGGTGTGTGTGTGTGTGTGTCCGTTCTTTCTTCAATCCAGGATCATTGTGTGAGAAAGTGTCGCCTGTGTGTATTGCTTCTCTTGTGGGAGTGACGTTCGGCGAAGGGTAGGCGTCGCGGGATACCGAGCGAGTGTCTGCCAGCTGAGTCTCTTGGGGTGCTGAGGTGCAACAAGAGAGTCCATCGGAAAGAAAGAGGAAACAAGAGTGTGTGTGTGTGTGTGTGTGTGTGTGTGTGTGTGTGTGTGTGTGTGTGTGTGTGTGTGTGTGTGTGGGGGGGGGGG
>JAOXYL010000113.1:8440069-8451377 GCA_028564955.1 Terapon puta
CGGCCCTACTGGACGTGCGTAATTTCCCCCCCCCCCCCCCCCTCCCTTTACCACCACCACCACCACCACCTTTCTCCTGATGACGCCAGCAGAGACTGATCCCCGCACCTCAATGGGAATGGACAAGAAGATACCGCATGATGATATTGATTTGTAGTCGCCAAGGCAACAAAGTGACAGTCTTGCCTTCTCTTGAATGACAAAAAAAAAAAAAAAACACAATCCGTGACATTTATCCAAATGAGGAGAAAGAGGAGGAGGAGGAGGGAGGAGGGAGGAGACAGCTCCTCTGTCCGGGCTCATTCATAAATGTATTCCAAGGGCAAGTCAATATGTGCCTGTTTCAGTGGTGCTCCTGCAGGCTTTTCTGCTAATAAACCATCTAAAACAAAGTGTGCATAAAGCACGCATACACGCACACACACACGTGTCCTCTGCAGACTGTCCCACTGCCTCATGAATGTCCTCAGATTATAATGAGAGGCATTTTTTCCAGGACCTGACCGGGTTTATGCTGCGGCCACCTGACCTTCACACCTTGTAAAAGGCCCAGTCGCCTTTGTCCGTGCAGGCAGTGTACTGCACATTTGGCTCACATGAAGCAGGTGCACAGGACGCTCCCCAGTTTTTGGGGTGGAGGGTGAAACGCCAGCAGGCCTCTACTGCCACCCTGTGACCGACCAAAGGATGGGCCCTCAGCTGTCACCTTCATATGACTGATCATACGCTGTGCGAATGTATTTTGAACGTAGGCAATTTATTATTTTTTTTATCTTCAAGTATTCCCTTCATTGTCTTTGGGGTGACATGAGCACTACATTACCATGCAGCTCGCGGCGTCAGCGTATCTGGCATTTTGCAAATGCCCTTTATTAAAACCTCTTGGGTGACAGCAGATGGCACACAAGCCCGGCAGAGAAGCAAATAGTGACGAAATAAGCACTCTGTGAACCTGATTTTAAAGTGCTCCACACACACAGTCTTCTTTTTTTACCCTTAACAAGCAACCACCAACTACTGTATCACAGAGGTATAAAATAAATTCACTTTACACAGCTGCACACCTACCAAATAAGACAGAAACTATGCATCTTTGTCAAGATTTAACATACAAAGCATGTGAAGAAATAATGATGCACTCTAACATATTAAACTTCTAAACCAAATTCAAAATTTGAGCTGATATTACTGGTTGATAAGTTAGGCAATTAGGTAATTATCCACAAAAAAGAGAGGACACCAATTGAATCTAATTGATTAATGACATTCTTAAAGTCATTTGTTAAAGTCATGAGGATAATGAAAAAAAAATTGAGGATTTATGTCCTCTGCCTTAAATAACAGCGATTTCACAAACCAAACAGCACAGTAACTGAAATACATGAATTGATCGAGAAAATAATCATCACACCACCACATCTACAAGAATAAAATGCCCATGAAACATTGTTGCATGCGTTATAATGATCAATTTCTATACTACATCATAATAGTCATATAATATGTACTTAGTCATTAGTATTTCTTTTCTTTTATTTTTCTATTAAAATGAAACTCTAAAATGGCTAAATTAACTATATTTGGCAATGATATGACAATAAGACATGATGATGTAGTGAGCAGCTGCTGTTTGGGTACTATTTGTCCGCTCAGCATGAACTTCTGCTACAATATGCGGCATATGGGGGCCCAAAATAAAAAAAAAAATCATGACAATAAAAAGAAAAATGACCTAATATACCAATAAACCTCTTTTTTAAATTCTTTTTTCAGTAATGCCTCACCTGGATCTCTGATGTGCAGCTGTGTCAGAGTTTGGCACCCCCTAACAAAAACTAAATAAATAACAACAACAAAAACATTTTTTAAAAAGATTCATTGACACAAAGTGACCACAGGATGTCACTGTTGTCTATGGAATGGCCAAGAGTTACTGCATGAGGCGCAAAGGATCCACATGAGATGTCTCTATGAAGGTGAATTTGCTAATTAATCATTGTACACGACATGAACTCATTTAAACTGTGATTTTACAGTACTCTCCATAACTATAAAAACATTGAAATTGAAGGCAGTGTGAAGACATATTGTCAAATAGCAAGCAAACTGGAATGTTTTTAAAATGTCATCTAAGGATTTACACTGACTTTTTCATGTCATAATAATATATTTTCCTTACCTTGTTCTTGAGTGAAACATTACAGGGGAATGATGAGATAATGTAAAATATATGCTTCTTTCCCCCAAATCAAAAGAAGGATATTTGGCTTAATAAAGAAATTATGTTCAGTCAGTGTATTCAATCAGTTTTGGAGATGGAACTTAAACCCAGAGTCAATTTTTTTGTACTGTATGTGCACACATACTTGGCCAAAAAAGACGATTCTGAATTGGCTTTAAGAAAAATAAAGTGTTGTGATAATTCTGCTGTGTATCTGTATCAGAGCAGTGTCCATTCGTCTTTAAAAATGGCCCTGAATGAATTATATTTATGGTCTGTTTGCATATTCTCTGTTTGCCCTGATGCTCGCTTAAACACAACATAAGTTCATCAGCTGCACAGTGATTAATCTGCAGTGATTAAGATGTTTTCTTTCTTTCTTTCTTTTTTTATCACAGACCTGAGGTTGAAAACTAACTTATCTTTACACAAAATTCCAAGACACCTCTTGCCACATAATAATCATTATTCCAGGCAGAGTCAGTTTGTTTTGACTGCCTTAAAGGGTTGAACGGGGACAGATAAGAAAACAAACCAATAAGGAAATGCTCATCAACACATTGTGAGTGGAAATGGACTATCTGAGTCAGTCATTCGCTCCTCAAGAGCTGCATGTTTGGAGAATGGCGACCCCCTCTGTTCACTCTGAGGACGTGGAGGGCAGGCCAGCTGCTTTTATCGCTGCTCCACATAAACAGCTGCACATCTGGGCAGGCAGAGACGCCTCGGGGGAGCAGAGGGGAGGCTGAGGACCGACTGCACGACGTGTAAATGAACGAGGCCCTGAAGGGGACGGCGGTCGACGAGCACCCGTTGTCCTCTTGGCTGCTTTTTCGAAGCAGGCTTAGGTTTCTTTTTGGACGCCGAAGGTTCCATGTTTTTTGGGGGGGGGGATTTTTTTTTGTTTGTTTTGCTTTCTTGTTCTTGTTCTTCACCACTGCTTTTGCTGATCGTTTCAAGATAGAGAATGAAGAAGTAGTCGGAGATACCTTTAACATTATCTATTTAGCTTTAAACATCACACATACAAACTTCTGGTGACAACAAGTTTCACTCTTATCTCTAATGCTTTCCAGCGTCTCACACGCAGGAAACACATCTATTCCCACATCATTTTGGAGTGTTTCCATGTTCTCTGTGTTTTTTTGTTGTATGTGTTTATGCCTATTAGTGTAAGCATGTGCAGGCCCACTGGTTTATCCCGAGTGTGCTGACATGGGCGAGCATATTTTCATGCATGCATGCGTGTGTTTCTGCATGTGCGTTGCCGAGGGACATCTGATCTCCGGGCTCGCCGCACGCCACGCTTGCTTGCAGGTGGTCTGTCCACACTTTGGGGCCGAGCAGATTTAATATTTCATATGAGCACAGCACACCCCTGGACGCCATCATTGAGTCCACATGGCCAGCCGGAAAGCTGCTCTGTGAACACTCGGCTGAAATATGCGGCCTGCCAGCCCCCTCTCCACCATGCTGCTCGCTCGCTTGCTGGGCCTCACAATTAAAAGCTAACCACAGCTACAGATGTTGGCAGCTGTCTTTAACCCATGAGATGCCACGCTGACGGGCCAGTCTGCCATTCCGCACCGCGTAAAATACTCAAAGCTGCTGGTAAAGGTTGCGTAGTTGCGCAAGCGCTTGTGTTGGCTAGGTAAAAGTAGTACTCATGTGTTGAAGGAGACTAAAGCAGAAAGAAAAAAGCTGGACAAAAGGGGCAAGAGCTGCCCGGAGCATTTCATTTTGCGAGGTTCCAGGCCAAGTACGCAAGCTAAACCCTCAGCTCCTCCAGTTTTAATGCACCACATAAACAGGAAACCAAAACCAAAAGTGTTTATGGCCACCTTGCAAAATCCAGTGTTAGGGATTCAAGTTCAGGTCAAGATTTCGCCCACCATTCATCGGATTCCAGCGAAGCCAAACCTGGCCCTGTGTTTGCCGTCATGTACGGTGCGGAGTTGGACTTTAGCCAAAGAGAACAGAGGGGACTTCACCAGCACCATTATTCAACAAGGTCAAACCCGATTTAGATTTGAAACCAAAGCCAAAACAGGGCATCTTGAAGCTGTTAGGAAACTATTCCAGATCTTAAACAGACCAGGGGGACTGTGTACATCTCCCTAATTGCACATGTCAATTTATGTACAAGCGCTCGGTTTAGTCAAGCTCCATTACTCCCCCTTTTCTTGCTCTCGTGCTGTATCACTGTCGCTGTCTCCCACTCTTATTCCCCATTCTGTCTTATGCGCACATGCACTCAGCTGCCCCGACAAGGAGATTTGCAGATTACAAATGTGTATATTCTTAAGTGTTGCAACCGGTGTGCTTACACAGAAGGCACAGAAACACACTCTCACTCACACACGCGGGCGGGAATGTTAGGCAAACCAACAACAAGTCGCTGAGACAAACCATGTCAGCTCACAGCTTGACAGCTTGTTAATGTTGTGTGACTTCTCCGGGAACAAAGGATGCATTGCAGAAACTCAAGACTGCATGTAATTAATCCAATCCCGGCAATAACTCTCTCAAATATTTACTGTACTCCACTATCGGCGGCGAGGGAGACAAATGAAGAGCTCGACAAAGACCTCACACAACCATGGGAGTCTGCTCCTTCCGCAGACGGTGACGAGCGGAGCAGGTGAAAAGAGTTGCCGCTCACTTCTGGACCGTCAGGGCCTGTATAATGTTTTAACACACTGGCCGCAACCCCTCGGGGAACCTAACTACAATAATGCTGTCATCACCTGGTTTGAGAGTCGAGGCTCGGTGGTGTGACACGACCGTCCAGCATCCATGGGAGACTGACCAAAGCAAACACCGAGCAGAGAGCACGCAAACCCTCCTCTGTGGTGCTTTCTCTCGCATGTCTCTCATATGTGTAATAGCAGAAATATTTTTGAGCTCTCCTGATCCCAGCACACGTCACGCAGCACTTTTGTCAACAGACACAACACACACACGCAGAAATGGGCAATAAAGATGCATCAAACAACATATTTTTCTACTACTAGTGGCAGAAAATTAAAGCTGCATTTGCGCAGTCAGAAATATGCGCCCTAGCTGTGAATGGAGGTTTATTTTTGGTACTCACGGCACTGATAAATTACATTTAAAGCTGCACTGACTCTGTTTTTGCTCACATGCACGGAACAAATTGAAAACATCACATCTCGCACAAACTTGTCACAGGGAAACTATAGCAATGTTAGTGTTCAAATGCGAATCCAATGTTTCGCTCTCGAGATAAATCCCTCTCTTTAGCTCCTCGATGTTTCACTTTCTTCACAAACTAATCGAACCAGAAAAGGACAGCACAACAAGTTGATGAGGTTTGTGGAGCAAACCCTCCCTTTCGGGGGCAAGGTTTGTAGGAGAGGGATTTTAAAGGTGATGCAGAACTTGACTGTTGGCCAGTGCAGGTGGATGTGGGTGGAGGTGATGTGCCGACAGAGCGCGGGGCAGGTCAAAACAACCGCTGTGCTCTGTACACACTTGAGCCTTTCCAGGGCACTGCTGGGTACTCTGTGTAAGACTCCATCGCTACAATCCAGACGGGAAAATAAGACATGGATGAAGGTGTTACCCACGGAGTTGGTGATTGATGGTCACTGTCTGGAGATATTTTTGAGGTGGTAGAAGACAACAATGTGGAGACAAGGATGAAAAAATTGTTAATACAAAAACACAAACAAAATTTCTGAAATATTTAAATGTATTAACTGCATGTTTTGGCACCACCATTTAAGGATTTTTTGTGTTTAATTTGTGCAAACAGAACCTTTAATTTTGTTGCACATGCAAACGTATCCCATTTCCTTTCATCTTTTCTCCCTCGTTTATTCTAAAGTTTCTATTCTCGCTAATATTTCATTTCTCCCCTTTGCTTGTCCCTCATGGTGGCAAAGGTCAGAGCCCAGGAGAGAGACGAGAGGCTTCGCTTACTAACGAACGGGAAGTGTGATAAATGTACACGCGACGTTAATGCTCTGCTCAGCCTTTACTCACTCAGGTAACTACATCAATCGGACCGCTTCACACTGACGCTGGCACAGTGGAGAACGAGGCCTCCGCTCAAGAATTCACAATAGCCTCTCAGTCTCTGCAAGCTGTCTATTTTGGATGTGAGTAAATAGCCATGTTTGGAAAGCAATCTTCAGGCAAACAGTTTTACGTCTAGTTAGAGGAGGAAGGCTCCGGCAAAGGCGACTTCTAGCAAGGAACAAATAAACAAAGTTGACTCATCAATTTCTCTGCATCTGACGGCCACTGAAGAAACTGATGTAATGTAGGGCTAACTAATCGCTGCAATCTCATTGTCAGCGCAAGTGTGAGTAACCACGAGGAAACCGAATTGTTTTGATTTGTTCAGTCATTTGTGGTTTCCTCCAGCCGGCGGCAGGTTGTAACATTCTGACAGTCATTTCCGAGATGCAGCGCTGGTGTGAAAACACGGCACTAATTGAGCTGTGATTAATCCAAGTCGGTGCGGAGGGAGACTTTCAAAGCCTCGCTGTGAGTCATAATGGCTTTAAACACTAGAGGGTAGCCTATTCAAGCGGGATTAGCTGTCGCCCACTTCACAGAGATGAAATTACCCTACCCCGCCAAATATTTCAATAGTGGGGAGATAGGGCCATTAAAATACCTTTAAAAGGTCATAGAAAGCCAACTTCAAGGTTTGTTGTCTCACCAGTTCTGAGTTACACCGAGAGGCGGTCGGGACGTCTTATGGGCCCCGCGAAGAGGGGGGTCCTGCAATTCTACAGGTTCACAGGAAAGATGGCCAAGCATGTTTGCTCATGCCATGGGACACAATGTTTTCAGAGTAACAGCAGGAGCAGCGGAGGGGGCGTGGGGTGTGGGGAGGTAGGGAAGAAGGAGGAGAAAAAGCTCTGTGAGTCTGGTGGCCACATGTCGCTGTTGCTGCTCGGTGCTCGGATATCGCAGGCTTTCGTGCTAAACATCGTCGTGGAGGCTGAAAATAAACCCTGTCCAAATACAGGCGCTGGGTGGTGGACCGGTGAGGACAGGCCCCAGACTGAGACTTTCACCAGCGATCTCCTCCATCCAGCTTTGGACCCTCCAGGGCCAAAACATCGAGCCTGACCTCTAGCCCCAAACTTCCAACTCCGACCAGCTAAGGGACTGTACAAAAATGACCGGGGTGAGAACGGGGATTGAATTCTTTACGGCCTTATCAGATTAGATCCCACAAATCAGTTAAATGATGCCCAAGCTGAATGGCTGGAAGTGTTTTTCCAAACATACTTTAAAAGTGTTAAATATCAAAATGAATATTATATATCAATGATGAATGTCAATACATATTTGTGGTGTATCTATTTGATTTTTTACAATTAATGTCATCTGGCAGGGAAGAATCTGGGATAAGAAAGATTTTCCCCCAAAATCCTTAATGCTTCAGCGAAAGGAAAAGAAAATACACAGCCCTTCTCTGACCCCGCTCCTCCTCTAATAATTTTTGTACTGTCCCTAAGGCTGTGTGAATTGTTATTTTTCTCCTCTTGTTTTGTTTCTGTTTCAAATATAAAAGATTTCCTTTAAAGCGGTTTGAAACATCATCGTGGATTACACTAGAATTGAATCATTTTCTCTTTGCAAACTTTTACAGCAACAATACTGGCCCTGTGTTGCCATACTGGGAGCAGACATGTCTATATTAGTGTCAGAGACACCCAAAGGTATGTCACATTACCACACAGTAAAACAGGTTAAAGAGGACCTTAATTGCTCGGTTGCTGTCCTTTGAAAAGCTCTGTTTTCCTTGGAAGAGAACTTTCCAAAAGCAGACGAGCCGAGGTCGAAAGCAGAAGGAGAGAGCCACATCAAACGAGGAGTGTGCATGAATCTGTCAGCAATGAAGGGCTATTACTACAGTAGCAGCACCCTGCCTCAGGGAATATGCTGTCAGCTTCCTCATTAAAAGACTGACCTGGGCAGGAGAGAGCCTCGGGTTAGTTCACATTTTCAGGTTTGACTCTTTTGCAGTTTATCTGTCATTCTCAAAAATCTAGCGAATCTCATGACGAAAACAAAATTGTGAGCGACCTTAAATCAAAATGTTCTCATGCCAAGCAAAATGCGTGTGTTTGTGTGTGTGCGAGCGTGGGAGACGGAGGGAGGCCAAGAGTGAGATAAACAGCGTATGTGCGTTTGCATCCTGTCTGAGAAATTAGAAACACAAACACATCGGATCTTAAACAAGCTCACCACAGCCAACTCCTGCGAGCAATTAGAAGAGCATCGACACCATTACGCACAGACTCTGACACGCTATGCCTAAACCCCTCACCTTTCCCAATGAGTAAACAAACGCAGTGGTGATAAAGCTAATGGGGCTCCGGCAAACGGGCCACATGAGGAGTAAAAAAAAAAAAAAAAAAAAAAAAAAAAAAAGAGGGAGTGATCCATCGACGTCGCGGGTAACCTTCGCCAGCGTCCGGCCGGGGGACAGAGGAACCACCGCGGAGGTTGTGCAGTAGTTAGTGAACCTGTCTGTCTCCTGTCAGACTGCTGTCACACACACATCTAGCCAAGCATCAATACACACTGGCCTTTCCCCCCGTTTTCCAGGCCCGTACGCACTGAACGCGCATGTTTTGATTGCTGACGGCCATGTCAGGAGTCAAGTAGAGCCTCTTAAAATGTGGCCTAGGGGCAAGGGTCATCCGCTAATGAGTAAAAGCTTTTTTTCCCCCTTTGTTGGCGGGGAGGGAGTAAGGAAATGTGCTCACTAGGTGGTAGGGAGGTGAGGGGGGGGAGGGAGGGGAGGAGAGAACGTGTGAAGGGATGGGCAGTGGCAGGGGAGAGGAAGGGTGAAAGGGCCGAGCGGGTGGAGGGAGGGGGTGTCAGGAAGTAGAGCGAGAGGGGAGGCAAGAGGTGAGGTCTCAGGTGAGAGGGGGTGATAATGATAAACTGTGTTTTTCTGTCGTGTTTGACAGAGGGACGGAGAGATGGGGGGGACACAGAAGGGCAGGATCAAGACTTCTGTATGGTTTTAGCTTTTTTTTTTTCAAACACATCACCAACATTGTGTTTTTTCTTTTTTAATGAAATTTTCATCAAACTGTCTGTCTTATTTAGGTGATGGCAAGAAGGAATTATTCATTTAAAATGCAAATTCACACACTTGGTTTTGTGTTATGGCAGTCACAGTGGCTGATTGTACACTTTATTTGGTCTTTTGGTGCACTAGTGTTTTTTTTATATGTATAATAATAATTGTTGGGATATAGTGCCAGACAACAGTTGTATTGTGAGGAGAGGTAGAATAAAACAGGGTAATGGAGAAAGTCTTGACATTTCTTAAAAACCAAAATATGTTGACAGTGTTCATAAACCATCTATCACTTGTGAAAAGAATTTAAAAGTAAAAAAACTTGCTCTTTGAGAGAAAGAGTGATAGCTTCAAACTATTTCGCTTTTGAAAAGATCCCTTTTTGGTGGATGAAAGACAAAAAACAGAGGAAAAAATGTGTTCTTTTCAAATGTATCTGCTGTAGTGTGGACATTGTCTACGTCTCACGCTGCCTTTTCTGTCGTCAATGTGCTCCCCTTTCATTTCAAATCTAGTTTTTCTCAGTTTGTTAATGGCTCATTCTCAGTCTCATGTTGCCTATAACACTGTTTAACTTACATACACATGCGTTATGCTGATCTTCCCTTCCTGCTGCATACTGCTGTAGGGGCTTGTCCAAGGCCAGACAGCCTGACCCTGACATGCTCAGGTTGTTTCAAATGCTCCCTGTGCAGTTTTTGTGGCTCCCTCTGTAACCTGCTGGGCCTGGGACCCTGTCAGGGTGGTACATATATGAGGATGTGTAGATGAGACACTGGCAGAGAAGAAAGCCAGCCCTTGTGCTCGGACAGTTAACCTTAAGTGCTGCAATACCTTTGAGTGCAAAGAGACGCTCTTTGTTCCCCTCCGCTCATCTGATCTGGCCTTTACCTCTACAGCCAAGAAGCGTGTGCGTATGTGTGTGTGTGTGTGTGTATGCGTGTGTGTATATGTGTTTGTGTTAGCAGTGGCGGGCTGTTTGAAGCCTCTCTGATGGTTCTTTTGGTGCTCTCCAGGAAACGTTTGCCTGTGCATTGGATGAGCTCCTCCAGATGTTCCCATAATTCCCCCGCATGTGTACGTGCGTGCCCGACTGTGTGAGTACATCTAAACGTGTGAGTGTATGTGCGTGCGTGTGCACGCCTATGTGTTTAGATAGAAAGAGGAGGGAGGGGGGCCATGTTCCAATTAGAGATGGGTAAACTGTTGATGTAAAAGAAACTAAAGCTAACATTTACAGGCCATGACTCTGTGATGTCTCCCATTGTGACTTCAGTCTGCTCTGTGGCATCGGGCCTAAAGCACCGCTCCAACGAGAGAAGGGCCAGAAGGATTGTTTTGAAATTCCACATTATAGTTTCCAAAGTGCACTCCGGTGCTCTAAACACATTTTAATGTACAATCACCATAGAAAACACTTAAGAGTGCCCACCCCCCCTTGTCTGACCTTTAAATGCCCTGCTGAACTGTCGATGAGCGGGAGCAAGATTGTAGCTGACCTGGGACTTTGACCTCCCAGTGGACTGGGGGAGCGAGTTAATATATGATTTTCTTTTGTGAAAACAGAGTACTGCAAAACAGCCATAAAATCTCTCACAACTTAATGGCCAATAAGAGACAAACCTGCATGTGTATATTCCTCCTCAGTGGCAGGGGGGTCAATCTCAAGTGAGAATAAGTAGAAGTATGGGCTTATGCTGTAAAATGCTTGAGATGAAGGAAAAAGATTCTCATAAAGGTTGCATGTGTCCAAAACTAATCCACCGTACTAAATTTATAAAGTGACTCAAGGCACAGTCTTGTTTTTGATCTTGTCAGTTCCCTCTTGACCTTGGAAAACAGGAGTCCTCTCAAAGGTCACTTACTTGCTTGTTTCCGAGCTTTTATTGGTATCAAATAGTCCTCATCAGAAGATGGAGTTTTCTCATTTGTAACAGAACTGTGAATCCTTAATCTTTTCATATAGTTTTGCTATAAAGGCCACGTTCATGGTAAAGGTTAATTAA
>JAOXYL010000113.1:8491583-8502398 GCA_028564955.1 Terapon puta
TGTGTGTGTGTGTGTGTGTGTGTGTGTGTGTGTGTGTGTGTGTGTGTGTCTATGTAGGTAAGAGAGAGACCCAGTGTCTCTTTAAGGCTTATCATTTTGGCTCATGGGCTAAGCTAGCTATTTACTGTAACTGGAATGTAAGGAGGTATGTGCCACAACACAGACAGCAGATCCCCAATGGCTCGCAGTCACCTAAGACGGACAACACACTCCATCACACTATTATGTCTATTCAAGAAAATGGTTAAAAAAAAAAAAAAAAAACTGTTTCAAAAGCTTTGCAACAATGGTGCGTTATATCCCTGAGACGGAAAGACAACTTTTGAGCTGACGAGAAGTCTATCCTCTCATGTTCGCACACAGACCAAAGAGCTGATAACACCACTTTGATCAGGAGGACTAAAAATCTATATCCAAAACAAGAGGGCTGTTTGCTTACAGAGACCGTCTCCAAGTGAACTCAGTCAACCTTTACCCACCCCACCCCCCCCCCACACAAACACGAGGAACTGAATACATCCATCTCAAAAGGGGCTCATCTCTTAGTAACGCTTCCCCACTTGAGGGATCACACAGGTTGTGGTGACGCTGATGACAGGCCTTCTGCTCTTTGACACCACTGTCATCAGTGGGAGAGTCTTACATGCAGGGATGGTGTGTGTATGATTCGCTTTTAATCTTGATACGGCCACAACATCAAGGGCATTTTCTCGGAATGTGTTCCAGACTGTAACCTTATTTTTTTTTATATGAAAATGTTTGGAGACGCTTCTTCTTCTTTACAAATCTTTACAAATACTCTCTAAAAAAGGGAAAATATTCTCAGCATTCTTCAACAGGCTTTTTTTTTTCTTCTGGTAGGTTTAACCAGCGCAGCAACGTGGCTCTAATGATTCAGATTTTTGACACGCCATTTAAATATGCTACATGTCATTGAATCACTCTAATAAAATTACTGAATTTTCAACCACAACAACGGAACCACAGAGCAGACGTTTCTGCTCGGTGCTCCGGAGCGAAGTAGGTCTTTGGTCATCATTTGGAGCCTGTTCCACTGGAGAGCACCCAAGCATTACTACACAGTGAGGATGCACATTAACAGGAACATTGTGTGTGTATGTGTGTGTGTGTGTGCGCGCAACATTCAGTTTACTTGTGTGTGAGCATGTCTGGGTTTGTATCTGTGCGATTATCTCGGCCCCTGCATGGCTCACTGTACATGCAATCAAGGATCTTTTTCCTAATAGCATTAGACTTTGACCTCAGACTGACCCCCCTTTCTCGGTCATGACACTAGATCCAGTGTGTGCGAAAGAGAGGGTGACATGCATGTGTGTGTGCACGAGCTGAACGGCGAGCGCGCGGGGAGCGTGCATGTCCGTACGTGCGCGTAAATGTGTGCCACCGTTCGCATGTTCGTGAGAACTGTGGCAAAGAGAGAGAGGAGGGTTCAGAACATGATCAGCTCTATTACCCATGGGGTGGGGGTATAACGTGTGTGTGTGTGTATGTGTGTGTGTGTGTGTGTGCGAGTGTGTGTGTGTGCACATCTCTTACAACAAACGTTCATTGTACAGCGAGGGCCTCTCCCATGATTACAGGGATTCATAGCACTCAAAAACACTGACCATACAGAACATCTTGTAACTGTAACCAGCCACTGACAAAGCTGCAGGCTAAAACAGACAGACACTCAAAGTGGTGCGATGATGATGAAAGAAGATGTAAGGCAGGCGGGGAGTAACTTTCAACTCTGGAAAAAGTCATCACGTTCATTTTGCTGGCTTGTTTTTACCAGAGGCGATAAAAGAAGATTTGAAGTTAAACCAAACTCAACAACTTTCCACCACATTTATCAGCATTGTGGGGTTGTGTTTACCCGTCTTGATCAAATAGTCACAGAAAAAACATTGAATTCCCAGATTGCAAAATATTTTAAGAAGGCTCAGAAGACATTTGAACTGAGCAACAGAGAGAGAGACACATTTTGCAACAACAAATGCAGACCAGGGTGCAATTAGGCCGGAGCAGTCAACTGCCCTTGGCTTTGCTCGATCCCCCTTGGCCTCTCTCTCTCTCTCTCTGACCAGAGATAATGTGATCAGACTATGCACATGGCTCTTCAGATGTGTTTCCTGAGGAATTTGACAGGGATGGTGGGAGGGAAGAGGGAAAGGAGGGAGCAGGGCAACAGGTTACCACGGGAACAGCCAAAACTCTGGCCTGATTTTATCATTTTAGATGCCAGTAATCAGTTTACGTTTATGGTCATGGGGATTGTGTTTTGTAATCAGCTGCCATATTTCATGTTAAATGTCCTTCTCTGGTTAGTACTCTTAAGCTCTAGATTGTTTGAGTTCACAGTGATCTTTGTATAGTGGTGGCTGCTCCAAATAATGCTGAGACAAATGACAAAAATCCAACATTAACCTGCCTTTAGAAGAATAATTTTAATGGTTTGCTAACCTTCTTGGAAACAAGTGTGTTGTAACCAAAGCTTAAAATTATTTTAAATAACAACTGTGGCTCCACATCGAGCCAGAGTGCCCAACAATACTCAATGTCCTCATTTGTGTTGACAGAAATAAAACAGAGACCTGCAATGTCTCTTGTTGTTGAATAGTGTAGCTTTGGGATTTTATTTGCTCCCAGTGAGCAGCTCAACACTGAGAACATTCACAGTCAGTGAGATCACTGAGAGCAGGTTAATGGTTTTGTTAGCTGTAGGATATTTCTGAAAGGCAAAAACTCTGATATAGATGATGAGCAGCAGGAATTTGCTTTCTTACACTGATTTTGCTCTCTAAAGGGAAAGAGGAAATTAAAAACACTCTGGCAACTACTCGCAGATGATTTATGTAACAGGTTATGGGTAAATAATACAAATCTAAACCATCAGGTACCATTAAGAGAAGGTCAACACCTGGGACAATATTTTCCTTTAACAACCAAAATAAATTGATCTCTTTGCCAGACTCCCCCACCCCCCAAAAAATTAATACATAATTGCCCAAATATTAAACCCATTTGCAGTCGGATTTTGGCGAGTTTTGTTTCCCTACATGGTGGCAGAGAAACATGAGTAGAAAAGTATAAGACTGTGCCAAGGACGCCATGCGCCAGCAGGCCGCAAACAGTTTTTCTCCTGCAGCTTTACAGTATTAAATGACACAATGCCACTACAATCATTTGTTACAAAACAGGTGGAAACATGTAAGCCCTTGTATTACAAAGTCATTCGACAATGGTAAACCGGAGCCACATCTGTTATCCCTCCCTGAATGTTTCTGCAGACTTTGTCGAGAGCGGACATAAATGTGCCGTTTTAAGCCTAAATTACGCACAGCGGAAAACAGAAAACCTTTACATTAAGATGCAATAACTTAGAATTAAAGTTCAGCTTAACGATTAAACACTGTTTTTTTTCTCATCCTGGCTCGCACTCTGAGCCGTGTCATTTCCATCTCTCGCATTACGCACACCGGGATGACACGAAGCAGACACAGGTGTTGGATCGGGCGAAATCTGTGCCAAACCCCGGGGGAGAACGGGGAGAAATGAACAGATCGGCATGATGTAAATATTTTAATCATGTTGGAAGAATGAACCCGCGGAGAAATTGGACTCTCTGTTTGGGAAATGACCTCACGGTGTTGGTTTGTCAGCTCTCCGGCACAAAAGGCTTTTAACCTGCGGGCGAGCTCCACCATTACTGCGCCGTGCGTCCCCCCCAAAAAACATCTTTATCTCACTTTATCTATTTTTTTCTGTCAACTAGTCGGACTGTGAGATTTTTTTAATGGTAACTTATCCTTCAACACTTCTGTCCGGACCCTCTGTGGAGTCGCTCGGACGCGCAAAAAAAGCACCAGAGGATCCCAAAACCTCAAAAGTCGCAGACTGTCAGCGAGATCTGATTCAACAGGTTCCTTTACTAAAATCCGTGATCTCTGTGAGGTGCGAAAGTGTCGGTGGACGGGGGGCTTACCATCAGTGGAGGTCCAGGTATCCTCGAATGAAGCGAATGTGAAAAGGGAAGGTGTAAGGCAGTCCCGGGCGTAAAAGCACGAAAAGCGCCGAGGTGAGCCTCAGAGGAGAAGCCGGGTGCCCCCTTTTTTTGGCTCGTTAATCCTTTAGCGACACCTCGACGAGGGCGAGAAAAGGGGGGACGCCGGCTCGGGGTGTCTGCGCGGCGAGCTTTCCCTATCCGTCTCCGGCGCTGCTTCTGAGGGGCGGGCGGCGCGCAGGACGGCCAGACTCTCCAAAATGATCCAGCATCTATGGCCCCTTGCAGTTTTTATGTGTCCGCCCAATTTACCCTCCCAGCCTCCTCCCTCCCTCCCTCCCTCCCCGACCCCCACCTCCCTAATCTGTCTCAAACACCTTGGATAACCCCCCTTCTCTCCTCCTCCACTTTGAATAATAAGAGAGAGAGAGAGAGGGAGAGGGGGAGAGAGAGAGAGAGACGGCTCGTTGCGCGCGCTACTTTCTTTTTCATTACGCGAAACCTTTGTGAAAATTTGACTGTGAATGACAGCGGGTTTGGATGGTCAGCGCTTTGGATCTGCATTTAAATGCTGGGTCCCAGACGGCAAACTAACTTAGGTAACCTCGTGGTGCGTTAAATAAGACAGGAGCCATGAACCTGCAAATATTAAGAGAGGAGAAGGGAGGCTTTCGAATTGGACCCCAGGGGAGGTCTGAAATGTGGGAACCAGACTAATATTTTAAGTGCAAATCAGAATAATATAAATGTTTAAAACAGTGTAACGACAAACTAACATTAGACTCATTTTCAGAAATAATGTCTAAATAATTTTCCCGCTTTAAATGACTGGCCTGCTCTTCATTTGTCACACCCGCCCGAAAATCCTGTCAGTCATTAGTCTCTGCTCAGCATCGGCCCTGAAACAAAGCCAGATATTGGGGAGGACGAATACAGATTGTTTTCCGAAAATCTGTCTTTATTTCCACCTTAAGTAGACGTGGGGACATTTGTTCATGGATTTATTTGGCGTCTTTGGAGGCAACCCTGAGTGTTAACGAGGCCTTCACAGAGTCTGAAGTTCTTTCTTTCATTAGAACCTCCTCAGCTTCTCTATTTATTGACTTCCTAGTATTTTTTAGGTGATCCTTGCCTAGATGTACATTGGATAATGTACCTTTAAATAAGAGGTTTTTCCTTGAACCCCATTTAAGAAGGGTGGATGTTTTAAGTGTAGACCCAAATTAATGCCATATACCTCCAGTGAATCTTTAATAAATCTTTACACTGGTTCTGATGCTCATTCGAGTGTAACATAAAGTTTAAAGTGGGGTCCAACATTCCACCCTCCCAAATCCCACAGGAGACCAGTGCACTTGTACATCTTTGCAATGACTCTTATTGTACACTTGAGCTGTAAAACAAAGTGCATTAGGTCCTTTCCTCGAAAGAAATAAACTCAAAACTTACCAGCACATGTACGCACAATAATCACATCCATTCCACTTTAACATGGTATTTCTAATATTCTTTATACTTATACTTTTTCAAAAACAGATTGAATCAAGCTGTTTTCATTTAATGTGTCTGAAAAATGAAAAGACATCTTTCTGCTACTATTTTTGTCTGACAGAGGCAAAAGCAATATACTTGATTTATTTCAAAATACAGTTGTTGTAACACCATTTATTGTTTCTGGAAGAGGGATTACTATTTTATTGATTCTACTTCATATATAAAGCTGATTAATTTTCTTTTTTCCTAGAGTTAGCATCACTTTTAACTGCATCATATCAAATATCAGATGGTTTCAATGAAACCAATTTTTTGACAACTTACATACAACAACATGCTACAAACAACAGACTTATTCTGATATGCTGTTTTAAAGTATGTTCAAGAACTGAATGTATATTTTATTTACTTATTTATTTATTTATTTTCAAGAAAGTAAACCTATAGATGCTGACTGGCTGCACTCGTCAATAGTTTACCCACAGCTGGGCTGCTGTTTTCTGAAGTCTTAAGGTGCGACATGGGACGAGAAGTTTCCAGGCTCTAGGGAGTTTCCGTACTCATAATGACCAACACCGCTGAGGTGGATGAACTATTTGATAATCTCAGTAGTGTTGTTGTCATAGCCTGAGGATTTACCCTCAGCTAATGATTGAATTTGGTTCAAACATTTTCACTGATTTCATTTCTGCTGAGAGTGCAAGAAGGGAACAAAAGCTATATTCAGTCAGGCCGGGATGAAAATAGTTGAAAAAGAAGGATTACAGGTCTGACACTCTGTTATTTACTGTTCAAACATGGAGATAAATCGGCTACAGGGACTCTTTCATGCTTTAAACCTGCTCTGGGTTGCTGTGGTCGTGTAAGGGCTGTAAGGAAAAAAAACCTCCTTGTGTTGTGAGGCCTTGTTGACTGGGACTGAACAGTGAGACTGGGACTGATCTGGGATGCAGATAATCTATCATTGTTCGCCGTGGTGCCTTTACCTTTGTGGCCCTACTCCTAAACATTGTTTGCACTGTGGGCCTCTTCAAATCAGAGAATTTATTTAGTTAATCATTAGTGATTTCCTCAGTCACACTGACACACCATTTGCTAAGACTTTTCGCTCCATTTAGCTCTTGACTGTTGGGCCCTAAAGTCCAAAACGCTTGGCAAAAGCTGCAGATAACTGGCATGTTGTGTGTGCAAGTGCATCCGTGCATTCATGTGTGTGTAGCTGTGTGTGTGTGTGTGTGGCATTTGGAGGGTTTCTTTGTGACTCAGGCCACTTCCTCACCTTCTGCTGCATACCTTCAGCATGACTCTGTGTGCTGCATCTCAAGCTGTGATTGTCTCATTCCAACACTATTACTAAAACCATTTGTGTCTTGTCTCTTTGATGGGGACCTTGTCATGCATAATTTATTTCTGGTCAAACTCGCGGCCTTTCTTGTGGTATCCGTAATTCATGTTCTCATCTTTCAAGTTTGGATGAGTGGGATTAATCACGCTGATGACCTGCTGTTGCACCGCTATATTAAAAATGGATCAAACATTCCTTTTTGATATCATAAGATTATTGGAGCTACAATTTAATATTGAATACAGCTGAGGGTGCTGAAACAGCAAAAAGTGTTCCAGCTCACTGGCACTTGATATTAGAAACTAGAGAGATGAAATATGATGTTTATACACTATTTTATATTATTACAGTCATGACAATATTGGCAAGCCCAATCAAAAGCAATGGAACTGTTTTCAAGGTTGTGTAGGTCATTTTTATCATCTATCGTGTATCATTCTTAATATGACATATTGCACTCTTTAAATTAGCTTTAAATCAAACATTGCTGCTGCCTGACATCACTGAGGTGTTGTAACATTTTAAGTTTGTTTAACACTCTTGCAAAGTTGTTAGACATCCTGATGATAGGTGTTGTGTTACTTCCCTTCATGTTTTCACACAAAGTCTGCTGCAGTGTAACGGAGACGTTATGATATCACGTCTGCATTAGGCGAACTAACAAAGGCTCAATTATAACATCACAACAGGATGTTTTTGTGGGCTATTGAGATAGGTGAGATATAGCAATGTTACGTCAGCATGATGTCAATGATCTGTAGATGTGTCAAAGACAACCCGGCAAGACTACACCAGCATTACCTGAGACTGCAAGATGCAAACCGCAGATAAGAAATGTCAGACAACAGAGTTCTGGAGCAATTTGTTGTGCAGATAAGACAAAGATCAGCCTGTGCTAGAGGAAAATTAAAAGTTTGTACAAACAAAGATGGTATAAAGGGGATCATAATCATTTTAGAAAGCATATAACAACACTTTTAATGTCCATGTGTGCATTAATTATTGTACATTTCTGTGAAAGTTTCATGATTTATACAAATTTTCTTTGTGTTTCCATGTAATCATTTCTTTGGGTGGATCTGTGTCACTCGTGGTGAGTGAAGGTGTCCCTCCCTGCTGACGGCGGCAGTATCTCATTTTGTGGCAGATGTGTATTTGGCGGGAACCCTTTGCGGTTTTCTTCATCATTCAAACAGAGAAATGACTCTTGCAAGAAATCACTCCTTTGATTATTATTCCACTTTTGCTCTCTGATGATTATTTATTTACAGAGTTTGATCAATTAGAATATCTTACTCTCTCTCAAGAGCACACCCACACAAAATATTCAGCAGTTTATGTAAAATCAAGTGTCATCTGGGATGTGAGGCACTTTGCAAGTCTTATTCAGGAGAAAAAAAGATCTACATTTCACGAACAAAAATTTTTGGCTCATAACAAAAAATGTATTTTGGCCCATAAGGTGATTTAGTAACTGTGAATTAGATTGTCTGAAAATCAACCTGAATACACTATTTGTTATTTAGGACTTCAAAGGTTTTCAGTGTGATATTGTGAATATTTTGGAAAGCATTTATCAATCTTAAGAACCCTTCTCTCACTTTGTTTCATTATTGAAACATTCGGGAGATCACTCTGAAATGCACTTTTTATGCCCCATTATTTATTTCTATCATTATCAAGTAAATATTTCTGTGGTATGCTCTGTTTATATTATAACACAGGTGCAAAACGCTGCCATACCCAGCGGTGCAGCTTATAAGGGTTAGGCTTGCTGAGTTCCCTCCGCACAGGGAGCCTCGGCCCTGTTTTACCCACCAGGGAGCTGCGAGCACTTAAAGATATGCTGTGGATGTCCCTTCCTAGGTGCTGACCAGGCTTAGCCCCTTTGAGCCCCTCTAGTTCCGAAGGAGATTACTGAGTGCGGGTGGCTTAGACCCACAGGCAGCAACTGACTGACTTATTTCACTACTTGTGATATGAACCTCTGATCTCACAGTCTGGGATTCTGTCTGTGCAGCTGAAAAAAAAAAAAAAGGTTGCAAAAATACCTCATTAAAAGCTGTGAAGTATTCATGCCTCTCGTCCGTTTTTTCCTCTTTTTTTTCTTTCTTTTTGTGCACATAATTTGGAAAGTTCACCTGCCTCCGCTTCGCTTTGCATGAGCAGGGCACAGTCACGGCGCTCACTCATCTTC
Organism: Terapon puta; assembly: GCA_028564955.1. Classification (NCBI taxonomy): domain Eukaryota; kingdom Metazoa; phylum Chordata; class Actinopteri; order Centrarchiformes; family Terapontidae; genus Terapon; species Terapon puta. The sequence continues at coordinate 8,500,626 of JAOXYL010000113.1, forward strand.
TGACATTTGCCTCTGGCCATTTGGGGAAGAGGTCAGCGGCGCTCGACTGCTTTGACGTCTGCCGCAAGAGTGGGGTGACTTCACCTCTGCCGCACTGTCGCTAAATCCTGCTCGGAGCCGCTCACCTGTGAACGTCAGCCCTTAATCAGCAGCGGCTCAAAGGTGACCCGGGCCGCCTAGACCCCGAGCCCGGTGTCTTAACACACCTTCATTTTCTCTTTCTTCTCTTTCAAACGGCCCGTGAAGTGCTCACTAGTGCAGACACGCGCCGCAGCCATTGATCAAACCTCGGCTCTCCCTAAAGCTCGGACATCTCGTTGGAACATTCTTCAGCATGGCCGCCTTGTGTTTCTCGCGGGTGCTCGGGCTGCGGCGTGCTTGTCCTGTAATCCCCTAACCCGGCCCGGGGACCTGAAAGCCTGTAAGTGGTGTGAGGGGTTAAGGGAGGGAGAAGGACGAGGGAAGCGGAGTTTGAGGATGGATTGGACAAACTATTTTAATCCCTGTAATGGAATTGGCATGTAAACTCATGAACCTAGAAGTAAACAGAAAGAAAATGGAGAGGGATGGATGTTGAATCGGTCTGAGCCTTTCCGGGGGAGCTGTGTTGAAACTCACAGTCAGCCCCCTCGAAACTGTTTGCAAACGCCCCCCCCGCCCCCCCTTCACCAGAACAAAGATAGGTCCGAGTCTTTTCCGGCCCATCTCCTTCAACAGACATTGCTGTTTAGATGAACTCAAGTTTCCTTCTATAAAGAATGTTTAGGTTTCAAGTCCCAGATTTTCTTCAGGTTTTCGCTCTTGTCCTGTGGTCAAAACTAAATTCATACAGAAACGTTTGGCCTGAATAGCTGAGAAGGTATCTGCAGTTATTTTAACGATAAGATAAAGGGATTGGAGTTGAGAATAAAAAAAGCAGCCACGCCGAGCCATCATCTCATACAACACTCTTGCTGGAGAATATCATCAGACCCATTAGAAAGAGAGATCATCAGTGACACTCCGGTGCGAGCGATTGAGGTTCGCTCTGCCGGATGATGTGGAGTTACCGGCCGGCTTCCTGCCAAGTGAGTGACAGCGCTTTAATGTCCCTCCATCTCCTGCTGTCCCTGGTGCAAACCTGCCCCTGCCAGATGTTATCAAAGCAAGCCGGTCAAGTGAGTGGCGGAGGGGGGCCTTTTTTTAGGCCTTTCTCTGCCTCTGTCAGAGAGGCAGGGAGACACACTCGGCCTTCAACACTGTCCAGACGCAGCCTGAGTGGGACAACGCCTGATGCTGGGACCCTGGGGGGTTGCACCAGGAAACTTTCTCGATGGATTAAAAAGCTTTTTTATCACAGTTTGGATTGGCACTTGAAGACACTCCTTTAATCTGAGAGGGGAATTGACTTTGCCCACACTTGCGGTCCCTAAGAGGCCAAGCCAAGAGGCAGCCAAATGAATTCCCCAGCGGTGGCGCTGCTTTGTGATAGAGAACCTCACAAGTGTTGTGTCCCGGTGCTCGAGAGAAAAATAGATTAGACTTGAATAGATGGAAATTGACCAGAATAGAACATAATTAAATAAAATGCAGTGTGGTAGACTGATGCCGTGCCCTGCAAGGTCCTATGACTAGAGCTTCAAAAACGAATAACTGGAATTCTGTTTGGATCAAACTATGTAATACCCTCAAAATCATGTTATGAAGTCACTGTACAAAGTTCCTATTCACCAAGAAGCCTTCTGCATATTTGATTTTCATGATGTACAATAATACGAATGTAGACATTTTCCA
>JAOXYL010000113.1:8550609-8566813 GCA_028564955.1 Terapon puta
ATACATAGAGAGATTGTGTAGATATTCCATTTGGGAACACCTATATATGGTTGGATCCATCAGTGCTGTAATGCCCAAATGGACTTTACTAATAGCTTTTACAGCAGACAAACATCCTGTGCACTCAGCAGGTTTGTCGTGCTCCTCAGCCTTTCACCTCTGCTGAGGGAGACTCTGCTGACATTTGCAAGTCTGATGTCTGCGTTATCACGGAATGAAGGATTTAGTCAGATCTGAGACTTTGCTGATTTGATTAACAAATGCCAGAAAGGTCTTTTTAAATGTCAGATGAAGACACTCTCTTACAAATGATTCAGTGATGGAAGGAACACATATAGCCGATTTTGTTATTTTCAGTAGTGTGTCATGTTTCTAGGACAATCATTTCATCATGTTAGTGTTTCAGTTATCCCAATAAAACACATTTACAGATGGTGAAGATGTATATGAATAACTCTAGTTACTGTCAATCAATGTTTATATTTTAAGTGCCGCTATGTATCTTATGAAAACAGCAGCACGCAAATGTTATTTTAGACTGTATTTCAAACCATGTATCGCTTCTCCTTTTGTCAGTGTAGGATTTAGATCACTGACAGAAAACATTATTTAGTCTGGATAACATGGGTCATTCATCTTCATTTGAAAAGTCTTTACCTGCTCCTGATACTTCCTGTATCTGTCTTACATTAGTGCCTGTATTTCAGAGTTATTGGAACAATTACATTTTTTTATTACAACAATAACCTTTCTATGAAAAATGTGATCTTTACTTCTCTAGAGATGCAAGATTCATGTGTTCTATCTCCACAGAAATATTGTATTGAACCACACTATAAGACATTTTTCTCATCTGTCCAGCTTCAAGTAACACTTAGAGTTCTCTTTGTGTGTTTGTGCTCAGTGTGCTCTTTCCTCGATCAGAAGAATTCAACATCAGTTCTGTAACACAGTCCTAATATGAACTCTTTTTATATAAAATATAAACTTTTAATATTTTATTTCACTTACCCGAATGGAAACACAAAGCTACATACTGTTAGGACCACGTGCTATTACTTGTGTGTCACTTTTTGATCTTGAAATGTTCACAAATTTGTATATATAATATTTGTATTTTTTATTAATGTGTAGTAGTAATGTGTTTTGTAGAATATGAACTTCCACTCACGTGTATTTTAAATAATTGGTGGTTTGCATTTTGACATGCTTGGTCTTGACACTGAAGACAGTAGATTTCTGTAATGAGTGTGAAACAGATGCTACCTCAGTCATCTTAGGCATCTGTCAAGCTGCGCTGCATAGTGAGCTGCAGGCTTACTTATATACCTGCCTATTACTCAGGCATTGTTTGAGGTTGTTTTCATGATATCCACCTGCAGCCATCAGGTTTCCTTCAGTAACCCTCACAGGCTCCAGGGCCTTGAAGTTGTAACCTGATCGCAGCGCTGCTTGATGGACTGGCCTGTTCAAGAGTGATGACAGTGGTAGCCTGTGTGACTGACACCAGGGAAATGGCCATTACTCACTCTCTCTTGGTTGTTAGTTCTCTCCCACCTGCCCCCTTTCTACCTCCCTTTTCTGTTCAAATGGAGTGGATATCAGACGAGTGCTAAAACTACATGTCACAAGCGCAAACGCTGTCAAGGTACTGTAAAAAACTAAGTTTTTGTTTTTGTTTTACTTCTGCTGTTTTAGACCTGCAAGCTTTTTATCCTTTCTCCTAGTAGATCCTTGGTCCTCATCGAAGTAGATTTTCCTCTCTGTTGTGGTTCAGACCTGTTCGATCTAATATTTAGAGCTAGACCTAGGCTCAGTTAGCTCTCCCAGTTCTCCAGTGTAGCCTTAACTGGGCCTAGTTGCTAGAACCTCTCCTTTTGTGCTGTGACCCAGAGTTGGATACTACTGCTGTTGCTGCTTTTTGAGGAAACCTTTGTATCTGTCTCTCATGTCCTTGCTGGGATCCTGAGCAGACATCACAGGCATGACCACTAAAACCAGTGGATGTGAAATAAATAAGCTGGTCCTCAAAAAGCCACCCTTCTTTACCCCCATTTAAAAAAAAATCTCTCCAGCCCCATTTCCCACTTTCCCTCTCATTGCCCTCTTTCTCTCATCCCTTCTGGCAGTATCACCATCATTAATGAACCACCGTCACCAGCTCTCGCTCTGAGGGCGATGAACAAAGCTCTCTGTTGAGAGCCAAGCGCAAGTGATGAGCTGAACAGAGGAGCTATTGTGGCCCTTTACTAAAGACCCCTAACATGGTTTGTAGAGTCGCCCTCTTAGAGGTCTATCACTGTCCTCGTTCTGGGTCTATTGACCCTCATCAAAACCGCTGAACAGAGAGGTCTCGAGGTCTGCGTCCTCATCTTACAGTCCAAGCGGTCACTGACCTAGTGTCCAAATTAGACCTCAACACAGAGTATTACAGTGCTATAAAAATGAATATTAATATTGCACTAGTGTTCTGTCTCCTTGTCTACAAGAGATGGGAAAATTCGAATGAAGGAAATATCGTTGATCTGTTTGTCAGGCTATAGCCAAGAAAAAGTCCCAGTCCCACTATTGACAGTCCCAGACCAGCAAAATAGTACATCATAAATGAGAATAGTTTGTTGTTTCATGTCTTTTACCCCTCCCCTCCCAGCTCCCTGCATCAATCCCACACTTTCCCACGGACATTTTCCCCGTTTCTTTTTTACTTCCAACAGTTTGCCCAGTTTCTGGTCACGTTCTTTGCCCCTTAGCCCTTACTTTTGATTCCTCTCCCTCATCCCGTGTCCCTCTGTAGTTCAACAGGGTAGTGTTGGAGAACTCTCTCAGTAAACTCTTTTAACCTTTCTTGGTCGAAGGCCAGCTCCTCTGTACACTTTGATCCCGTTCCTTTCCCTTCCTTTCACAGTGCATCGCCTTTCATTGTAAAACAGGAAGCGTCCTTGTACAGCCCATAAGCATCATTACCTTTTACTGGCTACATTTTCACTTGTCTATCCCATCAAAGTAATATTTGACATTCATAAAGCCAGCTAACTGAAGAAGTTCAATAAAGTTTCTCTTCTTGCTGGACTAATACCTCCTGTTTTACAGTATGCTCGGCTACAAAGAACTCTGCAGTCTGAAGTGGCTCCTGTTGTTGTATAATAATAGTATAGGTCTCATTCTAGCTTGTGAATCTGTGATTATAGATAAGGAAAGGAAGCCACTTTAAACTGTTAGAGAACTACATGGTGAAAGAGTCTCTTCTCAAAAGAGTTGATTTGCTGTTTCTGCTATCATAGAGTAGTTAAGTAATATTTTGTGTGGTGGTAGAGTTTAAGCACACCTGTATGTTTGCTCTTTTGCTCTTGAGTGGTTTCATTTAAGGATCTGCAAAGATAAATGGAAACGTGCGACGGCGAAACTGTGTTTGCAACTCTTATCCGTCACTTCAGGCTCCTCAGGACACGAGCTTTATTGTTTTATCTGGCCTTTTGTTATTCCAAATTTAATGAGGGCCCTTTACTCCACTTCTGTTCCTTGGGACAAGCTCTTCTTCCAGATCCTGTTTTTCCTCTTTTTAAAGCAGGAATGTCTATTCACACCGTTTGCTCTCAGGGCGAACAGGTCACAGCTAAGTTGTAATGGCTGCTTAGACTTGCGTTACCCATGGTCATGCTTCTCCAATGAAGACATTAGCCTGCAAGACTCCAACATATAACACACAAGCATATAAGCCTGCTGAAGTACATGGAAAGTGAAAAGAAATATAAATTTATTAATACATTTCTTACCCCTGCTTGGTGGACCTGGTCAGCATATTACCAACGAGAAACAGTTGTTCAAATATGAGAGGATGCATGGAAAGACAAAACATAAGTGACATAAGTGATTTCCCGGTCACATTTCCTCTTCTCTATGAAAGGAACATACAGTGCAGTGTGTACAAAATGCATTCAGTAAGCCTCTCTGTGCGCATCTTAAAGTATGATAATGATACAATAAGAACACTTCTTCTGTCATTTGGTTTTTCACCATATGCAGAGCTATGTTGCAAAAAGCCATCTGGAGCATTTTATTTCTCCCAAGTACTTTACCACGTTCTTAAGGGTTTTAATCCCCAGATTGGTCCAGAGCAGTATAAAGAGCTATGACTGTGCACTGGACCTTTGCCAAAGTCTTCCACCAATTTCACCCAGGTGAACTTGACTGCACAGGACGTGTTAAGGACATGCTACAGGGACATAAATAACTCTCAGTCAACCACTTTCATTTATCACCCTTATCTATAGCAAATGGTTTCTCCTCTTCAGCCATACCTCTGCTCTTACTTGCTCTAGTCATTGCTTTACACTTTGGAACAACACGACACAGATGAAAATTGAAGTGAAAGTCATGTGAATTTAGATTTCAGTACGCAAACTGTTCTCAGTCTGATGATTTGCAAGCAGTGCAGACAAGCAAGAGCTGAAATATGCAACATGGTATGTAATAGTTTGATGTGTTTTTCTTTCCAACTGCAGATCAATGCTTCAGGGTGCATTTGATTGAGCTCTGTGAATAGATTGATGTTAGACTTTAGCGTTTTTTGTGCCGCATTTAAGACGATCACAACTTGGTGCACCCTCTCCCTCTGTACTAAAATTTGTAATCACAACCCTGTGTGTTGGTGAACCTTTTTCCCTTACCGTCTTCCCTGATTTTCGCCAAATTTCCCACACCATCTGCCAATGTCCTCCTCTCTTCCCTCTGTCCATTCATTCACTCACTCCTCTCTCACTGCCCCCCCTCCCCCTTACAGCCATCCACAGTCTGAAGCTGAGTCGGACCCATGTTGATTGGCACAGCGTGGATGAGGTTTACCTCTACAGCGATGCCACCACTTCCAAAATTGCACGCACCGTCACCCAAAAACTGGGCTTCTCCAAAGGTATGTAATGTTCACACTAATGTCATTATCTTTATGATGACGTGGACAAACCCTGATCACACTGTCCATCTTTGTGTTTGTACTGGCTTGCTGTATGTATCACAACTACAAAAGTACAAAAATTTGGATTATGAAACCAGAAACCGTGCAATTTATCATATCAGCTTTTTATTTAAACAAGTGTACATTACACATTTTGAAATACAAAGAATTTGTATTGCCTTTTGCTGTGGTTTAAGTGACACACTAGCAGCGAGGCAGTACTCTCTTGTGGTTGTCAGAGGATGACAAGTGGTTACAAATCATCCTCAACGAAGCATAAATATCTGTAAAATAAAAAAAAAAGTCATCGCGGTCTGTCCACTAGTTGTTGACATATTTGGGGCTTAACCAAGTCGGTGGGCTGACCTACAACAGACCAACATTCGCAGAGACAGCATGACCAAAACCCGTTTCACATGGCCCTCTCCTGTGCTCACTTTCCTGCACACCTGATGCACGGAAGACAGATTTAAAGCCGCGTTCATGGTGTGCTGCCACTTGCCATTATTCATCAGTTGTTTAAACCTGACTGTGTACTGTTCAGTCTCTTAACTGGATTAGCCCAGAAAATTACGCAGTGTCCATCTGCTATTTTCAGGAGCTGAGTTTGATCAAAGGGCCTGACTGTAAGAGAGAAAAAAATGGTAGTTTGACCCCGTGCCTGATTTTTGATTGGTATGGATGACTGTAATCTGATCTACAGTCTCCCCCAGCTCTATGGTCCATTTTCACATCCAGCTCACAGATTATAAGAGGAGGAGTTGGCGCTAGTTATCTCAATCTCTCCTGACACACAGATGCTCACTGAGGGGAAATCTCCTTAGTGCTGTCCAGACAGCAGCAAATTCCATTGGCCCCTATCACCTTGCCGCACAGCACATGACTGGACGGGACTATCGAGTCTAAATAAGGACACATGCTCAACCCTCTAGACACATTACGAGAGCTGTCACAGTGTCTCAATCACTTTGTGTCTCACCTACTGGCCTCTTTGGACTCAGAACAACACCTTACTCAAACACCATCCCCGAGATATTTATAGCTGTGTAGTGAGTGAAAAAGTGTGTAGAAAGCACAGTAAACATCCACATATATTTTCATTTTCTTTCTGTGCAAAAGTAAAGAAAGTCTTAGTACAATAAGTAATAGTCCAACCCTATTCCCTATCCTCTTCCAGCCTCCAGCAGTGGCACACGGCTACATCGGGGTTATGTTGAGGAGGCCTCGCCTGAGGACAGACCCCCTCAGACTACACACATTGTCTTTGTGGTTCATGGGATTGGGCAGAAGATGGACCAAGGACGCATCATTAAAAACACTGGAATGTGAGTTTTTAGAAAGATGATGGTGGTGTTTTCTGTTTTTAAAAGCCTGTTTCATTAGAATTTGTAAAGGGGATAAGTTTAAATATATTCACACACCAAACAAAACACAAATTCACCCAACGGAAAATTGTGATGTTGAAAAAATGTTTATTTGTAGTCTGTTCCCTTTCTCTTCTTTTTCCTCTTCCTTATTTTCCTTTTTACTTCTGTCTTTTTACTTCAGACTCAGACACACAAGCAGGATGATATCTTGTTCCTTTAAATGCTTATGAGTTGCAGTATAGCATTTTCTGTGTGTTCCCTCTTGACTAAGCTTACATTGCATCATTGTTAACTGATGAGGGGTTTCAGACATCAACCTGTCTGGCAGGTTCTTGTGACTACAGATAACATTTTTTCCCCAGCACCATTGCCAAGTGTGCTATGAGTGTATTTCTGGAATTCACGTCATCACAAAAAATGTGGGCACAGCTAACACATTATTAGTTGTTCAAAGCATTTAAAGCAAAACAACTGGCATGTTACTGCATTGTCTAAATCAGGAACATCACTTTTTTTGTGAGCGTACTTAGAACAATGGAAGTAATTTCAAGTGTTCCTCTTGATGCACTGCACCTGCAGCCTTTGTGTTTAGTTCTCCTGCCTTCCTCTCTCCATCGTTCTCACTCATTTGTTCCTCCTGTTGCTTTCTTACTTAATACATTGTGCTGTTAAATTGCCTGCAGTACAGTGGCCAAGAACTGAAACTTGAGAAAAAACACAAGAGAACAGGGAAACATGGTTGCTTGATACATTGCAAATAGTGTGACTGTGCAACACAAGAAGACACAGAAACACACACATACAACATTCGAATGGGAATTGTTGGGAGACATAAAATACTTCACATAACATTCCTAATATTGTGTAAATATCTAAATAATGTGAACGTGTGGTCTTTCACTGTTACAATGTAAGTAAAACTAGCCAGTAACACCAATATTATCAATCCATATTTCAAGCCTGTGTGCACAAACCTGGCTTTTGAACATTTCCTCTGATTGGGGGTGCTGATAACACACTCAAGAGATGGTTGTGTCACAACCGGGGGCCATAAAACCTAAACTGCCTGCATAGCCTGATATTATAAGCTGATCCTGTAACCAAACTTTTGACTCTTTTGTTTGTCAAAGATTTAATATTATAATGCTAATAATCTGTCAATAGTAGATATTTGTGTCAAGGCCACAGTAGAGAAATTAAAAGGAGAAGCCTGATATAGCACATGATCAGAGTGTTTTTGCCTTTTATGAGTGACATCCAAGTGTTACTGTAGCTAATCAGTGTTCAGACTAAGTGTCACTTAAGCTGTGTACGGATGCATATAGTTCAGAACGTGCAAACCAGAGCCATGCAGCTCTCGGTGTCACAAAGTTAGCATCGGGCTGCTATCCGCAGCTTAGGCCAGCTAAGCAGGTAAAGTAGACCAAGTCAAGCTGCACAGCACTTTAAGCTTCAATCGCAGCTCTATGGATTACAGTCTACACACTTTCCTCAGCCAAGAGGAAAGATCAGCTTGACGTGTTTGGTCAGTTCCATGTTTGATTGTTTTTTATTCAGAACCTGAATTGATTTCTCCTCTGCTCCTTTCTGAGTGCCATCAGTAGCAGTGAAAGAGAAAATTATGGTGGTTTAGAGCACCTCTCTAAAACAGAGAGACTGTCCCTTCAGTACCTATTTTAGCCAAACATTCTATGTCAAAGATAAATGCCCAATTAATGCAAACCTAAAAGCAAGGGAATCCTTATGGGTGCAGCACAGAAAGCTCTGTAATGCACCGCTCAGCACTCAGAGCATTTAAGACACACTAGCCCCCAGATAGTCCTGCCAAAACCTGCATTAGGTGCCCCATTCACAGAGCAGTCACCTAAAAGCCTATCTCAGCTTCCACTTACCCACGTCAACACCCTACCTCACCCTTTCTCTCTTTGTGTATTTAGTGTTTCCTGCGAGCTAATGCTGCCCCATATAGGTCCAGTAGCATAGCAGCCATTGTGTGCATGTGTGCTGCAAGAGCGAAGCTGCTGCATCAGTGAGCAGCAGAATGGGCGTCATTCTTCTCTTCCCGACAGTCATTAAAGCCTGCGAGAGAACAGAGCGCAAACAGTCTCTAGCGGCACCGAATATACGTAGAGTATGTTGCTCATGCACTCAAAACCAAAATCATTATAGTGCACTGCCGCCTAAACCACACGGAGATGACATTGTTCCTAAATCAAGCACTTTTACTGCATCCGCTTACATGTACGCTCTGAAGTAATAAAGTGTGAAATGTTGCCCTCAAACACTGTATGGACTTCATTGTTATGTGTCTATTCAGGCTAAGGGAGGGTGTGAGGAAGATGGAGGAGAAGCACTTTTCAGAGCACAACGACGAGCATGTGGAGTTCCTGCCCGTCGAGTGGCGCTCCAAGCTCGCACTGGATGGAGGTTAGTGTGGCTTTCTGAGGCTGTGTATGCATGTATTTATCAGTGTGTTTTTGGTAACTCTGTATATTGGGGATGTATTTAAGCGGTTCCCTTGTGTCTGTCATAGCTGTCCTAATGGAAAAAAGGTTACTGAAGCATAGCTGGAACTATAATAGTGTAACCTCATGACATCGTCACTGTGCACATGTAGGCCTAGATGTAAAGCATAATTAAAGTGGATGTGTATGAAGGGGCTTTCCACTGAGTAAATAAACATTTTACTACACTCCATTAACACTCAGTGACCCTTTTATTATGTACAGAAGTAAATTCCCTATTTGCATTTTTTCATGGATTGGATTGCACTGAGTCTATTTCTAATATTTCTAATATTTAATATTTCTACCTCTTCCCAGTTAAATCCATCTTTATTTTTGACAGATTTTTTAAAAATATATATATATATTTTTCTAAATTTAATGTTCTGTTTTACATTTTCTATAGATACGGTAGACTCAATAACTCCAGACAAAGTGAGAGGACTGAGAGATCTTCTCAACAGCAGTGCCATGGACATCATGTACTACAACAGCCCCCTTTACCGGGATGAGGTGAGAGTTGCACACTTCCAGAAACCAGAAGCTCTGTTTCCCTTCCGTCGCATTTCTCCTTAAAAACGTGTCCTCTCCCCGTCTCTGTAGATTACCAAGGGCCTAACACAGGAACTAAACAGACTGTACACACTTTTCTGCTCCCGGAACCCCGAGTTTGAGGAGAGGGGAGGCAAAGTGTCCATTGTGTCCCATTCACTCGGCTGTGTCATCACCTATGACATCATGACGGGGTGGGACCCTGTGCGCTTCTGTCTGCAGGAGCATCACGCCGTGGAAGAGGAGCTGGACCTGCGCTGGATGTCCTATGAGGAGAGACATGTTTTGGAGCAACTGCGACTCACAAGGAATAGGTAGAGCTTGCTAATGTGGATCTTTTAGCAGCCTGAGTTACTGCACGCACAGCTGTAAGGATCCTCAAGAGATTTGTTGGGAGAAAGTGGTCAAGATCTGAGGGCGGCCTTAGATCTTTTAATGTACAATGCATGTTTTAATAACAATTTAAAGTAGTTGTGAGTTTGCTGGTTATACCTTTTTAAACCACTCTTTCCTCCAAGTCAATATCAAACCTCGCACTTGTCTGTTTTGTACACATAATGTAAAGTGTGTACTGTGAGCTGCTCATCTCATGAGATGAGTCTCAGTTGGAAAGTTGTTTCCTGTTTGTTTTTGTAAGGCAGCAGTATTGTGATGCCTCATGATCAAATGGAGGGCAAGAGGCTTTTAATATATCTTCTTTGCACCACTCACTAAACTTTGTACGTGTGTGTGTGTGCTTTTAATATCATTTAGTAAAACAAAAAAAGGATTGTATTGGCTTTAAGCTGTGGTCTTGAGAACTTTTCAATTATTTTTTCAGTTTAACAATTTAACATTGTGCCCCTTTCTGCTTCCAACAGGTTACGAGAACTAGAAAATCAACTACTCACACTGGAGGCCTCCAAACCATCAGCGCCCCCAGCCCTCAAATTTAAGGTACGATGCTCCATTATGTGAATATACTCTGTGCACACCATTACAACATGACATTACCTTCCATAAATAATAGTGATTTCAGCATTTGCAAAGATATTTGTTAAAAGGACTTATGTGAGTATCAATCCTATATTCTACTGTATTTTTGTGTTTTGCCTTTTGAGTATAACCTTATTTATGTTCATGTGGTTATTATTATAAAAGAGCAAAGCAGAAATTATGACAGCCTCTGCCTCTGTAGAATTGCCATTCACAGTACTGGAAATATGCTTTAGACTCCCTTTATATCATCTATGCACCTTTTGTGTCTCAGGTGGAAAACTTCTTCTGCATGGGTTCCCCTCTGGCGGTATTTTTGGCCCTTCGAGGGATCCGCCCCGGTACCAGCTGCCACCAGGACCACATCCTGCCCACCTCCATCTGCAGCAGGCTCTTCAATGTCTTCCACCCCACAGACCCCGTGGTCAGTCTCACTTGATTGCCCCGGATGCTCACCCTTCTTAGGGTTGTGGCAGAACATCAGGATTTTCTTTTCTTTTCTTTTCTTCATCTCTTCTTAAGTCTTGTTGTCTTAGTCTGCACACATTTACAGTGTGATTTATCAGTAGGTATTATTTTTACTGGACCTGCTATTTTCAGCTGTGCTCTGCTAATAGAGTCTGCACTGTTGCAATTCACTTAGTCAGGTGTTGTTAAAAATGTGCACTGTATCTATTTGGAGGCTTAAAAAAGTCATTCATCTGTACTGTAAGTTTGCTGAAGTTTTATTGCTCTGTTTAGGCCTACAGATTGGAGCCCCTCATCCTTAAGCATTACAGCAATATTGCACCGATTCAGATCCACTGGTAAGAACTTATCATATCACTTGATGTTATCATGTTGAGTATGCCCAGCGTGTTGTGAGTATGTGGGGTGTATTTCATCTATCAGGTGTAGCGCTACAAATCCCACACCTTATGATGAGATCCGGCCTACATTCCTGAACCCAGTCAAAGACCCAGCATCTGACACTGAGAGCATCCCCAGCCCGAGCACTTCTCCTGTCCTCGCTCGCAGGCACTATGGAGAATCCATCACCAGTCTGGGCAAGGCCAGCATACTGGGTGAGACGTTCCTTTTCAGTTTCTGGTTTAAACTTAGGTCTGATGGTGTACCTAACTAGACCAGTGGTTTACGTTCTTTTAGAGATTTTAAAGCCATGTCACTGTACTAGACTCTAGAACTGTTTTCTGTATTGATCTGATGAATATTGTTCCAGCCCAGAAGAGAGAACTGATTAATAAAAGTAAAATAGGTCAAACTTAACTACTTCTAAACGCCTCAGTATAGGCTACGAAATGAGTAAATATTATTTTTGTAATACATGCTGTTTTTGAAAATTTACTTTTAAAACTGGCCTAGGGAGCTAATATTCCACTAATACTAGTTCTGACAGCAATGAGAGAAAAGAGAAAGAGCTGAGCTAATTAAATTTCACTCTGGAGATAGGTAAAAATCTATTCTGTCCTGTGAGATTTAATATTTGAAGTAAATTGAGAGGCTCACTTTGACCACAGCTTTGTATCAACAGTGCCATCATGTGGACAGATGGGCTCATACGCTTTGCTTCAGTTATACTTTGAAACCAATTTAACTTAAATGATGACGAGAGAATAAAACATTACCAAAGTTCATTTGTCAAGTTCTGAACCACGTCCAATTCTTTTCATCTCATCTTTCTTTTTCTCTCTTTCCTTTCCACTCTAAACATAGGCGCGGCGAGCATAGGGAAGGGCATCGGGGGCATCCTCTTCTCACGTTTCTCGCGCTCCAACAGCCAGCCCTCCGTGTCTTTGGGACTCGACGGAGGGCCAAACGCTGAGGAAGAGGAGCAGAAGCGGACAGAAAGCCAGTCAGCATACGGCCTCTCCACAATGACTCGGCCCACCTCACCCACTGTTGATACATCACGTTAGTCTGCTTAATCTGTCCAGCATTCATAGATTAACCAGATGTTTATAAGCGGGTTGATAGAAGTGTTATAACATCTCTGTGTCTGTGTTACAGTGGAGCTGGAGCGGCGGATCGACTTTGAGCTCCGAGAAGGTCTGGTGGAGAGCCGCTACTGGTCAGCAGTGACCTCACACACGGGCTACTGGTGCTCGCACGACATAGCTCTGTTCCTGCTGACCTTCATATACAAGCCCAAGGTGACACCCTCCGACCCAGCAGAAGATGCTCCGGAGCCAGACTGAGGCATCGCATTTGTTAGAGCACACGCACACTCAAATGGTGTCTAAAGCCGAACCCTAAAGGGGTGTGTCATCTTTTTGACAAGACACGAAAATAAACACCATTCCTTTATTTTTTCATGCGCACAAACTGCTAAGACATACTAATCATATATTTTCTTTTCTTACATGTCCTTGTGATCCAGCTCCCATAACACTTTGGAATCATTGCAAACAAACTGGCTTAATTCCAAGATGTGCATATTACGTCACTTTTTGTGTAGTTTGTACACAATTGTGCACCCTAAGGGTGACAGTGTTGGACGAGGAACCCCTAAGGAGGTGCACCTTTTGCCAGTATGACCACGAGCTACATATAAACATGGAATATGAGACTAATGGGTTTGTTGGAGTTTGTTGCACCCGGAGGAAGAGAGTTCTAACGTCACCTCCCCACCCCAAGTCTTCAACCTTAAACATCTGCAGCCTGTTGATATAAAGTGTCCATACTTTTCCTCTCAATCAAACTTCAATCCAGCCTCGCCCCCACAGACTGGAGCCTTGTGACACATTTGCCTGATCCCAATGGTTTCTGTGGCTGCCGGCTCTGTATCTTTGCTTTTTATTTTTTTTGTTTCTTTTACATGAATGAGAGAGAAATATAATTTTCAAAACGTAGTAGTTTTATCTTTTAAAGTAGACCTTTAGCTACTCCATCTCAAAAACTTAATGCTAACAAGCAAACGCAATGCCTTTCAAAATTAGCCAAATAATATCACTTATATTAGTGTTTTGTTTTGTTTTTTTAAACAAACCTTAGGGCATTATTCCCTCACTAATGTTTGCATGAAGAAAGACATGACAAACATTGTTTTTCCTCTGTTTATCCTCCTCTCTTATTTATTGTTTTTATGCTTGCCTCTTTTTAATATAGTTTTGATTCTTGAAATAGGCACGCACCAAATAGAACAGCAAAGTGACACTTTTATATATGACACGGTCAACTAAAACAGAATGTCTTTTTGTGTTGGGTTTTCTCTACTTTTTTTGGAAGCAAAATTATGGGACAAAGCGTCTCTTTATAACGCAAACGTTACAGCTAAATATCTTACAGGACATCATGAGTTTTCATGTGACATTTCCGTTCAGAGGTTTACAACCACATGATACTAGAATCTCGACATCTACGCTCTCAAACAAGGGCCAGACATGCATAGTGATTTTCTTGAGCCCAATTTGTGTCTAAATATCTCTTGATGATGTCATTTACAAGCAAGAGGTCTCACTTCAACATTCAAACTAATTTCCAAGCTTTTTTCCCTTTATATTGAAATTCAGATTAACTAAGAGGTACCAGATGTATTTTTTCTTAAAAAGATAAACAAATGCATATTTTTCCTAGTGATTTTCAGGATCTTGCGGATAGAAACCTGGATCTCATCACAAGTGGGGTCAGGGGATGGGTGGGTGTGATTCAAACTTGCGGCCAAATAACGCTTGTGTGTCTATTATTATCTGCTCAGCTTTAGTGATGCTGAGGCTAATATATTCCCTAAAGTAACTGGGCAAAGATAAAGAGTAGCTTCTTTTTTTTTTTTTTGATACGTTGCACACAAAAGTGAATTGTATCTCGTTTGCCTGTTGTGACCAACTCACACTTTCCCTTTTTTTTGAGTCTTTTTATTCGTGTAAACAGAACATTTATTTACTAAACTCCTTTCCAGCCACCAGGCGTGTCATTGCCTGATTGACACTACCCGCAAATTTGCTCCAAAAAGAAACAAATGTGGAACCAACTAGAAGCAGCGAATCACGCCGTTCATTCTAACTCTTGCCTTAGGTTTGTCACAGCAGTTCTAAAAAACAAAGGACACTAGTATTGATGGATGGGATGCCTGTCAAATGTTTTTAAAAACACACATCCACTAATAATCATGCAGACGTTCGAAAACTGTGCATGGTGTCTCGTTGGTAGTAAAGGGATGTTGGAACCAGAGGACAACAAGAGTGCCAACACACAACTCAGAAACTGCTTTGTGCTCTGTACTGAGTAGAAACCCACTTGTGATTGTTTATAGATTCCTAATTAAATGATTTATAATATATTTGCAGTGGGTAAAGAGACGGAATTGCCCTCAGATTCATGTCTGTGGGGTAAGTAATGTACCACAAACTTGATTATTGTCAGTGTCAAATTTTCTTTGCGTCCTACTCATCATGATATCATAGTTATCAAAGAGCTTATTTTAATTTGCTACGGTGCAAGCTGCTGCTTTACTTGTTCCACACAATCAAGGGCTGTTGTTGACTGGTCCACTGCTGAATGGAGGCTACTTATCTGTTTTTAATGCCTGTGTAATTTATGCAAAGGACCAGAGACTGAAACCCGGTTGCCCTGTCATGATGACCACATAGGTGACCGGGAAGTAGTGTGGAAGCGGAGATGAATAAGGGAGAATGACATGAAAGTGTGTTTATATTTCATCTGATGGATCTTTCCCATTCATTAGCTATGAGTTGCACAGAAACTATGTAGAAAACAGCCCACTTTTTGTTCATTCATCATTTTTGCATGTTGTGCATTGCAGCAATAGATGCAGAAAGCAATCTGAAGATCTTACTTTGCATGCAGTTCACTTTGGAGACCTTAGTCATGTAATGCAAAAGACAAGGACAGTTCCACTGTTGCCTCTGCATCTTTCAAGTCACTCTGTGGGTTCAGACACAGCAAATGTGTACTGTAGGAATGTGGACCATTGTAAAAGAAAAGTTATAATATTCCTGTCAGTGTTTGTGATTTGGCCGTGTGTTTCCAAAATGTGAATATGTGAAATTTGTACATTTTCCATCCTTGCCATTCTTGATTCAAGCACAGATTTTGAACTGTATTCACTCTGCTTGCTTTAAAAAAAAAAGAAAGAAACCTCTAAACTGGAGAAAATTGAAGAGAACTTTATCAAGTTACCTTGTACTTTTGACTATATGAGCATTTGACGCACAGCATATTGAATGATGGCCGTATATTTTTCTTGGCACCACAAGCATCAGGGAAACGTCTACTGTTACATGTTTTGTAGATTCAACATTGTCGTTGACACCAATTTGAAGCCATTATTAAGCAAAAGAAGCGCCCTCACGGGCGTGTCGTCGTTCTTTAAAATGTTCCAAGGTTACTAAGAAAGGGCCTGCAGCCATAAGTTATCAGTCACCGGGTGAGAAAGAAAAATGAGCATTAAAATTCATTGTGGGTGTATTGAATGAAATGTGTTCAATTTGTGTCGGATACCACTGTTGCTCTAATTTTGAATGGATGTCTGGAAAAGTGTTTTTGTCTGTTCATAGAGCTGTGCAATAACCCATGCCTGTAATGGATTCTAACTGCCATCCAAAGCACTGTATTTATTTCCTTTTATTAAAGCATTTCTTTTTTTTTTGGGTACAATTACTGCTTCTTAATCTGTCACATCCCGCAGACATTAGCCGAGAAAAAAAATATTGAATTTGGAGTCTGTTTATGCTGTCGCGTAGGAGGAGAAGGAGGTTGAAATTTCCAGAGAAAGATGGGTCTCTGCTCACATCCACGCTGATTTTTGGAGGACAATGGAGCTATTTGTCTCGCCTGAAACCCGGATCGGATTCTTTCCGAGGCACCCCCTGATGTGAAAAACAAAGCGGACTTATAGA
>JAOXYL010000113.1:8571462-8588232 GCA_028564955.1 Terapon puta
CAGTTCTTTCTCAAGACCTTGCATGCACTGGCTTTGCACAACATTTTATTCCCTTCCAGAGGGTCAGAAGGTTTCTTTTCACTTCGGTGTGACAAGAGTGTGACTGTTTGGCAGGATGGCGCTGGACGGGATCCGGATGCCCGATGGCTGCTACGCCGACGGGACGTGGGAACTGAAGATGCATGTGACCGACCTCCACCGGGACGTGTCGCTGAGGGTCACTGGGGAAATCCACATCGGCGGAGTCATGCTGAAGCTCGTGGAGAAACTAGGTAGGCACCCACGCTGCTGTCATGCCTGGCCCAGAGCAGTAAATTGCGACTTTCCAAAGGAGCTTATCTAAAGTGTAATAAACAAGCGTGAGAGTAGTTTTAATTGACTCGTTTTAACACGTGACAGAAATGAAAAGCAATCCACCGCCAGTCTGCAGATTTCAGATGCATTCCATTTATCGTGGAGCGGATGTGGTTGTCGTTTTCCTTTGACCCCTGACCCTGCACCATCCTGCTGTAGCAGAATTTCTGTGCACGTCAAATGGCTGACTCGTGTTATCTGTTCATATTTCTTAGGCAATAACTACCTCTCTCCATTTCAAAATGATCACCGTTCTGAAAACTTCACTAAGTAAACACAGCTCTTGTATGAAAACGTACAAACTGTTTCTGGATTGAGGCCAAAGTTAAGAACAGAGATTCTCCAGTTTTGCCAAGACTGGGAACTCAAAAGTATGTTTTTCTCCAAAAACACTAAGTGAAAATGTATGAAATAAGAGGCTGTGGACGACTGACTTTGGGTTTGTAGAAAAAAGTGAACCAGTTTGTCTTTGTGCAGATTATCTAATGAGTATGGAAATATTTGTTTCTTCGACCATTTTCTTGCATGATGCCAGCTCAAACTTCCCTTTGTCTGCAGTGTATATGGGTCAGTAACCCAAGGTATAAAGAAACCACACACTGCTTCCCTCCCCCGCTGTATCATGCACTGTTCTGAACTGCAGTTACGCACTTGACAGGTTTTGGTGCAAGTAAGCATAAGAGTCCTCTGTTCCGGACACTTGAACACCGCCTTGTTTCATGGAGGCTGGAGAAAGTTCAGCGGTGGTGGCAGTGCGATTTGGGAGTGACAGTGCGTTGTGTGTCGATGGCGCTTGAATGCCCGGCATTCCTGCAGCGCTCCAAGGTTTTATTCCCTGCCCATGGTCCCGTTTTTAGCTCTCCTGTTAGAGCTCCACATAATTGAGGTCTTTGTTCCCTGTGGTCGTCTGAGCTGCACACCATCTATGCTAGGCAAGTGCAGTGTTGCTGCCGCGTGTGGGACAACATGAATTCAATGGTCCTCCCACCCCAACTCCACACAAGGCCTGGCCTTATCCGTTGTTTGAGTCATGCTCTGTTGTGGTTGAAGGGTATGACTTTTCTTGACGTGACACCTTGTACGCAGTATAGTGTGGGGGGTCAGGTTCAACTGCTGGTTTTCTTAAAGGTGTTGTAACCACTGTGTTTTAGATTTTTATTGTAACAAATAAAATTTGGTTACACGTTTAAAATAGTATCAGTTGTGTTACAAGAGGTTGTACTAAGTTTATCTTTTTATTTTCACTATTCTTAATTTCTGTTTTCCTTCTCATAAGGATGTTATTATTTTGCTGATGACTTGTCCTTTTTTATCTGGTCAGGATTCCGGTGGCTTGAGGTCTTCACGTCCACTGTTGACAATAGTTTTGATTTGTTGAACGTGGTTGTTGTTGCGCCAACATCAAATAACAGGACGTAGGCGTGCATAGTTGTTTGTGCCACTGTCTTATCAAAAACATCCAGCAGTTCTAGACTTGGTCACTGTTCTTAAACACATTGATATCTCTTCAGCATTGTCATACCACTACCACCGTTACTGCAGTTAAATTAGCTCTCTGAAGCATTCTCAAGGATAATAGACCCTCTAATCGAGAAGCAGAACTCCTGCAGTGACATTAAACTGCTCTCTGAGTTTGTTTGTGCCTCTTGACTGGTTTCACAAAGTGAGTGCGGGGACATTTCATTTGACTGCTGTTTCCCTCGTACCCTGATTCAACAGGTTGTGTTGCATAGTAATCATTAACCTGCACGCAACATGGATTTTCCACATGGCTACACACATCTAGCCGACTGTACACAATTCATGTGACAAACAATTTTTGTCTTTTGAGCAGGCTGTGTAGATGCACTTTTAGTAGTTTAGAAGAAACACATTTTAACATTGTTTCTTTTGACCTCAGATTGAGGACAATCTATGTAAGTTAATATGACTAATTTGATGAGATTAAGCTTAAGCAAACTGCTCTCATGTGACACTCGTGGGAAAAAAACAAAACATCTTAAGGTCTTTCCTTCGCCAGTAACCTGTTTCTGAACCTCTCGCTGGCGACATTGCAGCACACTTCTCACTGAACACCTCTTACGTGCTGTCACATGCCCACTGTTGGATTATACATAGATACTGTACATGTGCAGATGTGCATGCGCACGTACACGTTGCTGTGAGAAGGGACACGTAGATACCACAGAGTTTTGGCAGGCAGTGCGTCAGTCTCACATTGAAAGGACATCCTGGTGCAATGACAAATCTCTCTCTGTCCTCCCTCCCCCTTTCTTTCTGTCTCTTGGTCTCTTGCTCTCCAAAATGAAGGACCTCTTGTGATTCAGTAGTTGTTTTCCAACAGGCTGACTGTGCGTTGCCTTTTTTGTCCTGTTCTTAACATTTGTTGCTGTATGCCGGTTTTTTTAATCCACATTTGTGGCTCTAGCTTTCAGAGGCAGTATATGTTTGTGTTTAAATGTGCTCACGTCAGCGTTCTTCCATACGATGGCCAGCATTCTCATTAGTAGTATTTTTGCATGTGTTTCCACACGTGAGCGGAGTTGTGCGGTGGGTGTGTCTCGTCCGCATGTATCATGCTTTCCATCTTTCAACCCTTCCTGCCAGCTGCAGGTCTCTTGTCCACATCGCAGGCTCAAATGGCCTTCGATAATGGATTAAATAGACAAATGCCAGGAAGGCACTTAGCTATTGATCACAGCAGCGAACACTGCCTCCATTTCCCCTCCAGGAGAGCAGTATTTAAAGCCAGCTGATTGACCACCCCCAGCTCCTGTAATCTTTTCATCCTTCCGTTTGCTTACCACTGTTGCTGCTTTCTCTGACTTTGTCGATGTGTTCCAAAAGTGCCGCTCTCCACTCTAAAAGCTCATTTTGTGCCATTTGCAAATATTGCACAAACAACATTAGCTGCTGGGAGTTTTCCTGGGTTTAAAGGGATTGTTCCCGTTTAGGCTTTTAGGTCTGGCTTACATTAAGTGCTAAAGCTATTAATGTTTCACACGGATGTATTGCTTTTGCACAGGCTAAAGGTTGAAAGGCCAACCTCTTTTTTTTGTTGTTTTTTTCCCTTTGGTGGTATTGTTGTACTTCGTCCTCTTGGGGGGTCAAGAAAGGCCTCACTCTCAAGACTGTTAAGCCTTTAAGAAAAAGACTAGCTAATTGTGCAAACCTGATGAAAAATCAAGCCTCAGAATAAGCTGCAATAGCGAGCGAACGTAAATGATTAGTGAGAATATTGTTACTCTTATACTACAGGAGAGACTCTGGTTGTATTGGCTCTGCTTTGCTTCACAGAAGACAGCTGAGGATAGAGGGACTGGATGGAGAAGAAAATGGGAGGGAAAGAAAGGGAGGGGGGTCAGAAAGGCCTGAACTAACTCTCTCTCTCGTTCTCTTGCTCTCTCCTTCCCGTTGTGACGTTGACCACGCTGCTAGAATTCCATAAAAGTCTTCGATGAAGCAGGAAATGACTTCCAGGGTTTGGCATGTTGTTCTCTGGTCGCTGTCGTCATTTGCTGGATTCTCTGCCGCCTGCTTCTTCCACCTCCCCCTCTCTCTCTGTCGCTCTCCTCTCTCTCTCGCTCTCTTCATCATCCCTCCCTCTTTTCCTTTCCCCCATCTTTCTCTCCGTTTTCACCCTCCTTCGCTCCGTCTTCATCTAATTGTGGAAAATATTTTTATTATTTTCGTCCTGCTCCCTTTTTCGTTTTGGCAGCCACGTCTCGCTTACTCACTGACACCATCCGTCTTTCTGTCCAGCCACGTAGCAGGGCTTGACAATCAATAGAAAACATGAAAGTACATTGCTAACGTCTTCATGGTCTGTGACCCAGGTTCATGTTTGTTAACTGTTAAATGTTCCATAAATAGAACTAGAGCAAACTAATTGGTCTGGTGTGACTCTGATAGTTCATGTGGTTATTTCCAGTGAGGGGCCTGCACTGTTTTGGCTGCTGTACTAGTAGCCAGCCACAGAGAAACTTTCCCTGCATGTCGGACAAAATGTGTGTTTTGTATTTGCAATGACCTACATATTCACATTGCAAGTGATTCGACAAATGTTATCATCCCCACATCATCCCCACTTCTTTTGTTGGAGGAATCCATGTAGGAAATGTTTTTCTAACAAACTGGAACTTTTTTTCATTTTCAACCCCTCTGTTCAGTCCTGTTCTTTGTTTATAATGTTCAGTTAGAATCGACTGTTTCCGATGTGACTTAAATTTTTTTAGATAATGCTCCAGTTGGTCAGATATTTGAATTCGATGTCCTTTTTGTGATGCCAAGAAGCCGTCTGGTGGAGGTTCTGGTGGCTTCGTTTTGACAATGGAGTGCAGGTTTCATTAGGAAACAGACGCGATTTAACACAGGATACTGAACTTCCTCTGGGCTTTTTTTATGCGCCTTCTCCCTTGTGCCTTCCTTCCATTCCCGCCTTCCTGCCCTCTCAGTGTCCCTTCATTTTGGGGGGGGTGGATGGGTCTTAAGTCCCCTTGCCTCGCCCCTTCCGAGAGCGAGATGATGAGCTGAGATACCCTAGCGATATCTGGCATGATGTGAGAGCTGCGAATAGCTCACATTTTCCAGTATCGCACACAAAGACAGTGAAGATTCCCCTGATAAGGGGCTGCAACCTCATGACACACAGTTCCAATATATCGCCGTGTGTAATGAGTCATTAATTGTGACCGTGGAACCGTTCTGATGGTTTGGCATCACCCAGTGAGAAATGGCTTGGCAGCCTGTGTGATCATCCTGCTCTCTAATCTCTCTGACAGGAAGTAGTTAGCCTAAGTAGTGGTCCTGCCCAGGCCAGAACTTTCCTGTTTCACTTGTAAGATGCTGCAGTGATTGTGGTCAGACTTGCACATATGCTCACACACAGACCTCCGGCCTATTTATTTGCATACATGCACATTGTTTCCCATATTTAGAGGGTTAATTTTAGCATCCCACACAAATAAAGCACACATTGTTCTGCTTGCCAGTGCAGACAGGGGCTTGATTGAAAAGTCTGTCTGATGTTTTAGTGCTGTGATTGAGAGTTTAAAGGAGATGGTGTCGCGGAAAGAAACCAGCTGTCCTAGGGAATCTGTAATTACTTACAGATTGTGCAAAGTTTGTGTGACTGAGCAAAAATTTGACTTAGACATCTGTTAGTTTTTGATGTACTTCCTCAAAGGGTCATATGGGAACAGTATCAGCTTCTCTTTTTGTGTTATCAAAAAAAAAAAGAATATACAAAAGTCAGACACCACCACTAAATACTGTTTTTTTTTCGCTTTTGCATTTGTGAGATTCTTTTTTACAAATGACAGTATCAACAATTTGAGCAAAAAGTTGAATCTTGAAGAAATGTATGAATTTCAGAATATCTTATTATTTGGAGTGTCCCCTTTTTGCTCTGTTGGCAGCATACGCTCAAGCTGGCAGGATTCTACGAGTTTGTGCAAAACCCGATGAGCCATGTTATCCTAACGTGATTTGACAATGTTCCAGAAAGCTTTCTCAGTCTTCAAGTGCCCCCATAAATGTTCAGTACGGCTGAGGTCAGTTGACTGTGGAGGAAAGTCAGTGACAGCCAGGAGCTTTGACTTATGATTGGGGACGCTATTCCCCCCTCCTCCCCCAAATGTTTGTCCGTGTCTTCCCTCCTGAGAAGTGGTTTATAAGCACTTTGGATACTGATCTAGTTTCTACAAGGTGTTTTAGAGTTCCTTGCAATGCCCCCTTAGAAAACCTTAGTCTTGGTGGGATTTGATGCTGAGAAATCTCCTCTTTGCTAAGAATTACTATTTGACTTTAGACACATCCACTTAGTTATGCCATGTTTCCCATTGTAACGATGCCACATTTGTAGCAGGAGATCACTAGCTGCAGGTTTAGTCAGAGTGAGCTTCTGATGGCTAGATCAAATTCATCTGAACACATTCTTCTTTAATAAAAACTGTACAAATTAGTTGGTCAATGCCACAAATTTGCATAGGTTTAACAGCTGACTTATGAAAAGTCCTTTTAATTTTATGTTTCATACTTTTTGTCTATTGTATTGTTTTTTTGTTTGTTTCTGAATCTTCAAATGTTCTTTTTTCTAGGATTAAATGTACATTTTAGAGATTTCCAGTGTAGTCTTAGACTTTTGTACCTCAAAGTGTATGAGATCTTAGTTTTTCTTTTCCAGTTTTCACGCTTTGTCTACTTTCATGGTGGGACTGCTGTGCTTGTTAAGGATGATTTAATTAGCTATGTTTGGCATTTTAAACATGCGGTGGAACAAACTTTGATGGGTCCTCTGGGAATCTAAAGCTTGTTGCTTTTTGTCCCTCTCGCCTTCCTGTAGTGGCAGGCTGTGCATTAGATCCAGTGGGAGGAAATGTTAGAGCAGCACATTGTTGTTGTAGCTCCTCCACCTGTATGTGAGTGGAGTAAACTGATATGTAGTTTTTGTCCAGCTTCTCAGCCTACAGGTGTTCGTTTTCATAACGTATGGATGAGGCTTTATCAAGGCAGTTGTGTTGGTGTTTAAATCGTGTGAACAGAACAGAAAGCAGCAGATTTTCACCATAAAATGGCTTTAAATAGGAAACCTTTGGTGTTTGTACTTTAAGTGATTATATATCAGATTTGTCTCTCGATATCTTAATTGGAAAATCAGCCTGAAGTATTCAGAACTTTTTGATTTAACCATGTAGATTCACTTCTGGATTTCTCAAGAAATTCAGCTAGAAGCAGAGCGCAGCCGAACTTCCTGTTCAACTCACAGAAGCATCAGCAAGCTGACTTATCGCAGTCCTGAGGGGACGTCTGGCAGGATGCATACATGGATAGAAGGACAGATGAATATTGTGTATCTGCTCCATTGATCTTAGTCCCAGAGTTTCTTTGTAATGTCATTATTCCACTAGGTCCCCGAACACTTAATTGTATAAAGCTGTGTCAGGGCGGAGGACGAGTACCCCGACTGTTTTGCTGTGTTTGGAAAATGACACAAATGGATACAAACTATCTGTCTCTAAGGAGGTTTCCTCTAATAGCCCTCCTGGCCTCTCCTAATGCATCAAAGGCAGCACTGTTGCACTCTCCTCTTACTGTAACATGCATCTAAATTTCCTGGTAAGATCTTAGACTCATTCCACTCCAAGGATATATCCCTATTGTCATTTACTGAGGCGGGTTCTGCCTCTACCACATCACATTTCATTTTTAGCAAAGGGATGTCCCAGAGCTTCGATAATGTCCGGGTTGTCAGCCTGAAAGCCTGAGTCTTACTTGTTTTCTTTAGGCTATAGATGGATGGGAATGGTTATCTAGATTTGAACTGTGTGTATGTGGGGACATTGTAGTGGCAGTACACTATTGAACTGAATCAATATCTGTTACAATGACTCTGACTATGCCACTTCAGTAATTTCCACCTTGAACACAAGGCTGTTTATTTCTTATTTCTGTAGCCTAAGAATCTTTAAATCTTTGAATGCCATAGGATAGGGTTCTAAAGCAGAATTGTTTGACTGACTATTGGCTGAGCCAATGTATAATATCTGACCAAAATAAACTCAGTTAATCCCTCTCCACTCAGGTTGTAAATGGATAAAAATATTTGTCGATGAGTTCATCTTTGCGTGCTTCAGGCAAAGTAAAGTCTAGTGTTACAGTGTCACATGCTCTTGGTTGTGTACTAGACGCCGTATTGACGCCTGAATTTAACTTATCTGTTGATCATTCATCACAAGTCCAAAAACATGTCTGCTCCTCTGCTGTCACTTCTATCTCTGAGACAAAGTGATTGTGACAACCTGATGCTGCGTCCATTATCTTTAGAATGAGCTGTTGTGTTGTTGAATATATCCTTCATTCATTTTCAGTCATTGACACTGTGATCTTGTGTGATTCTATCTTATGTCTGCTGCACAGATATTGTCATCACCTGTCTCTATCGAACCTGTTGTATACATGTAGGATATCTGATGTTGATATGATCTAGCACGACTGCACATGAAGGAGTGCCTAAAGGCCTTTTACAGTAGATCTAATTTAAGGACAGTGCACAGCAGTTGCTTCCTGTATCTTTGCTTGTCAATAGCAACCTTCACCCTGCTTAACATGGAATATATTTAGAAGAAGGGCTTTCATGTTGTAGATGGGTGTAAACTGAGAGAGACAGAGAGAGAGAGAGAGAGGGAGGGTGGAAGAGTTCTGTGTCTTTGTTGTGTATGAAAACAAGTCATCGGGCGTCAGCCAGGAGTCACCAAGGAAACGGCATGACCAGCCTGAGCCAGCTGTAATGTTTTTATCAGCTGATGGCTGCAAATGACAAAAGCCCTACACAGTGTGGCCTCGGTTATCACTGACAGCTAACAGCTCTGACAGCGTAAGAAAAATATTTTTCAGGGGCAAGTCAAAGTCCTGACTTGTAGATCATTGATGTTAAAGATGAGTCTGGATTCTGCTTTCACCGTCAGCTGACTATCACTGCTTTGCAGTTTGAAGCCTAATAAAGAGTAAATATGAGTCACTCAGCGCACATGTAGCCCTGACAATGTTTTTCCTTTGAGTCCAAAAGCCCAGCATCACATCTAGAGCTGCAATGATTAGTCATTTTAATCAACAGAAAAAATCATCTGTCTTTCATTTGTGAGTATTTTCTGTGTGATAGTAAATTGAGGATCTTTGGATTTTGGATTGTTACTCAAACAAAACGTGCAATTTGAGGATTATACTTAAGGCATAAGGAAACCATGAATGACACTTTTCACCGTTTTCTGGCATTTTATAGACCAAATAAGTTGTTTTAACTATCGCTGCGTTGTGTATGTAAATGTATGTTAGGCTGCTTAGGCATAAAAGAGGCTTTCAGTTCTGTGCAGGAGATAAAATTGTAGACCCTATTTATATGTTTAGTATTCTTGGGCAGTGCTTTCGCTCGCTCTGTCTCTTATTGTCTTGTCCTGAGTTAGAGCTCCTCTCTCGTCCTCTGCTCATCTTCCTCATTTCTCCTTTTCATGTCCTGTCTTTCCCTTTTTCTCATCCCCTTCTGTTGTCCTGTCCCCTCCCCCTCGCAGACAGACCTCCATAAACATAGTCTGCCTCCTAATGTAAACACCACAGATACTCTGACTAGGTGGGGAGGGATGGAGAGAGCAAAGAAGAGTGATGGGGAGGAGAAGGCAGAAGAGACAATTTAGTTTCCGGTATTATCTTAATTAAAACCCTGAAAACTGGATGTTTTTGTGCCGACCATGCAACAATTGTGAGGCCAATTTACAGTTTGCTCTTAGCTTCTTTGGTTAATTGCTTTGTAGACATATTGAGCATCTCTTTGTCTTTTTCAAAGCGCCGTTTCTCGTTGTGGTATCTGGTGGATGAGGCAGTGGAAGCGGTCTTGGCCGAGCGCTGTCGTGGTGATGGTGGTGAATGAGAATAACTCAGTTTGACAGAATTTATGGATTAATTTAGCTTGTTAAAGCGCACACACGCACAAACACACAGAGCTAATGTAGTTAATGGATGGATTAGGACACCCTTCCTTTGACAAATCTCCAAACCCGCGCGCACACACAATCTCTGTATCATCTTTCACATCCTGCAGAGGTCATAAAACATGGTTTTCCCATTCTGTTTCCCCTCCCCTTGTCTCTCAATCCCTCCTTGTGCACACACACACACACACAAGCATATCACTCTGCTGAGGGGCTGTGGGTCCACATTTAATGCACCCAATTACTTAGGCCCCCGCTCCTCTTGCTGCTGCATTACGTCAGGCTTGGCAGGCTGTATTTTTAGCTGTGAGATGCCATTGGCCCTCTCTCCCTCCCCATCTGTGGATTGAGTTACCACCTTGTTGCTGAAAGAACCCAATGGACGCCTACCCGATCTTCCCTCGTCCAATCACAACACATCGAACCACTGCGTAACAGCTCAAGCAAGCTGAAGGAGAGACTATGTCCATTAAGGTTTTGGCGGTGTGTGGTGAGGAGGGAACGGCAGAGCAGAGGCCATTGAGATCACGTTGAGGGTAGCTGTGACCCAGCCAAGACGCGCATTCATGCCTTGCCACTGACTGTACGGTGGTCTTGCATGCAGAGTGTGAGGACGTTTCTATAGAAAGTGGTCTGCGGCGAAGACCTGAGCGCCAAATGTTAATGCTAGCTGTCCTGCGTTGCTCCCAGACACCAGAAATTACAACGTTGTAAGAGGAAAAACTGTGAGCAGGAGTTATGAAAATACGTTCAAGTCTATTTTCAATTTTCCTCCCTCTCATTATTTCAGCCTTTAATAGCTGCAGCACACTTAAGGGAGCAGTTTCTCCGGTGGTAGCAATGAAGCTGTGTTCTGCACAGCTGAGGCATCAGAACAGAGCGATGACAGCTAGACCTCATGCTGCTAGAGTAACTCACAGACGGTCTCAGAAAGAAAGCTTGGAATGTTTTCACTCAAGTACCAAGTGTTCCCTCTGGAGTAAACAGTATAAAACCTAACAGCTTGACAAACAACCCCCCTCAACACACACACACTCCCTCAATCAATTCATCCAGTCCCAGGCCTTCAGTGACATCTGCATTGACATGCTGGTGGCCACTCTTCTTGAAGTTTTTCCTCCCCGTCTTAATCACTTGTGTAATCTCTTCCTCATTCCAGTTTTCTTTACTCACATCACAGTGTCTTGTTTCCTGAGTCTAAAGCAGCCCGGAAGTGTTGCTTCACCTACTCACCCGCTAATCCCAATCATTCAGCCTTTAGACGGGATCAGCAGGAGAGTGTCAACAATGCATGTGGGTGCCCCTATGTAAAGTTAAGGTCAGGGGAAACAATGGCAATGCACTGAAACAGAAGGCCACTCAAGGTTTAGGTTACCATGGCACCAAGCCGTTTGACAGATGGAGGAGGTCTCCGTTGTTTTAACACTGATAGCGTGTTAAAAAATCCAAACAGCCATGTTGATGTTTGTTGCAACTACTGTTTGCTTCTTTTTTAATCCGAAAGTAATTATAGTCCATTATAGTTCCAGTATGTCCATTAGTAGCTGTGTCCTTCCTCATGTAATAAATAGATTCAGTGTATGCATGCCATATAGATAATGTGCTACCAGCCTTGAATACAAAGTACGTGCGTTCTTTTATGGGGTCGAAATGCATTTCGTGCCTAAGATACTGCTGAAATATCCGTTTCACCATTTATTTTCATTATCAGGTAATCACGCGAGTAATTATCAAAAAATATCAATGATTTTCTCTCTTATATATCACATCATAAGTCATACCTTTTTCTGGCCATAAGGCGCACTGGATTATAAGAAACAAAACAGTTTCGCATTGCGCATTACTCCACGAGGCTCCTGACTATGGAGGCCGCAATGCTCCGACAATCCATCAAGTGGTGCAGCTTCAGAGTTTACCAAAGTCATACTACCACATAAAATTGGTTCGAGGTCAGTTGGCGCAACCAGAATTAATATATAAGCCGTACCAGATCATAAGGTGCAGTGTTGATGTTTGAGAAAATGAAAGGATTTTAAGTGCGGAAAATACTGTAGTTTAATTCATGTACACCATTTTTCTCTTCTCTTTTATATGTAGACTAAAGAATTTATATGAATTGAATGTCCCCACATTCACACAATTCAAATTTTGAAGTTTATTATTTTTGAGCAATATAGATGAGTTGGTACATGTAAACAACACCTTGCCTAAAGTCTTTTTGGCTTATTTTCTGGCCGCAATGCTGCTATAGACTTCATTGTAACTTTGTATTCTGAATCAGCAAATGCGTCTTTAAAAACTCATATGTACTGTTGTAGCAGCATGTTGAAATGGTTCAGATTGACTGCTTTGACAAAAGGATGACTGAGCAAACTGACGTCTGTGTCTGGACACAGCGACTCTGAGAGGAGAGTGAAGCGGAGGACAGGCTGGAGAAGCTATGATGGGGCATGTGGGTGGAGGAAATGAGACACCGCTTTGGGAAGTGCCTTCCTGGACTAATGCCGGAGTAATGACATCACTACTCAGGGAATCTGAAAGTGTAATAGGCAAAAAACTATAGGCCTTTTCACTCCGTCTCAACTATCACAGACTATTGAGGCTTCTTCACTTGAATGTAAAGTAACATATGAATAGTATTGGAAGATAATCGCTTTAAATCTCTAAATCTCTAAAGAAACGTCGCCCCTTGAGCTTGTTGGCCTGCTTTTCATTTTGACCCGCTTAACATACTTAGCTATTGCATGAATGTATCCCATTAAGGTGATAAATAGATAAGAAACGGATGCAAAGGAACTCTTTGAGTGTGGGAGATGTTGATTTTTCCACATTTTGCTTTGAAGTGATTTGCAGCTCAGACACGACTTCGGCCCATAGTGGTGCTGCCCGTACAGAAACCAGAGCAAGGGGATCCACAAGAACAGCTGCTTTGAGTTCCCTTTTAAATCCCTTCGGTTTTCACCTTCCCCTTGAAGTCAGATACACACACCATGAGACCACAGGTTGGTCCCCATTGTGCTGGGAGCCTCCACAGAGCGAAAGCCCAGGAGCCATGTGGGGTTTTGGGTGGCTTGTGTCTGCTTTAGAGGGATCACAGTGCGACTTTGGAACAAAGAGGGAGGTATGAACCTGATACCCCCTCAGTGTCACACAAACAGCCACGTCTTTCACACACTCAGTCATCTCCTCCTTCTCACTTTGACTTCACCGCCCCATGCAAACCTTTTCCACCCCAATGTTGACCCTCTGCCCTGGAGGGACATTTTTGGTGAGCTTAGGTCAGTACAGTGTTATGGATGTTATGGAGACTGAGCACTCTAGTTACACTTTCCAACAATATCTCTGCTCCCAATAGATACAAATCTCAGCCCATAAAGCATTTTAGCAAAGGAGAACTCCAGTAAAAAAATGCAGCTTCTTAATCTTTTGCTTTTGCTTGCTATCATTAAAACTCATCCACTCTACCCTTTTCTTCCTCTCCACAGACGTGAAGAAGGACTGGTCAGACCATGCTCTGTGGTGGGAGAAGAAGAAGACATGGCTGCTGAAAACCCACTGGACGTTGGACAAGTACGGCATCCAAGCTGACGCCAGGCTGCTCTTCACGCCGCAGCACAAGCTGCTGCGCCTCCAGCTGCCCAACATGAAGCACATGAAAGTCAAGGTCAACTTCTCGGACCGCGTCTTCAAGGCTGTGTCTGACATCTGCAAAACTTTCAGTGAGTGGAACGACTGACTCGTTTACAGGACAGCAGAGCAGAACAGCGAATGGCTTTTAGTCGAGATGTGGAAAACAGTCATAAAGCAAATGCGAGATGAGGTGTGACTGATTGGCAAAGAGTTATGGGAGTTAGTGCAGTATGGTGGTCCAGTCTACTTGGCCTGACTGAAGGTGACCACCCTTCCCTTTAAGACTATTTTTGGAATTGTTCTGGGAATGTTCTACATCAAACTTAGTTAATCATGTCCTTCCTCTCATTTTGTTTTCACCCTTGGCAATTTATTGTGTTTATTAAACATACTCTGAGCTCCGCATGCTTGAGACACATCTCCTGACTGAACTGGTAGTCCGGTGTCAGCTCCAGAGTCGTGTCCTTGGAACCTGGGCTCCATCGGTCTTGCGGTAATGTTTAGTAAACAGAGATTATCAATCTAAGCTAAGTAATACGTGCTCATAACATAAGGCACACACCAAAGCACAAAGTCACGTACGTGTAAATAAGTACATACTCTCACTTATCTACCATCTCCTCTACTGATGTCTGAATGTCCAAATTTAACTGCCCTTCCATGGTATAAGTAGCACCCAAGGGTCACATGCACACACACACACACACACACACACACTCACAGAATATCAACATCTTCCATCACTGGCATCACTCTGTCCTTTCATAGAAGTGTCAGAGGTCACACATTGGACCCCGGTGACCTCTGACCTGCTAACGCCCACTTTTCCTCACCTCGCCCCCCTTGCCCCTACCTCTCAGTCGGCGTCTCCAGTAGGGCTTGGAGAACCCCCACTAATTTAAATCCTTCTCATCAGGCAGGGTCATAGCACACCTGTTGTGTCTTTGTCACTGGACTGTGGTCAGTAGCCAGGATCACTGGCTCCAGTGGCAGCTCCAGCATTTTTATTGGCCACAACAGGTAGCACTCAACCATAGTTTTAATTTGGCAGACGTGGAGCTTTTTATTTTTTCAGAAGGCTGCAAAGAACAAATGGCACATGTTATTTAGTGTAAATATACAAAGAGGCCTTTTTTAAGCAAAGGCAGGGAGACAGGACAGACAGATCTGAAGCCTTTTTCTGGGCCTGGTTAGGAATGTGTCTGCTGTTTCTGTAATAAATCTATTTCAGCTTCTCAGAAACTCAAAATTACGTTTGGCTGACTCTGCACGTGCCACGATTTTGCATGATATCGGTGACATGCTTGCAATGTTGAAATGGTATCTCTGCACGTTATTGCTTTTCAAAAAACAGAACTTTTTATGACAGACTGTTGCAAATTCTTTGCTGTAACTGTGGATTTTACTTAGCTGACTTAGCTAGCTTACAACTGTTCTGCCTTGGAAGCATTTAATTTTTTTTTGTTATCTGGCTAACTTTGAGTTTTACAATTTCCTGTGCATATTTTCTGCTGACTCGCCCGTGAGCTGCACAGCATAGAGAATCAGAGAGGACAGGAAGAGCCATGGCCTGTCCCACTGGCCTTTAGCTCCAGACAGCAGAGAGGGAGGGACTGAGCTACTACAGGATGAAATCAGATAAAGAAAGTCAGTGGAGATTTTTTGTTGTTTGTTTTCAGTCACAAGAAGCTCTCTGTCAACTCCGGCTCTTTTTCTCATACCAGTTTATTCCGAGGGTATTTTTACCTTGGTGTGTTCGGTCAGTTGGCCTCACAGAAGCCATTTCCTGTTCCAAAACAAGTTCTGAGTTCAGCCCCCTGTTTTATCCCCACCCCCTCTGTAGTTTATTTTCCTCTTCCACGCTATAGTTTAAGAATAATGTAGTGATGACAACAATGTGTCTGTTATTTAGTAATATCAATATATCAACATGCAGGTTATTTTAGCCTTGAAGCTTCTATGCTTGTCTGCCATCTCTGCAGCACGACTAAAGTCAGACAGTGAGCATCCCATACAGTTGAAAAGTGCTGGAAATCAACTTAACACTCACAAGTATAAAACCGATTATCACCGCTTTACTTCTCCCATGTCCACAGCAGCTGTGTCCTGACACAGACACAGTCCATCTGGCCTGGCTGGGAAACGAAAGGACTCAGCAAAAGGTTTATGTACTGTAATATACGAAAATCACTCAGTTTCACTCCTATTTTGACCTCTGATTCCATTTGGCAGCCCTTACATCCTGTGCTGCAGTTCTCGCTCGATAATAACGCAAAGGCATTGGGGAATTTCCACTTTTAGTTTGAAGATAACATTTTTGAACTCTGTCAACAATTCTGAGAATTCTCTGAACCAGAGTCTGCGTGCTTTGTGAAGTCTGAAGATTGTTGTGTTATGGTGCCAGCTGAATCTGTTTAGATATGGTGCAGTTCTGCAACAAAAGATCAGTTTCCCTATCAATTAAACCGATTATTTTTTCAGTAGTTCTTAGAGAAAATATTAGAGCCCAAGCTGACATCTTTTGAATGCTTGTTTTGTCCAACCAAGAGTAAAAACCCAAAAAATATTCAGTCGGTAATTCTATAAAAAAAGCCGTCCCTTTTCAGATAAATGACTTAAATTAGTAATAACTTACACATTTCTTTCTTTCGACAACTTTTGTCTGATCGATTAATCAACTAATTTCAGCTCTAAAGCACTGTGTGAAATGTAAAAGCTTTGGTCTGTAGTTGAGAAAATAATAAATGGAGTTGAATTGGCTCCTCTGGCCCTTCTGAAACGTTAACTTACCTCGTGAAGAGTCACAGTCAGACATGAGCCTGTCCTGTCTAGACACCCTGGACTCTTTTCCAACACATTCAATACACACATGCGCCTCCTCCCTCCTGACAGGAGATTGCTTTACTTTGAGCCAGTGCACAAAATGTACTCCTTAAAACTGTCTTAACACATGACTGTGGACCTGGGAGCCTGAGGTGCTACAAAAATGAGGCTGCCCCTCTCAGAAAAGTACCACTTCGGGGTAACAAGAGTCAGGCTGCTCCACTTAAGTGTTGTGGGTTTTTTAGTAAGCACTCCCTTTTCTGCCTTGTGTGGGAAAACTGAGACACAATAGCGCTCTCTGGAAGAGGCAGCACCAACACTGCAACGTATGGTATTTGCCAGCATTGAAGTCGAGTCTCTAAGTCTAAGTCGAATGTGTCAAATAAAGACTGGATGACCAAGAAAAGCCACTGGGAGATGTGGGGCTGTTGCTTCATCTTTTGGTCCAGCAGATTTATGGTGCATCAACCTGTGGTCTGCT
>JAOXYL010000113.1:8591761-8605069 GCA_028564955.1 Terapon puta
GTGTGCTCCCTTAATGCCCTTGGGATAGATACATTTTGTTTTCAGTGGCCGACTGTGGTCGTGCTAGTAGGTGGTGCACAGAAACAGTTTCAGCAGGAATGTGCAGAATCTGTTTACTGTCACAACTTTGCCTGTGTTGAATGCGCACACACACTTCCTGCGTCCTCCCTATCAGATCACATGCTACTGTTGGAAAGCGTATTTCATGGCCAAGTTATAAAGCGCTATTCCCTTGCTTGTGGACAAGGGCTGGCCTCGTTGCTCTGGTCTCCTGATAGGAATCACAAGGCTTTGCAGAGAGGCAGCGATGCAATCAGAGCCACAGCCTCTTCCTGTGCAGACAACTGCTTCTGTACACTCCATACCACCATGGAGAAGAAATAAAGAAGGGCAGCTCTTCGGGGTTGAACTTTCCTGAGTAAAGAAAATTTTCTCAGAATTGGTCAATTTAGAGCTACAGCATTAAGTTGATTTATCACTCAACTTTCATCAATGATGTAACCACACAATTTAAACACCGATAATAATCAGTAGATAAATCTGTAATGAACTGTTAG
Organism: Terapon puta; assembly: GCA_028564955.1. NCBI lineage: Eukaryota > Metazoa > Chordata > Actinopteri > Centrarchiformes > Terapontidae > Terapon > Terapon puta. The sequence goes on from JAOXYL010000113.1 coordinate 8,592,319, forward strand.
TTGGAGCACTAATCATATTTTCTACCAGAATTTCTCCCACTTATCTCAGCTTCAAAGGTCCTTTTGCCTTTGCATCACCATCTTTGGAGTAACTCATGTTAATAACAATGCTGGTAGATCAAATTTACCAAAAGTACGTATATGCTCCTTATGACCTGATGTCCACACTGACCTCAGAAGCATATGACATGCATGGATGGTGAACACTTAGGTTTTTCAAAAATACATTACTAATTATTTCTAAGAATGGCAACCTTTTTCCGAAACGTCTATCCTTAAATGTACCGTTTTGGAAACTCCATGTCCCCTGTCTGGCTGCACATGTCAATTGTCCCACAGACTTGGTCATCTTGTTAGAAAAAGCACATTACCAATCCTCAACTTCTGTCATGACTCAGACCACGATGAACCGTGATGCTGGTCGATTGAGTCCCTTTGGGTCCGCCACATCTTGACGTGCCAGTTGTGTCTAATTATCTTTCCTGTCAGCATGGACAATGACATGCCTCTGACAGCCAGAGCTTTATATTTGTGCTGTAGTTTATACATGCAGGGCTGGGTCACGTTGACCAACGCCTTGCCTGTGTTTTCAATCAGTCATGCTGTGTTGGATGTCTATGAATGGGTGGATGGAAAAGGGTGATCTCCCTCTGTGAGGGTAAACTGAGTCATCCACGTTGTGGCCAGCAGCTGGCAGTGCCCGTGGAAATGCCATGGATCTCCTCTCCCGTATTTCTCTACTTTTGTCTTTTCCTTTTCCTCCTGTCTTCATAGAGTTTTCACTATCTTAAATCTGTCCACTTGATGTTGTCTGTTCCTGTTCACTTCTTCCCTCCACCACTTTTCCTATCTTTCCTTCTCTTACTCTTTCTCTTTTCATCCTAGCCTCTGAGATAATATACATCGGACCTGTCAAAGGTAAGCTTTCCTCTTCCTCTGTCCTTTACTCTTCAGCACTGCTTCCTCACCCTCGCCTTCCCCTTCCTCCTTACCCTCCACCCCCCACAGCTGGAGTGTTGAGGTCACATGACATCTGTAACCTTTGGGACTAGCAGCTGAGTCACCTGACTGCTCCTCCAGAAAAGTCAGCTGATTCGGGTGGTCACTTGATACAGCCTTTGCCTCTCATTAGAAAGTAGCTCAAAGCTCACATTTTTCTTACAGCTCCAGCTCACTGTGCCTGCTGACTGTTTGGCAGGATAGCTCATCACTTCCTAGCTCTTGAGAGTGACAGTTACTGAGATGTACATAAATCAATTATTATTAGACAGGTTTTTTTTTTTATTTTTTTTATAGGAGTTCAAAAATCCAAACAGTGGTCACCCTACACATATGCCACAACCAATGGGCCACACAGAAGCTTTGTGTAAAAAATTAAATCCACAAGAGATACTTTCATTTATTGACAACCCTCTCATGGTTTACTTCTAGTCTTAACAGTCCATGGTGGTCCACCTCCATCCTTCTAAGCCCTCTATGAATCCCATGTGGGAGCATTAGGGAGTCAAGTCATGTTAGCATTCTTTGTGCCTTTTCGCCTGCATTGGAGAGTTCGTAAACAGGATGGAGGAGGCCTAGTTGTATTTTTAATGGGCTTCTAGCTTTCACCTTATAGATGGTCTCTCTGGATATTTGGGATTCCTCAAGAGACCCTATGGGAGACGGGAGTACTCTCCCTGACCTGATGAACTCAGCACTAGGGAAAAACCTTGAAAGAACCACTGAATAACACCCTCCCCCACACAAGGGATGGGTGGCCATAGCCTGCACCCTGTTCTCATGACCTCAGCTCGCAAACACAAACATACACGTGCACACTCGCAAACACAAACCAAGCCCACTTCCTGATTTCAAAAGGGATTTGGTGGTTTAGTCAGTGTTGCTTCTTGACCTAGGTCCTGCAGAGGGAGAGAGGGAATGGGGGGGTATGGGGCCAAAAATACTCCCACAAGTCCAGCCAACAGGAAGCGTGATGGCCTCACTGTGGTGGCGTGGTCATATTTGCAAAAATTCAAGTTTAAAAACCAATGCCACAACCATGTCCAAATATTAATATTAAAAAAATAATAATAATGGAAATTTAGCTAAAAAACATACATGTGTTTTTGTAATCCACATAACCCTCTCCCATATCTTTGTGCTCCCCCTCTCCTCTCTGCGGTGAGTTGTGCAGTAGTTTGCTGTGTGCAGTGCATTCCTGCAGGGTTTTTGACTGCGAGTAAGTGAGTGACCCTGATCATGTTCCGCAACATCTGCATGCTGATCTGCATCAGTCCTGCCATCAGCAGGAGAACATTGTTGAAGCCACTCATCTGCAAAGTGTGGGCTGGTAGTCACATGGTGTTTCTGACCGCTAGCTGGCCTGGCTAGGCTGCAAATGTGTGTGCTTTTTGAAAAGTGTTCACCCCCTATTCTCCCCTGAAGCTGTTGATGTACAGTATTTGTGAATGTGCACTTCTTTGCTTTGAAATTCGAGTATTCATTAGATTTGAAACTGTCAGTGTGAAACAAAGATATATGAATAAAATAATGAAAAAATAGGAAAAAATGTATGTAATATTGGTCTTTTAATTTATTTATATCCATTTTTTCAACTATATATACTGTAAGGGACTAAATGATTACTCTGTTTTCAGGGAGCATCTACTCCAGTCCAGGCTTGTACAGTAAGACTATGACCCCCACCTATGACTCCAGAGACGGCAGCCCACTGTCACCCACCTCTGCTTGGTTTGGGGACAGCCCCCTCTCTGAGGGCAATCCCAGCATCCTCGCTGTCAGCCAGCCAATCTCCTCACCAGACATCCTGGTGAAACTCTACAAGCCCCAGTCCCTGCTGGACAAAGCCAAAATCAACCAAGGGTGAGATGAACTTTGCTTAGTGGTTTGGTGGTTTGGTTAAACTGCTCATATTTGGAAAATGCTGTGGTGGGACTGCAGTATATTTATGGCCTCCCAGATGATCAAAATAGTTGCAAGAGTGTTCTGAGAGAATGTTTCAGAGGACTTTATTTTAACTGTCTATACAGGTGGTTGGACTCATCCAGGTCTCTGATGGAGCAGGATGTAAAGGAGAATGAGGTGCTGCTGCTGAGGTTTAAATACCACAGTTTCTTTGACCTCAACCCAAAGGTATGCTCCACAGACATGTAGTACGATTTCACCTTGCAAATGGATTTCCTGAAGACATTTATTGATGTCATTATGTGATAGAAAGCAACTTTGTATCACCCAAATCTATTTTGTCCTGTGTGTATCAGAAAGCATGAGAGTCTGTGTTTATTTACTGTGTTTGTTTGCATGTTAACGCCTGTGACAAACCTCTCTACAGTACGATGCCATCCGAGTGAACCAGCTCTATGAGCAGTCCAAGTGGGCCATCCTGCTGGAGGAAATTGAGTGCACAGAAGAGGAAATGATGATGTTTGCTGCCCTGCAGGTAAAGAGTGTGTGTGTGTTTGTGTTTGAGCCTGATCTTAATTTTCCAGTTTCAGCATTGTTTTGTCGGGATCTGAAACTTGAAGACCTGCAGTCCTCTTTTCATTGGGCAATGGGCACATTGCCTTCTCAGCCACAAGCTAATGAATTGGATGGGCTTCCAGCCCAGAGCTGAGCCATATGGCTGCCAGTTCTGCTGCGGCATGCATACTAAAACTTGGCTATTGTACATTGATACAGAGTGAGTTAATGGAGCCATTATCACACGTATTCCCTTTGGGCCTCTTAATATGCTTTAATATCTATCAGTTCCCTTCATTTTTGACTCATTATTCATAGAAGAGAAAGGAGTCATCAGACTTAACAGAAGATCTCTTGTGAATAATTAATTACAATTACAGACATAGATGCACTCTGTTTAACTCAATGAGGTGTCACTTTGAAAGCCTGGAAAGCAGGCCTAGTGAGTCATCATAAAATTAAAAAAGCAATGTTTAATGTTCTAATTTTCATAAATTCTCCTGTTGAAATTCCCAGAATTACCTTTTTCCAGTATTATATTCCAAAGGTTTTCAGGCATGTTTGTATAGTGGCCAAGTATTTTGGTTTTATGTAACACGTCATAACTTAACACATCATTTTTCCAAACCCTTTGGTAGCTTGCTGCAGCTACACTGAGCTGATCAGGCCTGGACTCAGCATCAGACAGAGACCAGTTTAAAGTAAAGTCAAGAGGAGGAGAGATAGAGAGCGGTGGAACTGATATACAGATGTGACTCCCTTTAGCCCCTTCAGGTAGCCCCCTGTAGTCTGGGGGTGGCGCCCCTTCTATTTCTAACTACCATAAACTGTGGGTGCCAAGACCTGAGGACGCCACGCTGTCCTCACCCCCGGGGTAATTATAGAGCATCTTGGGCCACAGGACCCGGTGCCTCAGCTCAGCCCAGACCACCCACCCCAAAGTAAGACACAGACTCATAGACCTGCTCACATGCCCCTAAAACCGTCTTACACTCTGAGGTGTTAGGTATGTTTCATCAGACCAGTTATACTTACACTTAACTGGTTTCTTGTTTCTCCTCCTGAGAGAGATACTAATCCGAGTTGGGTGTTTAGACTGGCAGCAACTCTGTCACTACCGATCTTTTAGCACTTTGCTAGCTACTACTATGTTTCAGCTTGGTAGTAAGGGCTCAGGGTTTTTAGCTAAGGTTTCACTGGTGAGAGGAGTTACACAGTGCCTAAATAAAGAGCAGTGATTGTCCACATCCAGTATGTTGCATGCTTGTTTTAGGTTTCTATCACCTGGACGTTTTTTACCTCGGCTTTTTATAGAAATGAGGTAATTGGGAGTCAAGAACAGTGACCGAACTCATAGCCATCATCTTGGGGCACATGTTGTACTTTGTACCACAGCAGATAAACACGTGTACACAAACAGGAAACAAGTCCCCCCTACCTCACCCTTCACTGTTGTAGATTTTAAGAGATCGTCAAAGCGGAGGAGGCGAAGGAATGGACTGTCATGACGAGCCCTTTGTCCCACATTCTGTAACCTTAGCTGGCTAAAGCCTCGCATATCTCTCTCTCTCAAACTCTGTATCTCTCTCACTCTCTCGACAGCTGTTCATTCATATATTGGTGGGGGGTTGGTGATTGGTTGACATTATAAATACCATTTGTCAACAAGTTGTGTTTAGTGTCTGTGACTCACAATAAAGGGAAAGCACGGTCAGGTTTTTGGTAATGGCTTCCCCCTGATGAGTTGGTGTTCCCGGTGTTACAAGAATCTTATCCCATCTTACTGGCCCGGTCTCACATGTGTTCCCAGTAAAAATATTTTCATGGCCTGTTGCAGTTCAAAGACGTGCTGAGAACACATTGTCCAGACAGTACCACTTACTTCTCTGGGGATGAGGAGAAGAAGAGGATGATGGTGATTCACCGAAACCAGTCACCTCATCTTCATCTCCTTCATAAAGTCATTGTTTAATCACTTGTAAACTCAATGGCGATGGCAAGTGTTTGGCAGTGTTCACTAACATAGACGCCAAGACACCTTAAAGTATTTATGTGGCAATTATCGCAGACCAATTCACTTTTATAAGACAAAGTTGGACAGTTTATGCACCGGTAGCTCACATAGCAGGAAGCTTTATAGAAATCAGAAAAACTGTTGACAAAGGTGTTTGAGGAGCTTGCAATTTGTGTAGCTCCCTCATCTTTTACTTTGCTAAGTCAATCTTGAAAGGATAGAAACTTCCTGAGGATTGTAGTTTCTTTAACAGCATTGTGATGATGAGACTTGTCCACAGCAAAACTTCTGAAGAAGTCCATACTGTGCAACTGAAAGGAGGTTAAATGTAAATGTTAAACATTATTAAATGTCTATGTATGTTTCCCTAGCAATTCCCCTTGGGGTAAATAAAACACTATCTTATCTTACGTTATGTAACCGGTTCATATACAGGACAGAGATGTCCAAAAAACATAAGGATTATTCATCTAATCAGCTCTCTACTGCTTTAAAGATCACAGATAGCCTATTTTTATTTACAATACTGCCATTGAATTTCAAGGAAATTGAATTGAATGCACCTGGACTTGGTTATATGTCTTTGAAGATGTTTCACCTCTCATACAAGAGGTTTCATCCTAATTTCTTACTAAGTTGGGACTAGTCATCACATTGTATTAATATATTGTGTATTTTAAGCCTTATCTTAGAGATAGTAAAGGTCTATGCAATGTTCACTTAGAAAATGTCTAGAAATCCTGATTTAACCCAGAAGATGACATGCTTAAAATTATTTTGAAATGCGACTGTCTTTCTTTTCTTCAGTACCACATCAACAAGCTGTCGATCATGTCGTCAGACAACCACATGAACAACAGTGAGAAGGAGGTGGATGAGGTGGATGCAGCCCTGTCAGACCTGGAGATTACTTTGGAGGGAGGAAAAACATCCAACACACTGGTAGGACAGTTTCATGTGTTTAATACAAACTCTTTTTGTGAATTTATTTGCCCAACTGAAGTGCCTTGGCTGTGTTTAGTCCTTTGTTTCCCTACTGTACTCCGATGACGTCTCCTTTCATCAGCCGTATTAAACAGGAGCGGAAACTTACATAGACACTGTACTCTGACTCAGAAGAGAGGAAATCCCAATGAATATCACTGGAAGTGCAACATTTCACGCTATTGCTGTTTTTTTCTGCATCTGACAAAGGACTGTGGATGTGAGATATTCAACACTTACCCAACAATAGCTGTGTGTTTGTCTGGTTGCATTGAAAATCTGGGTCCATTATTATAGCAGCCCTGCCTTAAGATCTTGTGAAGTTTATAGAGCTTATCAGAGGAAACTGAGCTTTGAGATATTACGTAAGAAGTGTTGTCTTTAGCATACTGCACAGAGCAGTGACATTGAAAATGTACAAAGTCGATCCTGAGATTGCAATTTTGGCTTTTTTAACCGTGTTCTTATTCATGTGTATTAAAATCATCCAGGTTTATACTAACAGTGTGTTTTTTCCCTTCCTCCTAGGGTGACATCACATCTATTCCTGAGCTAGCAGACTATGTCAAAGTCTTCAAGTGAGTCCACATCCAGACTACCTGATCCCTCTGGACCGTATGCGTTTTAACTGTTATCAAAAACACTAATAACTGTGTATGAATGCGTGCAAAGATCACATTTGTCCAAAAGATGTTGGGTCTGTTGAGAACCAGGAAAAAACATTTTCTGGCTCAATAAGAGGACCATTGCCTGGTTTGCATCAGTGTAATAGGCTGAATTGTTTGCCAAAGGACATCAGCGGGCTTAGCTTTAAGTGTAGCTTTTTGACGTGATTACAGTTGGACCAAACGTATTTTTAAATGCATTCATTTTTGGCTTTAAGCCTCTGCTGACAGGCAGGTGGTTGTCTCATAAAATGTATAAGCAATGGGAGCGAGGGGGTTATGATATCAAGAGACATTTCCTGGATTAATGGATTTCCATTAATGTTCTGATGCAGAGCTGGCTCCTTCCCTCCTCACCTTGCTGACTTTGCACTCGAGAAGCTCCCCGTCTTTTCTTCATCTCTCCTCTCTCCTTTGTGCTCACTTATGATCTCCCCTCCCCCACTCTCCCCTGACCACTAATAAAGGAAATGGGTGTTTTTTCCATCTGAAGTCTGACATGTCTCTTTTCTGTCTGTTATACATTTTCCAGACCGAAGAAGCTGACACTGAAGGGCTATAAGCAGTACTGGTGCACATTCAAGGACATCACAATTTCCTGTTACAAGAGTAAAGAGGAGGCACATGGGACACCTGCTCACCAAATGAATCTTAGAGGTGCAAACACACAATGTGTCATTTCATTCAAGATAGTGCTGCTTATTTTCTTTCTGCTCCAAGTAGGTTGTTGTTTTTTTGGCGGTGTATATAAAGAATGTGTGTGACCTTAGACCTCTTCTTCCGCTCTGCTCTTTGGCTTCCATGCGTAGGTTGTGAGGTAACTCCAGATGTTAACATCTCCGGTCAGAAATTCAACATCAAGCTGCTAATCCCTGTGGCCGATGGCATGAATGAGATCTGGCTCCGGTGTGACACGGTAAGACTGATGTTCGTGCATGAGAATAATTTCTTGTGCTTTTTGACAGGTTTTTAATCATGAGCCTTTGATTTTCTTCCTCCAGGAGAAACAGTACGCCCACTGGATGGCCGCCTGTCGCTTGGCCTCCAAAGGGAAGACCATGGCCGACAGCTCCTACAACCTGGAGGTCCAGAACATTCTGTCCTTCCTCAAGATGCAGCACATGAACCCCGACCCCCAGTTCATTGAGCCGATCACCACCGATATCAACCCCGAATGCCTGGTGTCCCCACGCTATCTGAAGAAGTACAAGAACAAGCAGGTAAGCCTTGCTGCTTGTCTTTCTTTCTTTGAGCTTTAAACATAAAACCTCTGAATGCTCTGCAGGTTGTAGTTACAGCAACGTGGAAGGTATAAATGCAGTTCCAAAGAGACAGAACAAGGATGGATAACTATCTGGTCTAATGTGTATTTTTTGGGAGGTTGTTTACTTGTTTGATGAGTTGGTTGTGGATTTAGATGGAGCAGCGTCTGATGCTTCCCAGATGGGCGCCTCCTGGCATCAGGCTTGTCTTGCACTGGAATGTAACCTCCCTCTACTCCCCCTCCTTCAATCTCCTCCTCTTCCCTCCGTCCCTTCCCCCCGCTCCCCCTTCTCTGTCCGAGGGGAAACCAGGACAGCAGACGTCCAAACCACTCAGCATAAGCACCGTAGAGATGTCAGGCCGTAATAGATACTTTCTCAGCTCTCGGCTCTTTGTGCTCGTCGACAAAAGAAGCAAAGCTACCAGTCGCTGAGCTCGTACGCGCTCAGTTAATCTGGTAACGCAGGCGAGAAATCGCAATGTATTTATCTAAACCTAACATCATGGCGTGGTCACTTCTAAACGACAGCAGCAAACATCTTAATAACCAGGTGTAAGCCCTGAGAATGAGCTGTTGAAAGCGTTAGGAAAAGTCCACAACAGATTTGCATGTAAGCAACAGGCTGGTGTGTGTACAATGGAACAGCTGAGTACACGGGCTGCCATAGCTGTGTTAGCTGGGGATGGGCGAGGGAGAGAGGGAGGGGTTGCTTCTCCATATCATGCTCGCTCAGTCTGGTTTTGTTTTAAGTTGTAATAGAAAAGTGGAATGTTGCTAGGTGATTGGAGGGATGTTGCTACAGTAAGTGATGACTCAGAAATGGTCTGGGCCATAGCCTGAAATATACTTGAGAGAGGTAGACAGAATAGAAACCACAATACAAAACAGGCCTGTTCGTCATGTCTTTGATGCTGCTTTAAACACAGGAAACATGACAGTTCTGTCATTCTTTGCTCATTCATATGGGACCGTCACAGGTTAATCTCTGGGCGTCACTGTTCGGAAACTGCAGTCCCATGCACAGTGCTGCTAAAACTTATAATCAGCCCAAATTACAGAAGCACCAAATCAAGTTTCAGTTCTCTCTCTTTCTCTGTATGTTTCACGTTTTCCCTTTTTTACATTAGTCAGGAAATCCCTTCAATACAGTTGGGGTCAATGACATAACATTATGAAGTGAGGTCACCTGATTTTCAGATCGACCAGCCTGCAGGTTTAACATATATCAGTCAGTGTCAGTGAGTTGGTTTGAAGTCCAGTTTTTTGTTCGCTTCTGCTCTATCTGCGTTTCCTCCCTCAGTCTCAATTTTAATCTGGATGAAAAAATTATCAATTTGTTAGCAATTAAGAACTACAGCTCCCTCAAACCATGGATGGTATCAACACCTCATGGGAGCTGTGGTTATTGAATGCTAACAATGCTACTGATAATCACTGTTTTTATCTGAAGCCATGAACTGCTCAGATATCACAGATCAGTGAGCCATTTTCTTTACACTATGGACAACCAGGGTGTAAGTTTCAACTTTTTAGAACAGGAACAGAAAATGTAAGTATCATGTTTCAGGTTTCTTTGAAAGACAAGTGAAAAAACACCCCACTATAGCATAAAACATTGCCTGGAATACTAGAGGCGGGCTTGAACAGGATGCACTTTTTTTTTTTTTTTAGTTTAGTTTAGTTTAGCCCGCCGGGGTGTGCGCGTCTCTCTGGGGCCGTGGTTCTCTCTGGTCCGGCTCCAGTCCCCCTCACAGCCCCAGTCTGATAGGGGGGTATCCCCAGGCACAACATGAAAGAGTTAGTGCCACATGTACAGTATGTGTATGTATGTAGCCTCGCACTGACACACATGCCTGCTGTGTGCGCGTAATGGGCGTGGGGCGTCAGGAAATGAGCCGTTCCTGGGAATGCTGCGCGGGAAAACCGTCTGGGAAAAGCCTGTTCGCTCTCAGTCAGCTGCGACCCCTCCCCATCTCCCTTCAACTGGACTTCCTGTTGCAAGACTGAGCCGTGAAAACTTCTGTGCTGAAACTCCTGGCAGATACAACACAGAGGAGTTTTTAGGATTAGTCGGACATGTGTGGTCACTGACATTGAAATCTATAGATCTATAACCAAAACAAACATTTAAGACCTAATAATAACCTCCTTGAGCATGGAGACATGGTACTACCACACCTTGGTGCAGCTTGGCACATACTGCCATCTTGTGGATGAAAAGTGAATTACAGAGAAGTTGTGCGATCACTTTAATGGCACATTGCCTGTTAAGAATAAACAGACATTATCTAAAGCCTTAATTGTTCCAATTCCAGTGCCCACTTCCTTAATATGAAACTGCTCAAATGTTGTGACCTCCTGCTTTTCTCTTATAAATTAAACTGTCTGACTGCAGCTGCCCTCTCTCTCCCCCTCTTGTGGCTGAATACTGCATGACCCCCCACCCCCAGACTCCACAGCCCCTCTCCTCACTTTGTTTCTTTTAATAAAATTATGGCCTGCTGCTCTATTGTTTTGGATCTTTTCCTCCCTTGACATTGATCTTACTGGCTTGTTCTCTTTGTCCACCCTTTCTTTCTTTCTTTTTCTCTTTTCTTGTATGCATCTTGTTCATTTCCTCTACACCCCCTCTCCCATCCCCACCTCCCATCTTCAGCCAGGCTATATCAGGGACTTGGTAAGTTGAGTTATGTGTCCACTGGGTGCTTTTATTTAAGCCTTAGATGCATACATGTGCATGATTGTAAAAACTCTGAACACTCTTTGTGTTCGGGTTGCCACTCCTAACCAATAGTACAGCAGCTGCATAACACATAATGGCTTTTAGTCACAGTAGAGTAGATGGGATCTTTCTTTTTAATTGTGGTCTCCTGCTTTCATTAGCTCCTATGTTTTAGTGTGCAAACAACACTATTCTTTTGATTTTTGTAATTTTCTTAACATTTCTGCATACACAAAGGGACAGGTAGTGATAGTAAAAACACACCTGGGATATTCAGTGAGATAAATGGACCATGCCAGATTTTTTAGAATTTATTTTAGCCCATTTAACATGATTGATGGAAGTTTAATGTGTTTTACTTTTCTGTCTGTCTGTATGAGATGAAAAACAGACACTAGAAACTTGCTGAAGAGCAGTGAGCCATCACAGTGAAGCTAATTTGTTTTTTTTTAGCTTTTTTATTGCAATGTTAGTGATTAGGGATTGCCTAATCACTTTTATATTGATGCTTTTAAATGCTTGTGACAAGTCCAGAAAAGCTTCAAAATTGGCAACAAAATTATCAACCTCATCGATGAATTCCTGATGCGCATATTTGATTAATTTTCCCAATGTAGCTCAAGAATGCGATGCTTATCAGTAGCCAACTGCAACAAGTGGGAGTTTGGCAAGATGAGGCGCACTGTGGTGGATTATTTGTTCCAGTGTCTGTTTGCAGATTTTCCTAATGCACTCACATGCTTTAGGAAACAATCAGCAGTCAATATACATAGGTGACCCAGTCAGTAGGTCACTCTCTATGTCACACTGCTCCTCCAGTTAAGCTACTTGATAAAAAAGGATTTAGGGACAGTGGGAAAATACACTCATGCATGCACACTGACGCAGATTGGAAGCTTCCTTTGACTCATTAACCGTAGTCTGGCTCCTCAGGGGGCTCATAGGTTTGTATTTGTTTGTCTGTGCTGTGTGAAGTAGACTTTTACTGTGACAGCTCCCTGGTTATTGGCTGACAGTGTGTGTGCTGATGGCTTTATGGAGGCAGCCACAACTTGTTTACGCATTGGGTTGGTGTGTGTGTGTGGATTTGGGTGCATCGGGTGGTTTCAGTGTGGTGACGGGATGCGTTTGTTTGCGCCGGGGAGCGCGTCAGTGTTGACTCAGATGGTGGGAACATACTGAAATGTCATGTGTGTAATGTGTGTGGTTGTGTATTTGTCAGATCTCAGCCCGGATCCTCGAAGCCCACCAGAACGTGGCCCAGATGAGTCTCATCGAGGCCAAGATGCGCTTCATCCAGGCGTGGCAGTCCCTGCCCGAGTTTGGAATCACTCATTTCCTTGCCAAGTAAGTGACCGAAGTTCAGTGTAAGCTGATGTTTCTTTAAGCCTTAATCTCAGTCACAGATTCGCTCAGTTTTACATGCTGACAGTGGCTCATGTTGTCATTTGATCTCCACATATTCATCGATTCTCTTCTTCCTCTCTGCAGGTTCCAGGGCGGAAAGCGGGAGGAGCTGATCGGGATCACTTACAACCGCCTGATCCGGATGGATGCCAGCACAGGCGATGCCATCAAGACCTGGCGCTTCAGCAACATGAAACAGTGGAACGTTAACTGGGAGATCAAGATGGTAGGGAACC
>JAOXYL010000113.1:8619052-8630288 GCA_028564955.1 Terapon puta
CACTGCATGCACCTGTGACCAACAACATTAAGTAAAGGGAGTGGTCAGCCTCTCTAAGTGTCCTTACTTTGAGGTTTGAGGCTTAAAGAATCCCAACCAGGCAGCTCCAGAAACGCCATAGATGGAAAATTGTGCTGAAAAAAATGTTTTATGACTATACAATAGCCCATAAACACCCGCCCAAATCCCTCCATTTCTGACGTTTCGCTCGGGTGTTTTCTTCCTCTGCGCGCTTCAAAGGGAGCAGAAATGCGCGCTGCGTGGTCGGAGTGGGAGTGGGGATGGTGGGGGTGTGACACTGTACGTGATCGGCGGGAGGGTCTGCGCGTCTGGGAACCTGCTACTGGTTTTTCACCCAAACACACACTGCTCTCTCTCTCTCTCTCTCTCTCTGAGCTGAAACAGCAGCAGGGAAGGCAAACACTCCTCTCTCTTTCTCTCTCTCTCTATCTCTTTCTCTCCACACACACACACACACACACACGCCGAGAAGTGTCTCAGAAGTGGAGTCGACGCGATGCCGAGCGCGAAATGCTCCCGGTCATTCTGAGGCGACAGATCAGGAAGAGACTGGTGGAAGTGAGAGCAGCTGGAAGAAAAAACCCCACCGAGAGAAAGAGAGAAATAGAGAGAGAGAGAGAGAGGAGGTGGAGGAGGAGGGGGTGGTGGGGGTCTGTTGACCGCACGTGCTGAGAGACGCGTCGATAAGTGAACTCCAGACTGTGCGTCACTTTTTTTGGGGTGGGGGGGGGATTTTCTCGTTTTGGACCATTTTACGCGCACGGTGAGAGTTTTTTTCCCTCCCGTCTCATTTTACGCACAGGTGAGTAGTTTCGCTTCGGGGAAGAGGGAGGGGTGGTTTAGGGAAAAAAAGTTGAACTGATGTTTTTTTTGCCCACTCAGGAGGTGGCAGCTGCTGATTTGCGCGTTATTGATCAGAAATTGGCTCCAAACTGCGTCCAAAACATCCAAAGGCTCCTTAAACGTAAGCGCAGGCGTTGTCGTCTCTTTTTTTCTTTCTTATTATTGACTAATTTTATTAACTAAGCTTTGTTTTGTGAGTGTTTCCACGGTGCCACAGGGCGCAAACTTAGTTAAGAACAGCTCCTCTTGACAAACTGATGGTTTCATTGGATCCTCTGCAGACTCGAACCGGGACGCTTTTCTTTTCTTTCTTTTTTTATTGTGAAGGCGACCTGAAATCCTTCTGTAACATTTTGATCGGAGCGAGTTTGGCCCCCGTCCTGCAGGCATATGACTTTGAAAGTAAAAAAAAAAAATCAGCGGAATTCCCGTCAGTCCAAACAAGTGGATTTGGGTGTTGTCCAACGCGAGCGTATCGGTGCGTAATGTGATTGGAGCTTCTCTGCGCTCTCCCAACGCAACGCGAGGCGCCAGTTTCACCTGACCTCCGTTTTATTGTGTCTTTTTCTCAAGATATCACACAATCCGCCGACTTTAAAGGCGTCACGATCGTATCTTAAAGCCCTGAAGATGATGGGGGCTCGCTGAGGGCCAGTGTGTTTGGAGTGTTTATCGTGCAGCAGCAGAAGTGATCAATATATCTGATTAACATTAAATCTTAAACGTTAGGTTGGTCAGCTGGATTGGTGGTTGCTTTTCTCCAAGTGTGGCAGCGGTCAGCGGCCGTGTGGGGTTGGGAAGGTGGGAGTTTTCTAGTGGTGTGTTTTCAAGTAACTGTTTGTTTGTCTGTTTTTTTTGTTTTTTTTGGTATGTGTGCATGCAGAAGCAGACCTTGCCCAAGGCATGTGCAAATAGAGACCACCCAAGGCCCCCCCGCGGGCTATGAAACAAACAAAAAGCAAATTGATGTTCTGAGATGAAAACTTTGCAAATGCAAATTGTCACTACTTTGGACACATACTTATTTTGGACGGATGAGTTGTTGCGTTCTTTATTAAAAGGGCCCCTTAAAATATTTGCATTTCACCAAACTCTGAAGCTTGAATCTTTACTTTGAGCAAATGTGAAGTCCTGCATTTCATTTACATTTCATTTAACATGTTGCATCTTGATTTTGTCAGAAAAAAACCCCACGTTTTACATGTAATTTCACTAATTTTTTGGATTATTTTTCTAATCGACTTTTGTGTCTTTTGGGCTTCCTGAATCCCTGGGCTGGCTCGATGCTAAATCCAAAGATAGAGGGGGAAAAAGCAAGCTGTTTTTAAATGCCAGTATCTCTGAAGGGCAATTTCCACACGTCTCCGCTACTGTATCTGTGTGACAGGTTGGAACCCCCTGGAGAGGGCCATTTGATTCAGATTAGCTGAGAGGCTCCTAATCTCACCCCTGTGTCTCCCAATGGCATTAACTAACCAGCTTACATTAAAATATTTCTTGTACCTATATAAGAGTTCGGGGCTTAATTTGCTCCGGCATGCCATAACCGATAAGCTTTTATCTTTCCCCATACTTCAGTGTCCAATTACAGTCAGCGCCCCACCGTGCGTCCACCTCCTCGGCTTGCTCCCCTTGCCAGCGAGGACAGGCTTTCTCGAAGAAATAAAGTGCGGCGTTTCTTTAGTGGCTCATAAAATGAAAAGAGGAAGTAAAACCAGCTTGCCAGTGCTTCTCAAATGACACAAAGATTTGGAGAGCCAGAGAAATCTGACTCACCGAGGCTGTGGTTGCCCTCCCTGCGTTACAGAGGCGATGCTCTCTGCGTGAGGATCCTAAGCAACACCTCGTTTAATGCAGAAGTCGGGACGCGAGGCTGGTGGAGTTTTTGCTGATTTTTTTGCTCTATGCCTATCATCCAAATCCATTATTCTGACTGTGTGCCCACGTGACGCAGTGCTGCTGCTTTTAGCTTATCCCTATGCAAACTCATTGTATTCACTTTTATCCTGTTAATGCCTCAAGCTGTTGCTCCAGTAGATAAGTGAGTCATTGTGGTAATGATACCTGCAGTTGTGTTGGAGACATCCATTTGTAAGTGCTCTGCGTTTGCTTTTCTGCTGTTTACCCACTGCTGCTCAGTCCCTCCCAAATGTTTTATTGCTATAAGGTGCTGGCCTATAAAGGATGAGCTCAACTGGGGGCCTGACATGCCATTCACTGATTCATGGCCAGCCCATGCTTCCTTGGCACTATATAACCTATAGCAATAGTGGCTGCGTCACTCAGGAAAATGGACGAAGCCTTCCGTATCTTTCCCTTTTGAGGGGAAAGAGTGAGATCCTATTCAACCCGCTGCTTTGACAAAGAGCTTTTTCTCTTTGTGATCAATGGTCTCTGTTACTTTGTGACGTAAAATAGGCATCAGCAGGATGTACAGCATATATTCCTTTGTGCATTTACATTTTGTCCCACAGTATACAAAGTGCATTAGATGCCTGGCATTTTATAGATAACAGAAATGAATAGGTAGAAAAGACGCAGCAGGATGAATAAAGAATGACGTTATGAGCTAAAAGTAGTTTTGATCCTCTCCTCTCTCCTGCTCGACTTGTCTGAGAGTGTTTCAAACAAACTGCTGTAATGGTCCCTCAGGAAGAAAGCGGCCTACAAATTACGGTGGTAGCATCTCTCAGAATGGCCAATTAAAGGGGCTCACGTGTGTTGCCACGTTCATCATCTGAATATCATTTTGATGAAGATACGATTTGCACAAACTTTTCAACCTGCTGTTCAGTCAGACAACCCTCTTTCTGTAATTTCCTGTCTCGCCAGCAATTTCTTGCTCACTGTAAACTTCAGGCTGGGAGCTATGCATGAAAACTCTTCATTTGGATGCGGCTGTGAGGAATTTAGATGCCCCGCTGTCTCCAAAACAAAACAAGCCAAAAAAAAAGACTGTTTTTCACCTGAGTCTGCTAAAATAAAGCGTGAGGAGAGAGAGCAGCTAAGAGCTCAGCGTATCTGAGTGTCAACAAAGAACTCAGAGCGCCAGATGCTGAATTTGGAGAGCGACGCAGGTGAGTTGCAGCGCCGCTTGTCATTTCTGTTGGAAGAGTTTCAGATAACTTACAAAGCCTGGCGATGTTGTTTAGGTTCGTAGCTCCCCTGTGCGCTGGTTTTCAGACCCTGCCTTCACGAGCAAAGCGGATTCGGCTAAATCGAGCATATTCGAACGTCTGAGATGGCAGAGCGACTGCGTTAATGAGCTTCGCTGACTGGCATGCGCATTGTCTCGGTTCTGGTGGAGGGATTTGGTCGTAGATCGCAAGACTTGGGCGGCGAAATCAGATCTTACCAGGGGCTCGCGCGGCCTGAAAAATCTGTCCTGCCCTTGTGCTGGTTTTTGGCTTGGTGTTAACAAAGATATTTCTGAGAAAGCATAGTTTCACTCAGTGTTTCACAATCCGGACTCAGCTACCACAGAGAGGAAAGATTCCCCAGGTGCAGTTTTGGAATGGTACAACGTAGAAATACTGCAAAAATTATGAGCTCTTTTCGCTGGCCTCCATGTCTCATGTTATAAAATAGCAGAGTGCGTTTATCCTCAGCGTGAACTGGAATGTGTAGTTATACAACATAATAACTCTTGGTGTTATTGGCTCTCATCAACCAACATGATATTTATACGTGAGCCATGACTGAAGTTTTTTTTTTCTTTTTTTCTTTCTTTTTTTTTACCGTCAAGGTTGAGTGTGCTCTGTTATTTGTGGCTCGACGCTTTGCTAACGTAGAATTAGATGTGAACACACCACAGGCTGGTCGCGCACGCCACAAAAGCAGCAGGGTAGACGGCATAATCTCTCAATTATTTTATGAGAGGTAACAATCACCATCTGTTCATGTGGCGTTGTTGGATACCGCCCGTTCAAAGTGACACCGTCGGGTAACATCACTCTCTAAAGATGCAATCTATGAGGATGTGCACGCTGTGGGAGTTTTTTTTTTTTTCTTCTTTCTTTCTGTGAAATCAAGGCCCTGTGCGGAGCCATGAGTCAACATGAAAGCCGCGCATGAGAGGCGGCAGATGAGGCGAAGCGTTTTTCTTCCTTTCATACGTCTTTGAGAGTGCGGCGCGGAATGAAAGAAGCAACTTTGTCTTCTGAAAGTTTCCACAGTCAGTCAAATGTGAGTGGGAGGAGTAGATACAGGGGGATGAGGAGGATTATGTTATCAGTTTGAGTTGGTTATCGTGCCAGATATCGTCATGTGCTGAATTTTTCACTCTTTTGTTAATAAAACTTATTCAAGGTTTGAAGTCTACACCCTTTACCGAAAGTGATATCTCTAACATTGCTTTCCCTGCTGTTCTCAGTCTGTTTGTTAGACAGGCTGTAATTCCTTGTCTTGTTACTGTCTCACCCACAACCAGAAAACGCTTGTTGACACACTAGTTTGATGCACCTGTGTTTGTTTGCTGAACGTGTTCATTTTAAAGCACACCATTGCCGCTGTCTCTCAAATAGGCTTATATATGGCTTCAGAAATATACTGTACACATTTAAAATGCACTCCAGTATATTAGTGGTAGATTATTCTCACTGTTTTCTCAGTTTTCAAAAGCAAAGCAACCTTTTTGTTTTTCTAACTGACTGTTTTCTTAGCGGAGGTCCAAGATGCCGTTGTTTTTTTCCCTGCTGCGTTCTTTAGTGCAGGCTTCTTCACTGTCAAAGCTGTCAGAACATAAAAAGGAAAACTCTTAGATATACAAAACTGAGGATAAGTTATAATTCTCATTCAGCAGAGGGTGTACTCTGAGAAGTAAAGATAAGGCCCAAAAATGTGTTTTTCCCATGCTTATCAGTCTCTCTGATGCTTGCACACACATACGTGTTTGTATACCTTAACCCTGCTCTGAACTTCACCTGAACTGTTCTGTTCTCACTCTCATGGACCTGTAACCTCTCGATCCTCACAAAGACAGGACAAACTCACATGCGCATCGCTGTCCCGTTACATTTCCCGTAGCCTGCATCAGCTCACGAGTCGGCCACATCCCCACTGCAGCTCATTACTTCATATCTGGGTGATCAATTTCTAATGGTTCGCTCTCTGAATAATTCTCTCACCAGCTGGCTGCATTTTAATCACGTAAGCAGCAGAGTAAATATACTTGGTAATTCCTTCTGAGATTAGTTTTTTAGCCCGTGCCAACTGAATTTTTTGGCTTTAAGTATTTATGCCTCTCCGGAGGAAATTAAAGATACACCTTCAATTCAGTGTGACAAGGCTCAAATCATCCACCTGACTTCTGGGGCCCCTTTTTTTTATTATGCTGCTACAGCCTGCGCTACTGTGGCAGGTTTCCCCTGGGCTTGGTGAACGGGGGCTTTAGAGCAGGACTGTGTTGATGCTCAAAGAGGTGGCTGTGCGGCAAACCCAAAACACCCCCACTCCAATGAGGCCCCAAGAGATCCGCGAGCACCGACTGTACAGATTTCACATTAACACGCCGAGTAAGAGGGGACCCAGGGAATGAGCGGGAACAGTGACTGCTTTGCCAGTACACAGCCGCAGTTAATGAAGTGTTTTTGGAAAGGGCCTCTACTTGGAAATGGGCTGATAAGCAGCCGTAAAAGATATATGCACGTCGTTTACGCTGCCACAGCGGCTCCCGTACGACCGCTCGGCCCCGCGCTGCGAGCATTGCATAAGACCGCCCAAAGTCGAACCGTAAGCAGTGCATTGTTGCTGGCTGCATTTCACTGCCTAGAGGCTCCTGTCTGCCACCTCCTCCTCCTCCTCCTTGTTTTTCTCCCTTCTTCTTGTTCCTCGCATCCCCCATCCCCTTATTCCTCCTTCCCGTCATGCTTCACTGGGCCACTTGAGGGGGGGGGTATGCGCTCCCCTTTGCCTGGTGACAGCTTGCAGGGAGATGTGGGCAGCTTTCTCAGCTGGAGGAAGTAGGAGCGGGGAGGAGAGATGCTCCGGATTAGGGCTTCCACAGAGAGGGACTCCAGTGGGCATATTTCCTACTAGAGAGCAACAAGACCAGCGACTTTTCAACGATTAACCTTGATTTTCTGTTTATTTGTCTTCCTCATTTGTGCCATCCAGCAGTAGAGACCGTAAAGGGTAGATGCCAAGGGAAAAGGGTGAGCTCATTTTGGGCAGTCACTGCGTAGCACAGTTTTAAACTACAATATGTAGTAGCATAGGCTGGTTGATGCACTGCATAGTGACGAATCTTGTTTTTCTCATCAGAAAGGAAATATAGGATCCCTAATCAGAAAAAAAACAATTGCTCTCCGTCTTCAAATGTAATATAAGTGCACACTGCTGGCACTGTAGAGTTCTTGCTCATTTCAATTTGTATCCACAAGCACAGTTTGCAGTTTTCACATGATGTCTGGCCAGCTGAGAAAGACCCAGTAGAATGAAAATACCTGTATTTTACAGAGGTTTGCATGCAAAACAACTCAAACCTCTGATAATAGGCAGCTTTAATTTTATGGGACGGTTCGGGTCTGTTTCCTAGCCATAGTGTTGGGTGTTGGACATCTCTCACATTCCAAAGAAAGGCATATTTATTAGCCTCTCTAATTACTCTCCACAAAATCTTGGCCCGTGTTTTTGTTTACTGTGAAGTCTTGGATTGCTGAAAGAGCAGAGAGAGAGGGAGATGGATGGAAAGAGTGACTGTTCAATGAGACTGTTAACTGCCTGAAACAGAGACAAGTGCACAAAACAGTAGTTTGCAAATGTTGAACAAATTCAGTGAGCCTTTTGTTGTTGTTTTTTTTTTTTTTTTTTTTTTGCACATGTCAGCATTTGTACATCATAATGCCGAACGATACATTGGCATTGCCATTCTTTCTGCCTTAGTCAAACTTGTAATGTTACATTATTGTATGTGTCAGAGAAGTGCTGATTAAACTCCTTTTCCACACTCCACACATTATCTTTGCTTGTAATGCACTTATTAGTATGAAACTACCTCTAAATGCTTTCTTAGAAATGACCATACAGCTGACATGGACAACAAAAATTGAACAATAATACCTTCATGGAGGTCCTACTTACAGCAGGGCTATTTATTAGATTGCATTATATCGTCCCCACAGTGTCCAAAGCTTTTACTGTGCGTTCGCTCTTGCCCGATGCACTCCTGCTTTAACAATGGCCACCAGTCAACAATGGCATCCTTTCAGCAATTAAATTCCCTCTTAACCTTTTGCTCCTGCATGTTCTGCTTTTATGATAATGAGTGAGTGAAACTTTAACCCCGCTCACTTTTCCTGAGTGTTCTTTTTTTTTCTTTTTTTTTGCTCTGTTGTTTGTCATCAAGCCAGTCTGATGAAGGCATTGGTTTTGCAGTCTGGCTCGCTTTGCCCCGCAGTAGACGAATTCATCGACTGACTGTGACTGACAGACAGATTGGTTCATCAGGGTGGCCCGTGCGGTGTGTGGTTGTGAATGCTTGTGTGTCTCGGCCCAATGTGCGCGGCTGAGAAAATGATTAAGCTGCATAGTCCTCATGAGAGCCTTTGGACCTAATTAACCCACTCTTTCATGACCTCATCCTGCATTTAAGTACAGTTAAGCCAACACAGCGCAGTCTTTTCCGACGTCATCGGACATGCTGCCGTTTCTCTTGCGGTGTATCCCCAGTCACCATGAAATAAATAAATTCAGCAGTAGACATTGGCGTGTAATAATAGAAACATGATTGCTGTTCTGTATCAGTGAGACTTACCAGTACTCTTAAGGGCCTCAGCCAAAGTCATTTCAAATCTGCGAGTGGCAGCGCTTCCAACGAGAACATTGGCAAAGCATTTAGAGAGATGGAGCGTGGAGGCTGGCTGCAGAATACACGGAGAGACGCAACCATTTTGAACTCTGTCATTACTTTAACATGCTGTACACTGTGAGCGGCAGAGAGTGTGCGGATTTGGATCAGTTGTGTGTACTTTTGCAGAGGCTGCGAACACACAGAAGACAGAAGCTTTACGGTTTTAACGTTTCTCACTTCATTTTCAAAGGGTTGATTCGCCCAAATTACAAAAAAGTTTTCTCTCCTACCTTGTCATGCAGTGGTTCTCAGTCTTGCACGAACTAAACCAATACTGAGAAACTGACAACTTCCTTTGGGCTGCATCTGTTTGACTGAATATACTCCATGTTTGTGCCATAGAAACAAAATATAGTGCCTTTTACATTAAGAGATTGTGGGCAACAAATGTTGGGAACCCTGCTCCAGTGCCATGCAAATAGTTTTGCTTGTGTCTTTACCCCGATGCAGCTTTGGTGAATTACATTTTGTTTGTGTAGCTCACACTATAGAAATCTATAAATTCAATGTCACATCTCTTTCTTTAGTGTGATTTTTATTGTGCATAGAGTTGCATATCTGAAAACGCGGACAAGTAAATCTCAAGCTGCAAAATTCAGCTGGTTTGTATTTTGAAAGACTTTTGGAAAATGAAGGAGTGAAACTCTAGTGTACTGTTGTTTGTGAAGTAATGTAATCTTTACTGCTTAATTTCACTTGCTGTTTTCCCCTTACTCTCTGCCCCTTTTCAGTGAAGAGTGGATCTCGTCCCCTCCGCTTTAACTGCTCACCAGCCGCTCACTGCTGCCTGCTTCAGACATGAGTGCCAAGTCCGCCATCAACAAGGAGGTCTTCATACCCCACGATGAGAAGATGCTCGCCGCAGTGCAGGTGAAGCGGAGGACCAAGAAGAAGATCCCCTTCCTGGCCACCGGTGGTCAGGGAGACTACATGACCTTCATCTGCCTCTCAGGTCAGAGGATAAAACGAAAACCTTTCACTTCTCGTTGCTTCACTTGTCTTCAGATGTTGTTTGCTTGTGTTGAAATGGCTTTGCTGTGTTCGTCTATGTTCGTTGTGTGTGTGCGCGTGTGTGTATATGTGTGTCAGTTGTGCTGCTGCGACCAAAAGTCACATTTCAACACGTCCTCCTTAATTCCCTCGCTAATGTTCACACTGATGAGCGTGTTTACGTTTCCTCTGCCAATAAGATGACATGCTAAATTAATTAACGGCTGGGCTTCGGGTCAATCCTTTTTAAATGGATTAGATTTACTCTGAAATGGAGTAATTGTTTAAACAGAAATTGAGGTTTAAATTATTTTGTTTTTTTTCCACCCGTTTGAACATTAGCTGAGATATTGCTTGTTAATTGAATTAGCCATGCATATTATTCACAAGGAGAATAGCTAGGGCCTATTAATCTCATTTCCAGAAGAACTACTTATGAAGATGAATGACATTTCGTAATCCGGCCATTTTAAAGTGTATTAAACTGCTCTGGCAGCGGCAGATCGCATCACCAAAGGTTCAAAGTTACTTAAGAGTCACTCGGAGGAATTTAGAGTGTATCAGTTCAGCACAAAGGCCAGTGCAGTCTGCGTGGCCAGGATTCAAATTCTGGGGCCGCCTCTGAGATTCTAGCTTCTCAGCACTGAGCTTGCACTCTCAAGCACAAATGCATAAAAGCCAATTGTGTCACGCACAAGTCACAAATTAACAACAGGTTTCTGAAAACTGACAGTTTTTCTGAAGGGTTTCTAATGAGACATTCCCTCCTTTGATGTGGAAATGAGTGTTGGTTGATATTCACTTGTTGTAATGCCAGTCTCATCATGCACCAGCCGCACCCAGCAGCAGTCTTCACCCCTGTGCCCCGCCTGAGCTCCGCTGCTCCAAAATGTATTCATGTCACTGGATGTCCTAACAGCTTTTCAATTAAAATACATGAATTATTTGATCTTGTAGCTTCCTTGACAGTTTTCAATTATTACAACAGGAGATGTGATGGATGAAATGTACGTGATAGTTATGGATAGATTAGATATTAGTCTTGAGTGGAAACCTGCTGGTTGAATCCCAGATATGATTGTGAAAATCAGCAGGAACCTTTTCTTGCCCCTTTTCAAACCCTGTCATATTTATATTCTCTTTTTATGTGCATTCTTCAAGTTGTTGGTCTTTGTGTGTGCTTTGCTCTTTTCGCCATTACCACCGACAGGAGTACACAGTAACAAAGAATACATTTTACATGTCATTACATATCTAACACTGGCCAAAGACATCCTGTAGAGGCATAATTATGTCAACAATTAGGCCCCCTGCTGATGTGTCTTTCAGAATGACACCATACAGGCTCTGTTTATTACCCATTAATCTGCTGACTTTTAAAGATGATTCAATTCATTGTTTTCTCTATACGTAAAAAGAATGCCCATCATAACTTTCCTAGTGTCTGAAGTGATGTCTTGTTTTGTCTGACCGGTGGTTGAGAAATCCAATCCAATTTCCTGAAACAGAGAAAAGCAAAGGTAAAGCATTCCT
>JAOXYL010000113.1:8643748-8657976 GCA_028564955.1 Terapon puta
TGATTTGTGCTCCCTGGGCAACATGCACTCATGGCTTAATCTACATGAGCCAACTTTAGTGCTTAACAGTGCATGGTGCTTACAGTAGAGATTGGGACATGGTCCAAGACAGTCTCCTAGATCCCTGACTTAGTCTTTGTCTAATCCTTTCCCCCTCAGAGGCCACAAGCAAGTGAGTGACTGAGTGGAAGAGTGTGAGGGAGGACTGAAAGTAAGAGAGCCGGGGAGAGTGAGTGAGCGTGGAGAGCTGTTGGAGAGGCCGTGCAGTGTGGCGTCCAGGCAGCGCCGAGAGACATGAGCGCAGCTGGACAGGATGCTCGTCCAGTGCGGTGCTGGTTTCAAGTCTGGCAGGTAGGCCGGAGTCCCTGTTAGCTCACCCGCGACCGCAGGCCAGACGTGCACCGGACACACATGTGAGCCGCCCCGAGGCGGTCCTTTAGTGATTGTTGTTTTGTTTATGTGATGGGAGTGTATTTGTTTGCTTGTCTGCGAGAGCAGATCCGTGTGTTTGGTTAGATCGGGCCATTAGATGCGGATCAGCTGTGATGCAAACAGACAGCGCTGAATCCACTGAGCTTGAGTAATTGGACCTTGTGGGGAACATCAGACCCACTTTTGTAAAGTATACACACTCATGACAACCCTCTCACACACATACACACACACACACACCCGCTGCTTCACATAATATGACTCTTTGTTACAGTTATCAGATAAAAGCTTGCCTGTTGTGCGATTAACATAAATGACTCTTTTGGACAAAGATTTTCTGCTTTGTCAGTATCTTGCGCCGCATCGGGTTGAGACAGATTCCAGTCAGGTAATCGAAAAGAGAGGTTGCTCGGATAAGCCACAGTCTGACAAAGGAGTGCTTTGTTGTCACAGAAAGGAGGATCACATCTGGCTAAGAGACTTCACTGGTATCTTTCACCTCAGTGAAACATTTGACACAAACATGTTAGATGGTCTAAAATCTCTGGACCGACTTCAAAAGACATTATGTGCAACTCTTGTACGGCAAAAAAATATATTGCACTGTTTAAATGATCACAAAAGTCTTGAAAATGGGCAATGAGAAGAAGGAGCCCAATTAGGAACAGAAGTGAATACTGCTCACCATTAACATTAAAGGTTGGATATATGACTGTTTGTTTATTTGGATGCATAGAAAGCTCTTGGTCAACTTGTATGGATGCAGTTATTGTTTTAGCATATGTTGTGTGTCTGTGATGCAGATACTAAGTTAAAAGTGATTTTGATTCTTAATTGCAGTCTTGGTCCCTTGATGTTTCTTTTAACCAGATACTGTTATGTTTCTATGGGGTGGTGTGTGTTTGTTTTTATTGGTGCATATTGATGCAGTTTGAAGGTTTAATATAAAGGTTTCTGTAATCACGTCTGAACTTTGAGCCATCCACCCACTCTGTTTTGTTTTGTTTTTTTGTTTTTTTTTCAAATCTAAAAAGTCAGTCACATTTTTATCCCCTCACGTCCTCTTAACTGGCAGCCGTTTCCATTCCTGTTTGACACGATCAGTTATCCTGTGCTCTTTTTTTGAAAAAGACATTCTTTAATCAAGGCACGTCACGTGTCGGTATGAACCAAGAGGCTGCGTGTCGAGCGCCAAAATAAAAGAACATGAAATTGAATTTGGCTGTTTTCTGATAAACTTATCAGATTTGCGAAATGAAATAATCAAAACAGAGCTGTTTGATTATAATCCCAGAAAAACTGACAGAGAGACTGCATCTGCTCTCCAAAATAATACTGCTGCACAAATGCCTTTTAATTAACAAGTTCATGACATCATGCTGCTCTACTGTTTTTATATGTACTCATTCACAGTTGACGTATGAATTCAAGGAATTGTGCACGCTCTCCCCAGAGCAAAGCTTGAGATGGAGTTCACCCAGCTGCTGTGAGGCTTTACACTGACCTAATTTTTCCTGCTCTGTGACCTATGAATAAACTGACAAAAGTTAAGATGGAGTTGACTTTCCGTCACTTTTTCCTCGCATGCAGCCCATAACTCCGAATAACAACCGGGGTCTAAAGAGATATGACTATTCCTGCCCGTAACTTCAGTCTCTTCATCTCTCCCTGTCCTTTTCTGTGATGGCTCATTTATCTGTTCCTCCATCGCTTCCCCCCACCCTCCTCCTGCCCCCCTTCAGCTTTCCCGTTCCACCTCACTTTCTTCACTTTCATATCTTTGACCTTCTCTTTGTTACACTCAACATCTGTTGGTCTTCATCTCCCCCATCTCTTCCATACAGTACTTCCTCAATTTGGTTCTTATCTAAAGTAATCACAAGCTGGGTTTGAGGCTAAGGAACATAAACACCGGCCTCTCCCTAAAGGCAAAGGCACCAGTCAGCTGTTATCTTCATCTTTCTGTGCGCCTGTTTATGTCATGTTTGTCACTTCGATTTCCTTTTGGACAAATATACACATTGATATTAATTTGAGCAGAAAAGTGTTAAACTGATGTCTGTGAGGAGTGTTTCATTTTGAAAACAATTATGTAAAGAACAAGGGTTTTATCCTCTACTGTAAGTCATCACATAAGTATTATTATAATTTTTTGTTTTCATTTTATTATTCATTTTGACAAGCACACACATTTGATCATCATTTGTTCAGGGTTCATCCTGCTGCTTAAATAATGGTTTTACCTGACGTGCCAGTTCATCCGTCTCTGGCAGCTTTATGCAGAAACCATGGTGGCCTTAAGGCCCCCAAGACTTTCAAGTGGTCTTGTTGACCACACGTCAAACAGAAACACCACTGCAGTTTTGGCTCAGCTGCCAGTTGCAGTTCAATAAAAGTCTATGGGTTTGGGGCAGTGGCCAGCAGAATATGAACTAGCGGTATGTTTAAAGAGTGTGTCATCTGACCTTGTGTCAGTATTTAAATAATGTGCTCCACCAAAAATCAATGGCGATTTGCACAAATGTACCGTGCAACACATGAATTTCCATTTTCAATGAAGCATTCAGCATTTTAAAATTATGTAAGTAGACCATTGTCCCTGATTTAGTCCAGTTTTCATGTGATAAATGAAAATGATTTTAATACAGTTAATAGCGCCGCCTCAAATATTTTCTTCGCATCGGTGAACACAGCACACCTTTGATATGTGGTGATCACACATTCAGATTCACAGAAGACTAATCTTCATTAGATTCCTCTATAATCTCTGCACATCAGCGAGGCAGATCGATAGCAAGTGTGGGAGTCTCAACATGTCTCAACAATCCAACAGTCCAGCGCTGCTCCGTTCTTCTGTCATTACAAATCAGAAACCTCTCACTGACCAATTAAGCAGTGTTTTTGCTCGCCCCGGCTCTGTCCCACAGGACCTGATCAGGCATGTAAATGAATGGGTCTGTGTTGAGAAGCAGTGGGAAGTAGGAGGTAATGGTCTCTGTGTTCACCTTGCCTGGCCCCTGTGTTCTATGATCGATCCGCTTTGGAGTACCAAACAAAAGTTCTCGAATAAAGTGCCCATTAGCTGTTGTGCAATAAGCTGATCGTTGTTCCCTATTGATTTTTCATAGTCAGGGTTTTCTGACAGAAAGCAGAGTCTTTAGAAACCGACATTTCAGGCCTTTTAGGACGATCCAACCCAACTTTCAGTGCTTATGCCCGGACTTCATGTGACTGCTGAATGGTGATGACAGATTTGTGAGGGAGATGTTTGCGGTTAATGTCAGTGAAGTTGATGCAGATGTGTATTTTGACTCTGCTTCATTTCTTTGAGGGACAAAAAGTGTACATTCCTTTATTTCACTGAGTGATGAAACAACATTTTTAAAGCTGTTGACCAGTCAGATTTGGAGACTTGTAGTTGTTTTAAACTCATCCCACATCATCCCTGACAAGATCCAACAAATTATATTAAGATTTAAAATACAAAAATGAAACTCACTTCTGTTACTTATGCCACAATCAGTTCTCACATGTGTAAGACAAATAGACTTGAAGTCCAAAAAAGTGGGCGCCAGTTATGACTGTAAAGTAAAAGTGAAAAACACAGATGACTAAAGAACACCTCTGAAGTGTGCTCTGCTTATACAGAGTTACTGTATCATCCCACTCCTGCAAAATCTTTGCATATGTGACCTTCCTGCAACTGCGTCATTGCAAAATCACTTGAAGCTGTACCTCTGTGGCTTTCAGAAATAAAGATCTGCCTTTCTCGTCACTTCATAAAAAGAGGTCTATCTATATTATTACCTCTTTCAGTGCTTCTTTTGTTGGCAGTTAAGTTTGGCATTGAAGACTGGACTTTATTACTTTGGTA
Organism: Terapon puta; assembly: GCA_028564955.1. Taxonomy (NCBI): domain Eukaryota; kingdom Metazoa; phylum Chordata; class Actinopteri; order Centrarchiformes; family Terapontidae; genus Terapon; species Terapon puta. Next base: position 8,648,055 of record JAOXYL010000113.1, read on the forward strand.
CAGCAGACAGAGGGGGACCAGGAGCTGCCAGCTTTATGAGCCTCCACATTTGCAATGTGTTTATTGTGACAATTCATATTGCACTAACATAAAAAAACAATATAGTTGCAATTTCGCCTTCTTGGTGTATCATGGGTCTTATGCAACAAAAACATCGGCGAGGGAGGTGCCCACATGATAACCCCGATGACTCACTCGCCCCCCGAAAGCTCAAGTGAGTAAGTGGAAAATATATCTGCTTGTCTTGTACTGTTGCAGATTAATGACAGTGGAGCTTAATGTTTTCTACAGTTTCCATAAACATGGTGTCTCATTATTGTATGAAATGCTGATCACTCAAGGGACAGCGGTACAGTAAATCCTGTGTATTGATTTATGCTCAACCATGGTCTCGTTTGTCAGTATGATACAGTATTAGTTAATTTGACAATGACAAATGAGTATTCAACATAAAAAACAAATAATCATTTTTATCTGGTTTTATTGGTATGATATGCTGTTATTAGTTTTGGGGAGCCCATTTCTTAAACATTCCTTTTTTTTTTCTCACTGGTCAGTTTCATAATGCCCCTCACTCATTTCCTCTCAGCTAATGCTTATAGTCCAGCATTCACCCCAGCCAAGTGTGCCTTTGACTGGCACGCATGTTAATTGTGGTAATGAAGGTCACCCAAAGGAGCAGCTGGAGTCCTTCTCTGTATCTACAACACTCCCTGTAGGGAAGTTGGTGCCTGGCGTGAACCTCACCGGGACACAGAAAAACACCATATGCTCCCCACCCACCACCTCGCACCTTTCTGAGGGCCGCCGCTGAGAAATTCAGTCACAGAGCCTGGGGCCAGGTGAGATATGTGAGGTACGATGAGGTCCGCTGCCCAAAATACACAAACTCAGAAATGAACTCAAGAAGGTGTACTCCATTCAATCACTCTATTCACTCAACAACAGGAGTTAAGTAAACTTTAAGTAACACAACTCTGAGATACAAGTTGTGAGTAAGCAGGTGTGGCTCCAATAATTATAGCAAGTAATTACCATCCAGCAAATACAATGTCTTAAACATCTTAGCGGAGTTGTGTTTCTGGCCCTCTGCTTCCATTTTCAAAGACTGCTTGTTGTTTTCCTGAATTTAATTGTAAGTGCCATGTTCAGATCAGTGACAGAGTGTCATTTACAAGGAAGACAGTAATTCCACAGTTCAGTAGCTCAGCACAGACGTCCACTTTTCGCTTGGCCATGTGCACATTTTCGGTGCATGTTTTGATTGTGGTTGCTAGTTGAATCACCACCTCCTGCAAATGCCGGGCTGTCCTGGGATGATTCTCAGAGCAGAGTGAGCATCAAAGGCGTGTTTGACTCTCGTCTTGTGCCCCCTCATTTCAGTGCGACTCCTATCTCGTTCTGCCTGTCCTATTAGCCCGCAGAGCCACGGGTGCAACAGAGTGTGGCGCACGTCCATTATAGGTTGCAGCTTCTTGTTACTGTCTAGTTGAAAACCATTTATTTTCAAAATGCCAATTTTTTTTTTCACAAAGTAAGAAAAACAACCGTGTTTTGAACAAGTTGGCAATGCCTTTTAGAGATAAGCTACAGGATTGTGCAACAGTTGAGCCTTAGAAGTTTTTTCAACCTGTAATTCCTTCGCAAATCGTGAAACTCTGAGATGTCTGGATTTACCAGACAGCAACACCCTGCAACATTATTGAATGGATCACAGCTGGGCAAAGTGTTTTTGAAATTCTTCTTAAAATGTAATGAAAGTAGCTGAAGAAAGATCAATGAGACTCATACAGAATATCTGGTATGAAAGGTAAAGCAAAATCAAGTCCATGTAGTTTGGAACATTTTTCACAGAAGATCTGTGAGTTTGTTCATCATAATTCATATAGTTCGACTCTTCAACTTTGTACTTTCTCTAAACCTGTAATTCAAAGTGGCCTCGAGGCTCTACAATTGACAGTGTGTACGTTAATATTTCTGAAAACCAACAGGAGAGATTTTATATTAATTTCTGTTTGCATTATGTATGATTAGTGTATTTTATGGGCTATAGAACAACCTAACCACAGAGAAGTTTCTGATACTTCTTGAGTTTAAGTGTCTTATTAATAAAGCGGCATGCAAGAGAGTTTAAAAATTCTGCATAAAATGCTTTGAGTGAGTGTTACACTTAAACACAGTACAGAAATATTTCTGTAGGGACTATACATGTTTTATAAAAACGCTGTACTAATAATATAACCATACAGGATATCTTAACGCGTAACTTTGTCATAGCAGGTGTTATGTTAGCAGGCCAACACCAGGCAGTCGGGCAACTTTAGCGTTCATTAGGATTTAAAGGTTAGACAGGATGTGGACTGGCACGTTGGCATCTCACGCTCTCCAGGCACCGGTGTGGCTGAACAGCCTGGTGACAGCAGACCGCGGGGACTCTAGTGGTCTACTGTTGAGACTTCCTCTGTCAGTCGCTGGGTGGGCTCTGCTCTGGTATTTCACATTAAGGGCATGGCTTAACACCCCCGCAGGCTCCCTGGCACTGCTGTATCGCTACACACCGAGTACTTTGGGATGCCACGCACACATGTGCACTCGGTGGAAGATGTGTATCTGTAGTGCATTTTCTTTCATTTATGTATAAGCGGAAGATGATGTCGAAAACATCTGAGGATATTTAGAAAAAACACTGCAATTTGCCGACTTGTATAAGATGAGTTAAAGCAAAAGAATTCAGGTTCTCATTTGTTTCCCTCGCGCTTAACACTTTGCTAAAGGAAGGAAGGAGAGGAAAAATGATACCATAGTTTCATATCATTCTCACAGCCCCCAGCTGTTTCCCTGCTACATGGAACATCATTCATGGGAAGCCCAGATGGAAACTCATTGACTGAAAGAACAAATGAAACTTTTCCTGCCTCTTTGTGATCCATCCTGGCAGAGCAGCAATCTGTGCCCTTTTTATGTGTGTGGTTGTATGAAAAGGCCCCGGGGGACATATTTGCTGTCATTTCTCTGCAGAGTCATACAGTCATTACACTGTAACTCCTTTTGATCCATCAGAGATGACTTTAAGCTCAAGGTATTGCACATTGCAGGAGAACTCAGACTTTTTCTGAAATATGCTTGTTCTGCCCTTGAACTCTGTCAGATGTGAGGATCAATATCAGTTTCATTTCCAGGCATGCCGCACAGGGAGTGGTCCGGGATGTGTTTAGCATTGCTTAGCTCAAAGATGTGAGCAGGAGTATACAAATGCCCTCTAAACCCTTAAAATGCTGCAGTATATACAGTTCAGAGCACACTATGTCTTGGAATATAAAAATATAGCCTCCTATAAGAGTAACCCTGTTTGTGACGTCCTTGATCGGGTTTGTTAAGCTCTTAAAATATTATTTTTCTTAATGCATGTCTTATAAATAAGATACATTGTGCAAACAAGGATTTTTTTGGACTTGCTAAAAAACATTTTTTGAAATACTTTTGTGTCAGCCTTTAATTGAGTCATCTCCAGCCTATAGTACTCTGGAAGAAGAGGTGAGAAACGAAGATGAGAAAAAGTCTCAGCTAGACAGCTATGAAATTATTATTGAGCTTCTCTTCTGGAAATGAAAGTGTATTTGTCATCATGTATTTGTTTCTAAGCCTTCATCAGCAAGAGGTCCCGTTCTTTCTGAAAACATTTGTAAATATAAACTAGAATTTGGTAAATCAGCTACATGTGGCTCTCTGAATGCAGAAATGAGTGAGGGTCATTTCTTTTATCTACCTGATGCACTCTCTTTAAAAGCATAAAACCATACCTCACTACATTAAACAAGATCACATCATACACATACACATCAACGTACAGATAAAGTGTAACCAACCGAGACTCAGTTACCCAGGTTTATTATGCTGTTTTGTCATAGATACATTTATTCCTTAGACATGTCCGCTTTAATGGTGATCATAAACTCCATGAGATGGATCCAGGTTGCGTTGCGGAGCCAAGTGTCACACTGTACCCTTGTTTAATATATCACCGCACAAATATGTTCCCGATGTGCGATTGTGTATGTTTATGTGGCTCGGATCAGCCTCACTTTGTTCTTTCCCATGACCCGTTTGCAACAGATGCTAAATAATTCATCCTCCTCTCCGGTCCTGCTTTGACCAAATGTTCTTAAGAGGAGGACTAATGGATTTAAAACAAGAGGAGGTGGACATCCTTATGCAGTAGAGTGTTTATAACGTTGTAAATTTAGTGAAATTTGTGACCCTTATGTTTGGGATAACCTTGCTCTCCTCACTAGGTTTTACTACTGAACAAATCGTTTTGGGAACGACCCCCCCCGACCCCCAGTTAATCATCATTTTCCAGTTTAATATGGTACACATGTCTTACGAACCTTTTAATTACACACATCTGTCACCATGGCATTATATTTGAGATGAGGTTATGTCAGCTGCATTACCTTTCAGATATGTGGACAGCAAATGGGGGACTTCTAAGAGAGGGGAAAATCTATCCGGCAGAGGAATAAAATGACCTCCCCTGGGTTCCTATTATTATGCTCATGATTATAACCTTGTAGCTGCAGTTGGCATAGAGGAAATAATCCAGGTTGCCAGAATAAAAAAAAAATTATAATTAATTAGAACTGCTGGACTTTTTCCTCGAAGGAGCATACATAATGGGGCCTTATTGTCTGTGCAAATGGACAGTTTTGTACAAGTCATTTGTGACTTAGTCGACTATCTGTATGACCTCAATCATACTGCGGTTTAGATTTTGAGAGGACATTCCTGCTGAGGAGCCTGTCAGCGGTGAGGAAGACTGATGAATGCTCTTTACCATCCATCCCTCTTTGGTGACATGCCACATCTATTATGCACCCCCAAAACGATGCATAAGTCAAAAGCTCAACCAGTTTCTGCTGCCGCACAAATTTATCTTGAGGAAAGGTTTTTAATGATCTCTCTCATTGTCATCTCTCGTCATAAAGGTTGGGTCGGAGGTTTGTTTTTTAAGGATTCAGGTGATCACAGTTTTGCTCGTGGAGTGAAGGTCCTCGCCTAACCATGGCAAAATGTTTAATGGGTCTCTTAAATTTCATATAGATTTTGATTTTCTGCTGCGTGAACATGTGTTTGCTCTACATCAAATATTGACCTGACTCTGTTATCCCGAGGAAGCGTGTCAGGCAGGGGTCTAATCCTGTCTGAATGTAGTACGTGGTGGGAATCGTGAACGTAACTCTCACTCAATCCCTGGCATGTATCGACACACACACACACAGGCGCTAACACACTCTTAACTACGAGATGTAACTGTGTTTTTCAGTACATAATAAGATGTGTTTTTCCCTTCCACAAAGGCCATAGAATGTCCTTTGAAACAGAAACAACAAACAAATGCCAATGGTTTTTTTTTAGCTTTAATCTTATGAAAAGTAGACGGCGTATCAAAGCTGAAAGAACAAAGTGCCCTGCGGCATAGCACTACTGTACATGGTGCAGTCTTTGCTATTCATAAAACGTCCTCTGCTTTTGTACGCCCAAAAATATCTTCTCTCTGAATTTACCTATCAGGACCGTGACAGCAAGACTTGTCAGTGTTCTTTAGGCTTTTCCTAAACTTTCCGAGCAGTTGTGCATTCTTGGATAGTTGGAGTGAATTGCGCAATATTAATCACTGTGTCTCTCCCTCCATATTAGATACAGGCGGTGCTTCGCTAAACCTCGTCTAAAACAGAACAGATGGGCCAGGAAATGAGATTTGGAAACAGGCCGGAACTGCAATGCTTTGATTCATCATTTGATTTCGTTTTTTTGAGGGGGGGAGAGAGAGGGCGTGGGGGGGCTCAAGGTAGAAATCACTGGGATGACTCACCAGTGTTTAGTCCAGCTCCACCAGACGTCAGATATTAGGATAACAGATAAATTAGGAGAGTAGTAAAATAGTAGGTTTAAATTCCTAGATTGCTAACATTACGGAACAAAAAGCCAGACCACCCACACAAGAGATAAATACTTGATCGTGAGTGACAGAGGATTATTAGGGGGATAAAACTGTAGCAAGTTGAAAAGGAGGAAGGATGGTTTTGAAATTTTTCCAAAAATGTTCAGGATTTCAGTAAGGCAGGGAGTGTACGGTATGCCCCTGTGATAAACAACATATTTGACTTCATCTGAATTATCTAAAAGCTTTTCCCACCTCTGCATTGCAAACAGGATGTCGCTTCTTTCTGATGCTACGCGACCCATGTTTGACACAGACGTTTTTTTTTTTTTGGTTTGAGGATCTCTGTTTCCAGGCACATCAGTTTAGGTCATCCTGAAGAAGTAAGTGTTGAGGAATGCACTTTGTTTTGACTGTTTGAAATACCGACGCATGCCGTTGTGTGATAATATCCAGATTAGGTCGTTATGAAGTCCTCGCGTAACGCTCACCAGAGGTTTGGCACATGCAGCGGGTTCTGGATGCGTTTTATCTCTTTCCACACTGGGCTGAGTGATTACATTGCAAACGTAATGACCTGACACCGCCTCTGTTTTTATTTTTTCTTTTTCCCTCACTTTCTCCTTAATTTATACGTTTAATTTCTACGATAGCTGTATTCACTTTTCCTCATCTTCGTTTCTCACCTCTTCTTCCAGTGGAGTTTAAGATAGAAATTTACAAATGCTTGTAGTAATAATAATAATGAAAAAGTCATTTTAAGCGTTGAGCCCAGACTGAGTCACGCTGAAAACACAATGAGTTCAGGCCAATAGGGAGCCGCGATAGGCTGACGGGTGTTTAGGTCGTCCCACAGCATCACAGTAGGGGAGATGCCTCAGGTTAGTGCCCCAGTGTAATTAAATATTTCCTTGTATCCGTGGGCTCCGGCTCTGGAGGAATGTCTACTATGCAGGCTGGGGTCAAGCTGGAATAGCTGGGTTATTAAGTGGTCCAGGGAGCACTGGGTGATGGACGAGCTCGGGGGGTCCTAATGTGGAATATGGGCCTCACAAGAGACCGTGTGTTTACTCCCAGGACGCGCACAGCAGCGGGAAGCGAAATGAGAAAGAGAAAACCCAGCGACCTGCCGATGTGGAGAGCGTTGATTGGTTTTCTTTGCCTCTGTATTTGATGATGATGTTTGTCCTTGGTTCTCTCTTCTATTCGATGCCGCGATTAAACATACTCTATTTGTCTGAAGGTGTTTATCACTTTGCTGTAAGACAAAAACAATCTTTGAGCCGTATCCTGCCTGCTGCTAAATGGCATAACTCCATCACTTGGTGAGTTTGTCATCAGGCGCCTTTATGTTGAGGCTGAAGCCTTCAATCAGCTCGCTGGCTCAACAGATGCTCTCACCGTCCTTTGGCCTTAGCTTCTCCAGTGGCGCCCATCCCCATTAACCTTATCTCCCACCTGACCTTCATGCTCAGTTTCTCTTTCTCTCATTTACTCCTCACTGACTGTGGCTCTGATTATCTCACTCTTTGATAAGTTTGGTCCTCATGTTGCTTCATTAATCAACTCCCCAAGCTGCACTCCACGCCTCAGACATCAAGGGAAAATGTCACAGTGATCAGTGGGGTGTTTGCACTTTATCATAAGCTGTCAACAGGGCGTCTCATCACCCCGTAACCAAAGTGTCACTATCTGGCCATGTTACTGTTCGGTAGCTAAAATTGAAGTTTGCAACTGAAATCAAGTTTAGCGCAACCAAAGTCTAAACAGGGAAACTGAAGAGCTTAGATCACACATAAAATATGGTTATTTTTAGATTACAATATATTGGAAATGGTATGTTGTAATGTAACAGAAACCCTTAACTTCAACTTGAACAGAGTGAGTTTTTTTTTTTGCTCAAGTGTTGTTGTGTTGCAGGTGGCTGACTGGCTAAAGAAATGCCACCCAGAGTTTTGTGATTGCTTACCTACATATGTTGGTTCTACAATCTAAAATTGCAAGTTGGTTTAAAAAAAAGAAAGGGCTCCTTTAAACATGTCAGTTCAGCCACGTTCTTTCATTAAATCATTTCTTAGTTGGTTTGATTTGAACTGATCTTAAAGAAGCTCTGGCGCCTCAAATGAGAGTTTTCATTTTGGATGGCTGACGCACATGATTTGTCAAGCCTCCAGAATCCTTTTAATGTGTTGTCCTTGGGTGAGTGTTATAATTGGATGGATAACAGATGTGACTGGAGGCGAAAGGCAGCTATGTTTTTAAAAAGCTCATTTGGGTTTTGAATTCTTGCTGTTTTAAAGGAGTTCACATGAAAGGGACGACTTAACTTTCGAAAGATCCCCAAAGATGAGTTTCACTCCGAACATATGGTATGAACAAGACGGCGACATGAGGTTAAATCAATGCCATGTCAGTCAAATTTAGATCGCTTAAAATGCAAACATATAAATTCAGTTTTATTTAATGTGAAAATAATAATTCCTAGTCTCCTGGTGTAGTCATTTTGACAGCCATTAGCAGTGCCCCATGCATATCCCGCTGTGAGTGTTTACAGCTATTAGCAGCGGTGCATGGTTTTTGTTCTGGCCGTTATTAGTCACAAAATTCAGAAATACAGTTGCTTAAATCAAAGTTTAAACACACTCCAAGGTGGCATAACACAGAAAAGCATTTGCATGAAGATTTTTGCTCAGTTGCCAGCCAGCTGCGACAGACAGCTGGATCTGTCAAATATATACATGATCTCTTCCAAGAATTTGCAAAACATATCATCTAAAGGATCGCTTCAGTTTGAGCTCAAGTGAAAGTGGGATGCTTACCACCTGCTATTTAAACTGATTTAAAAAGTCTTTCATGGAATAGAAGTATTTAAGCATTTGTGATTCGTGTGAGCTTGAAAATCAGACTGAAAGTTGATTAAGAAATAATTCGACTTCTCAAGCTTTCAGTCAAACAAGTGTAGCTGCTTCATTGCGATCTTTAATGAATGAAACAATGTTATATTGTTACACGAGGAGGTACAATGTGCGCTGTTGTCACGTTAAGCTAATGGTGTCCGTATCTGCCATGTGAGTAACTCGACGTCCTGAAGCTGGTCTCTATTCTATAGCTATTATTCACCATGATATATGCACTCCATTTTTCCATTGGTGCCTTGCCACTGCATCAGCACCATCCCGTCTGAGCAGGTCCACACACAGCGGCCACTCTGTCTTCGGACCCATGAATAGACTGTAGAGGCCTTTGTTCCGGGGTGTTGTTGCGAGTCTAGCCGGTGCCGTGGTTCATTCCAGTGACAGCTTCTTTCTGAAGATAACAGCGTGTTCCAGCTCAAGCAGAGTTGGAGGAGGGGTGTGTGTGTGGGGGGGGTGGGGATTTAAAATAGACCTGTAATCATAGACCCAGACGGAGAAAAGCGTTAGACGTTCCCTCAGACGACAGCCCCTAATAACAAGCCGCAAAAATTCAACCTGTGAGGCAAGCTGTTTGAGTATTTACCTTGCAAGATTGTGCCCTTGCCGAGGAAACTACTAAACTGTTGTCTGGCATATAAATGTCGCAGGGCTATCATTTCAGGTCGTTATTTTTACCTCAAGAGATTGGATTATGAAGTGTGCAGTATATGCCATCCACGTCGTTCAATTACTGCAATAATGCCTCTTTACGTTTGTTGTTTAGCTCAAGTGTGAAATTAATTTATGGTCGGTTTCAGATGGTAGTTTTTAGTTTTTTCCCCTAAATGAAATGAACTCATCTGAACTTTCCTATGTACACTGGTGATGTGATGTTTCTTAAGCACTATTTTTCAATCTGTTTGTTCCCTTACTGTATTTTAACAGTAAGATGATTTTTCGTTTTCTTTTTATAATCATCATCATCTGTTGCGTAATGCTGATAATTATGCGTGTGGATTCATTTAGTTTGTCCACGTTCATATGATCAGTCCCTCCGGGCCCACAGCCAAACAAACAGTCCAACACT
>JAOXYL010000113.1:8694197-8718597 GCA_028564955.1 Terapon puta
GTGTGTGTGTGTGTGTGTGTGTGTGTGTGTGTGTGTGTGTGTGCGTGCCTCTGTACTATATAAATGCATAACTTTTGCCTTCATATTTGTGTATTCATGCAATATTTTTAATGCATTTTGATGTGTGAGCCTGTACATGACAATCCCTTGGATGTTTAAATGACATACTGATGACATTGTGTTTAGCAAAATTAGAATTTAATTAATTGAGGAAAATACAAATTCTAAGTACTTTTGATTATCATGTTACATTTATTTAGCTGATGATTTTATCCACAGCAACTTACAAGAAGGGCATTGAACCATGTGGATACAAACCAAAAAAGAACCATGCAAGTACATCAACTTCATGATGCTCCATTATGGCCATGAATGCGCTTTGCATAATGTTTGAGTGATCAAATGATGCCCCAAAATAACTGTGAAACAAGTCCAAGGCCAGTATAATGTATTCCACCCTCAATGAAATAGTCATGAGACAATAGATTGAACTGAATTTAAAAAATAACCCACAGTGAAGTTCTGGTGTGTGTGTGTGTGGTGTGTGTGTGTGAGAGAGAGAGTGAGTGCGTGCATGTGTTTCAGATAGAGTCCTTGTTTCTTTTTCACATGCTGTGTCTTTGGTTGCTAAAAGTTTCCAGCCCAACTCTCACAACGCCTCCAAAGAGAAGGAGAGAGAGAGAGAGAGGGGTGGGAGGATTTAACTTCACTTTACTTCCGAGCTGCCCCAACCATCCTTAAGTGGAACATTTGCACCACACCGAAATCATCCCAGGCATGGCGGCAGCTTATTTTAGCTGGGCAGCATTGATCTCATGCCAAGTCATTTTTAGCAGGATGATGTGTCCTTTATCTGTACCTTTTTAAAGATGTTGATTCTCTGTGCTGTGAGTCGTGTGTTCTAAGACTCACCATACATCCTCTTTGCTTGCAAAATGCAACATAAAAATCGAGACACATTCACAAACACCAGAAAAGACAAGCATCAGAGTGGCAATAACAATATGTGTTGCCACTGTATCTTATCAAGACACCAGGAACCATCCTCTGAATAGTTTCTGCTCTGTTAGATGTTATTCAATGCACTCTCATCCTATTTGGCACTCTCCGGTCACACAGATGTGTTAACATGATTTTTCCCCTTATCCTCCATTCAATCGATCACTGAAAGACAGTGATTTGCTGAATTGGTCTTTTATCCTGGATGTCTTGACTACATCAGTTGCACAATGGAGGGTGAGTTAGGATGAAAGCCAGCTGGCAGAGACGGCGATCTCTGGCGAGCAGGACCCAATAGAAAAACGGCATTCATATAATGTCCTCTTAATTTGCCCTCTTTATGTTCACGTCTGCTTCTAGCTTCCAGAAATTTCCAGGCGAATCGCAAACGCTCCTGCAAAGTGTTCACCCTTTTTTTCCCTCCTTTTTTTGTGCTCTTCAGCCATGACAAGAAAATGGGAGCTGCTAATGACTATCACACTTCCAATCTCCAATTAGCTAAAGAGAGGAGCTGGTTAATTACTTTTTATAATGTTCACCAGCCAGTCCTTCAGGCTCTGACATACATTATGTTGCACTAGGAGGGCGATTCTGTCATCTAATGGTCCTACATCCCCCGTACAGTCTGCAAAAACAGCTCTATATGGACCTATTTTATTTCACTTGATACTGTTAGACATTTTAATGGGCCACAGATCAAGTAGTTCAAAGTCACTTGTTAAATGTATGTATGGCATTATTATATATTCATAAAATTTAAATAATAAACCACCTATGTGCTTCCCAGTTTCCTCTTCACTGCCTTTATTTGGTGCCATGAACAGCAATTAGCAGCTTTGAAAGTCTAACTACCTCTCACAGTGTCTCACCTGTCAAGGAAACACACTCGCACAAAGAGTTCTGTATTAGCGAGCTTGTTTAGTTGCTGTCCATTTCCATGTTTGCGTCAGATGCAGAGTAAGACAACAACTGGAGCACAAGTTAGGCGGAAACAGGGAGGGAGACACATCCAATTATTGTGGAAGGTAGACGAGGGTGTAAACATTTTGGCAAGCTAGAATAATTATGACTGCCTGACTCATCTCAACGCTCCAAAACACCCCACTGGAAGCTGACAGATGCATTTTGATGACTGATGGTTGTGTGTCTGTGCGTGCTGAATGTAAGCTTGTGTGTGAGTGGGGAGAGAGGTAGAGAGAGAGAGGTAGAGAAAAAGGGAGAGAAGCATGTCCCATCTTTAGTTTTAGACTCCGGCTCTGTCAGTGCTGACTGCTGACAGTGTGCAGGTTCGCTGTGAAAAGCTGCTGAGGAATCCCACAGGGATCCTATTAGGGACACTTCATCTGGGTGCTGAGGCTGCACTGCAGACATGCAACACGCGCAAACACACGCACGCACACACCCACGTACACAGATATTATCTTCTCTGGAAGTGGAGAAACACGGTCATTTTCGTACATTTACCGAACAGAATTTTTGTCTGCTATTGAAATGTCCTACAAATCCCACCCACCTTGTCGCGGTCTGGATGTCAGACCTCAACATTTTTTGTGTGCTAAGGTCACTCAAGTAGAGAAACTTACCACTACTTACTACTTATTCCTTTATTGGATTTTGCCTGAACTAAATCATTTTCATAAAACTTTTTCAGTTCAATTTTAGTTTTTGTACATCTCAAACTATCTGTCTCAAAATAATTGGGTATCAATACCAGAGCCTCCTGTAATGTATTGGAACTGGCATCGGAACGGTTGAAATCCAATACCCATCCCTAATCGTATTATTATTAGTTTGTTTTTTTCATCACTCAGACAAGTTGCCTCCCATCCCTCTTTTTGATTTTGGTACAGTAACTAAGATGAAGAGGTGCAGGGGGTTGAGATAGATGCAGCGTACTATCGAACCGTCTAAAGGGCGCAGATTGATCCTGGTTGGAAGTCGTCAATAAATGACCCTCATGATAATCAAAGGCAGATCAATACATGACCCCGTTGCCAAAATGCACATCAATGCGCAACCTTGTTATTATCATGTAATGATTTAATCAAGCATGAAATGCACCCCTGTAGAGTCCTAAAACACTGGCGAGGGTTAAAGTGAGCATAGGAAGTGAAATTAGGGTTATAATAGTCAGTATATATTATCTTTTTCGTTAGATTTCTTTTGAACTTTCTCGGCATAGGGGACCATTTGATGTGTCAGGAGATGTTTATCTTATGCGTCAAGAAATATAAAAAAAAAGGACAAATCTCTGTTATCTATGATATCCAGTTTCCTTATTGTGATGGTTAAATTCCCTCAGAAAACTCGTTCTCGTGCAGGCCTCTGGGGAAAGATGGAGAACATGTAGAAAATCAACATCAGAACAGAGTTACAGCACATCCTGGGGAGAGCACATGTACTGGTTGATGTTCTGCGGAAATGTATGAAATATGAGAGGGATTATGGGAATGAATGAACACATAGTGCTGTATCTGCTAAGTCTTCCCCCGAGGTCCTCTCTTACATTACTTCAGAGCTTTTGGGAGGGAGAGGGTGAAATAAAAACTGCCTGGTTGAATGATTGAGGGCTCATTTTCTTTATTGGCGGATTTAGACTCATTAAGACCGATTTGCCCTATTAATTTTCTTTCCTATAAGCCCAGGCAGATATGTCCAACAGCCTCTGTTGAGGGGGTACATGGACGTACAGTACGCTACGTAATGCAAAGAGGTGCAGGCATTATTCCCTCTACTAGGGCTTGGGGATTGACTTTTTGCAGCGGTGTTACTGTCGCTGCTGAAAGGGAAAATAAGAGCTTTGCACCACTGATACTGGCATATTCATTTCACAAGGATCCCTAAATTTTGCAGTTGTTTGCCATTTTGTTTTTCTTTATAAAAACCTATATCAGACGCCCGCTCTGCATCCCTCAGTGGGTGTTGCCTACTACAGATCAATAACGGAAGTGCTACCCTGTAGCCACAAGCACATTTTCGATTTGGTCCGCATCAGCCATTAAGCTGTTAATTATAATCGCCCCCTCCAACCAAAGGTCTCCACAATTTACATATAGGCCACACAGACAAACAGACTTGAATGCATGTTACAAGCACATGCGACCATCTAATGCAAACAGCCGGTAGTATCAGTTTGCTGCAGTAACAGCCAATGCCGTTTGTCTACACAGCTGTATACATAGCTTAAGCAGAGAAAACAGAGAAAAGGCAGAGCTCCAGTATTTGAATTGCTGAGGAAGATTGGCAATGTGTTTGGCTCTTAGTCAGCCACACGATGACCTTCATTCACATCTATCCAGACAGCATGGATCCCCGTGAAGAGGAGGAGGAGGTGGATGGATGGAGGGAGCGAGGTGGGTGGGGAAGGAGGGTGGTGATGTTTCATTTCTGTCCACTAGCAGCATTTTCTATGTGTTCCTGGCTCTGAAACAGATACTCTCTCGCACAGGAAGAGGTGGGGGAGGAGGAGACCTCTCAAGGTGAACAAGGCAGAGGGATTCAAGGGAGGAAATGAAAGGGGGGGAAAAAACAAAGGAAGAGAAAACTATGTTAAAAGAAACGCAAAGAATGAAAATGAGGCAGGTAGCCAGATGGGGAGACGTGTAGAGTCAGGAAGCAGAAGTAAAGGAGAGCGAGGTAGACACAGCAGGGAGGGTGGTTGGAATTGCAGATTCGTTTCTGTCCAATTCACAGGCAGCAACTTCCCTTCCCTGAAACGCACTTATGCTTGAGGCATCCAGACCCACACGCTACAATACCAGTGTTGCATGTCTAATTAAGGAAGCTGGATTATTGATGTGGAGAGATGGAGATGCAGCATATCGGCATTTTTTAAGGCACACAAACATAAACATTGAGAAGTAGCACCCGGGGTGATGTATGACACGTTACGTTCGAGACCACTTGCCATGCATCACGTCTGGAGTCCTTGACATGCCTGACGTGCAGCCTTCAAGTGATCAAAGCTTGACACTCACATGCGCGTAGGTGTGTATGCATTAAGATAAATGAATAAAAAACTAAAACTAGATCATTTAAAAACATACTTACAAATAAAATGATACACACATATTCAAATATGATATATAAAAAAAGAGACAAAAACAAATTGAAAGACAAATGTAGTACAATGTAGTCCCCCTTTTTTTTTTGAATTGGCACAAAACAAACATCAGATTGCTGTCCATTCATGCAGTCCAACCAGTACACACACATACAGTGCAAAACATGCATGATGGATAGGTCACACTAGAGCGTCCCATGTCCGTTTAATCATAGCAGCAGGTGTAGTGAAGTGAGAAACTTCACACGGCTAAAGAGAGGAGATTGATTTGATGGGGGTCTAGAAGCGCAGACTAGTAGTGCAGAGAGCGAGGGAGGAAGGGACCACCAGAAAAAGGGGGACTGAGTGACCGAGAGGGAGGGAGTGTAATGATTTTTTTTTTCTTTTTAGGGTAGGTTACCCTGGTAATCATAGTGTGAGTGATGGAGCAATCAAAGAAGACAGAGCAGGTTGTCTTCCTTTCAGAATCTCATTTAGCAGACCCTGGCATAAAACAAACACATATTCAGTTATACCGCGGGGCCAGCAGGTGAAGATAGTGTCTCTGGGAGTAATCTTGAGGCGGTCTCATTGGCCAGTGCTTCATTATGGATGATGTCCAAGGCAATCACCATTGCTTCTGCTGGACAGCATCCACATTCTCACTCAGGGAGCGGGGCAGGTGGCACAGCAGTCGGGACAGAGAGAAATAATACAGTGTGTTCAAACTGTTTCTTCCCATCTCATTTTTACACTGTTATCTCACAAATGTATTCGTACACAAACCGTGCACAAGATCTTTTAGAGAGTCCAGTCAACACTTTCCTTGCTACAGTAATGCTCGTGTAGCTTGGTTTGTATTGTGTGTCTGTGTCTGCTCGCAGCTTGTGTCCGCACAAGTCCGGGTAGTGTAGGCTTGCCTTTAGAGTGTAAGCTGATTGTTCCTCATTAGATGCGTGGATTAGATCAGGATTGTAAACCTGCTCAAGGACTCTCTGACCTTCTGCTTCTAGCTTTCTACTTAAAAATTTACTGTGGCAACAGTTGCTAGGTTCACTCACCCTCATGACCATCCACTGCCCCAACCCTCTCGCACCTGCTTTGATGTGTTTGTGTGGTTGTGGGAGGGATGATGTCAAAGCTCAGTTGGGCAACACTGATTCAGTGATGCATAATTGGATTCACTCAATTATTCCTTTGTTCTGATGTAAATCTCTTGGTCAACCTCAAGGTTGTTGAAACAAGTACACACTACTGTAAGTCAGCAAGTTTTAAGTGACTAAATTAACTTAAACCTGCAATAAATGATTCTTCCAGCCACTTGAGGGCAGCAAAATTAGGTTTTAAACTCAACATTCATGTCATAACCTATTAAGTGTATACGGTGTCCAGGTGACGAACACTTGATTATGTACACATCCAGCGATGCAACATTATCAGTTTTGTCTCTGGCCACCTTAAGTTCAATATTCAGCCTTTGTAGCTCCATTTTTGGTCTCTACCAACTCCTGAGGGAAACATCCAGCTCTTTAGCTGGTAAATACTTCACTTTGTTCACCTGATGGTCACTAACTTTGCCCCTCTGCTGTTTGGTGCTGAGCAGGTTGTGTACAGTGAATTTTTAGATCTATTTTGGTAGAAACTAAATGTCTACCTGAAGTAGTAGATGGATCTTATGAACACACATTGTGAGAACGTTTTCATGTCGTAATTTTCTGCATTGTTATTGTAAAAATATCAATAATAGCTGCTTGTAATCACTGTAGAACCACTATCAGGCCCTTGAGCTTATTGGTTAATCTAACATGTCTCACTCTGTGCTGTAATGATGAAAAAGCATGAACATTTCTGATTGAAATAGCAGGACGTAGTAGTGGGGAAGAAATGACCAAAATTAGTTACAGTGTATTTAAATTATGAGCTATTTTCTATCTCATTATAGGTCTATTTTCTTTTATCTCCCTGTCTCTCTGAAATGGATGAGAGTGGTCTGAACACTCCTTTGCTCTCGTTCTCATTTTTCAGTCATAAGACAAGCTGTTTTCACGTGAGCTGGACGGAGTAGCACCTATTTATTAGAGCGAAACCAGCAGAGTTGCCCTATGGACAATAATCAGTTCTCACTGACGCTTGCCTATAATGCCTCTGTAGACTGTGATAAATATATAGATATAAATGAAAAAACCCTATAGGTTATATAATATTATAGTTGTTTTAATTGTGCAGATAACCTGTCAATTATTTTTCACAAACAATACTTGAATAATTTGGTTCAAGAGTATTTTTCTTTTTCTTTTTTTTTTTTTACCTCATTAACTGATTTTATTTGGTTTCCTGGTGTAAAGGTAATATGCAAAATTAACAACTTTTGTCTTGCTTTTAGACTGAGGGGTTGATATTTATGTGTGTCCAAAACACATCAAAATTCAGAACTGAATAATTCTTCAAAATCCCAACAAAGCAAAATCTAAGAGGGAAAAGCAGCATATCTAAAGAGGAAGAGGGATGAAAAAAAAACCCTGTCATATACATGCACAAAAGCAAGATTATATTTGTGCTCAGGATTTCAAAAAGACCAAAGGCAGGTAAAAAGAAAGAAACCCATGAAGGTGTCATTAAGTCCTTTCTTTGAGATGCACCCACAGTAATTGAGCTCCTCTTGTTCATTTTGATGAAAAAGAAGGTCAGAAGAATAATCTGATTCAGATGTGATGTAATCCAGCTCCCCAAGCTGACAAAGCAGGGGCAAGACAGGCTCTGTGTGCATATAGTGACTAATGTGCCTGTGAGTGCCAAGCTGTTGGGGTGGGGGGGCTGGGGTCAGGGGTTTCTAGACACGTGTCAAACAAGGGAAAGACTCCAATCCCCCACAAACATTTACCACATGGTCTCTACTGTCACATCTCTTATCAGACGAATGCTTCTTAAAATGGTTGTTTGCAAAGACACCGATCCATCATGAGTGATGATAGAAAAACGGATCGGGCTGAGTGCGAGTCCAAGTCTGAGCCGAGTTTTATTTTCTCGTCGTGGAAGAAAAGAAAGGATGGAGAGCAGAGGGGGAGGCGAATTGATAGGGACTTTGGTTATGCCTTCAGGTGCAACTGTGACTTCAGCTCTGCTTTGACATTGGGTTCCTATGACAGCCTCTGTTCCAGCTGCAAGATACCCAACTCTGACAGCTCTGTGTGTGTGTGTGTGCATGTGTGTTAAATATGACTGGGATGACTAACCCAACATACTCAAACACCCACAGAATAATCACACTTGTATGCTATTAAAGCAGAGATAACTAAGGAGCCAGACGACATGTGAACATACACACACACACACACACACACACACTGTGTACTGTGACGAGTTTGCACCGACAAAGAGAGATGGAATTAGTGAAATCAAACGTTTGTCCACCCATTTGCTATGCCAGCAAGGCTTAATTACTCACTGCCTCACACTCTGGCAGATTTGAGGCTCTCTCCTGATTACCGTAACTCAGAGGAGCTTTTGATGTGCCACTTTGTTGGCTGTGCACAAGTTAGTGCTTCCCAGCTTAAGGCGACTCGTAGCGAAAAATACAAACACCCAAATTGACATATGATATGTAACATGTGTTACCTAACTCCTACGCAAATGTATGGGGACTGTCAAAGTCATCCTCACGTCCCCGCTAAAATATGTGGTTCGATGAGCTTGTAGCACATCTGGAGAGTTAAAAGCAAACATGCAAGCCAGCTGGACAATTTTGCCCAGTCTCAATAGATACTTAACTTTATTGGTGATAAGTCTGCACATCTCCTCCAACAATAGAGTTCACACACTCAGATCATGTATTTGTGTGATCTGCTCCTAACTATCTGCAAACCATTGGTGTTTTGTGGAAGTGTAATAAGAGGGTTACTTTTAAATGGATGGTGCTGCACAGCTAATGAGATACCATAGTTTTTAAGTTAAACTTAAAAAACCAAAAAATCATGAGAACGTACTTTGCCCCAGTGATTAATAGTGACTAGTTCACTACAATATGCTTATTGTACAGCAGATTTTGGCAGTTTTAAGAACTGGTGTGATAAGGCATTTCATCTGAAAAGGGTAATGATGCCCTGAAAGGGACATGTGAAAGGAAAAAAAACTTTCTTGGATAATGATCATGTATACTTCGTGTTTTCAGGAAACTGAATATATCCACCTCTGCAGAAGTTAGCTTCCAATGCAGCATTTAAGGAGCCCAGGAGTAGCTTGTGGGCATGTGACACTTTTTTTTTGTCCCCTTAGGGACTCTGTAAAAAACCGTGCAGCAGCTACACATTAAAACATTTCTATAAACCTAGAGGAAAACATAATAGGGAAGCTTAATGTAACATGATAGTCATAACTGTAAACAAACCTTTCGTGTTTCTGCCTCATGTGTCGCTCTTGATAGAAAAGATGTCAAAATATTCATAATCGAAAAGAAATGTTTTGGCATGGAGAGGAGGGATTATACTGTAGACCCTCACGTCAGCAGTGCAGGACCTAAAACCTGTGATGAACATCTGCGACACTAACTGTAAGACCTGCTAACGGATGATACAGTGAGTGGTTTGGGTGATCTGTTTGTTCTGCCACGGCGGCACATTGGCTCGTAGATTTAGGCGTACATGGGCGTCAGGCAGTCTGTCTGTGTCTCTATCTAGTCTGATTGGCCATTGGTCAAATATAATGACAGCTCATTTAGACCTAATCTGTCACAGGCCCATGACTGCTCTGCACGTCTCCTCTCTCTGTTCACTAAGAGGGAGACAGGAAGGAAGGTAGACAAAGACAGTAAGGGTGGGGTGGAGGGGTGGGGGGAGGACAGAAAATGAGAGATGCATTTTGATGGTTTTAATGTGAGTATCACTAGGAACCTAAGCCACTGTCAGCACTGATCCTCCAGAGAAATGAAATCCCTGGCTTTAATCCAGGGACCTCTTAAATCTCTCCAGTGGAGTGTGGCCAGCTCGGCCCAACTTTCTCACCCTCGCAGAGGTAATGGATGCCGGAGCAGGTTACAGGTTCTGGCCTCAACAAGAGCTGTTATTCCTGTTCTCTCTGCATGAACACGGAAAAAAAGTGTTTTGTGTATATGCGCCTGGGTACTCGTGCATGTGCGCCCAGACTTGTGGTCATATGAGCATATAGTGTACAAATACACACATATATGTCTGGGCACGTGTTCATTTGTGGCGCTATTGTGCATTTTACCCTTTCGAGCCCTCATCCCGCACACATACGCACACACACATGCTAAAACTGCTTGTTGTGCATTCATGTAAAAGCTATTGATTCTCCTCCTCTTCATTCCTCAGCGGATCAATACCTGTCCAGGACAATGCATGTGAACACGCAGCTGAAAATCAGGGAACAAGCCCTTTGATGTCTTTTTTTCCTGAGTTTCACAAGAAAAAAAAAAGACACTAATTGGTGGCTAATACTAAGAGCATCATCTCTTAGTGTTTTCAGTGGAAATGTTGTCATTATCTTTAAAGGTAGGATTGTTTGCTAACCAAAGCTCCATCACTGACCGATGCAGTGGTTTTAGCATATAAATGATGTGTTTGCCATTCACTTTGTTGTGTCAGTCTTTATTGGTGTTTACGTTGTGGTTTAGGAATGTAATTACTGCACAAATTTATGATAAGAACTGCATGTAAATCATGTTTTAAATCCCTCAACTGTGAGTGAGCGTTATTGCATTGTTATTGCTGTCAATAATTTTTGCCAAGTTTTAATTACTCTTGCATTTGAAGGCCTCATGCCGTGATGTCCCGCGCAGTTTAATAACTGTAGTTAGTTGTTTAGGCCCACTGTGCTAAATTTACTTCGACGCAATTTCATTACTGTGTCCCATTAAATATTCATACAATCTGAATGAAAAGCAGTTGAGGGTAATTAGGTGTTTCTTAATGCACAGACTAATCCTCGGTGGAGCATAAAACACTGACTGACAGCTGTCAGCTTAACATCATCTGTTTTCTATCACTCCCCATGCAGTTGTTCCACCACGCATCACAGTCTGTGGTATATATATTATGTATTTAAGCACTGTGTAGAACTGATTATGCATCCTGTATGTTGTGTTTACTGAAATGCGTGACACTGCAGATTAATCGGGCTTATGTATGTTTTTATTTATCTGATGATATTAAACGTGTTACATGTGGTCTGGCTAGCGTTCCATCTGTTGGGCCATCATGGAAAATGCCAGTGCTTGATTGGAAGTCATAGTCCCATATATCTTCCAGCTGTCTAGCCAGACTTGAAATAACATCATACAGCTGCCGCTTGCATGACTTCAACTTTGGCATGTTTTATGTTTGATAGATTTTTTTTGTTTTTTTTTTCTAATTAACTGATATTATTATGGGAGCTTGGTGATAAAATCCACTTTTAGTGCATAAATTCAGAAGTTAACCGTGTTCTTAAATGCTGTTAATCTGCTCTAAGTCATTTATGTACAGGGTTACATACACTTTTATTCACTCATTGAATTAGAGATGCATGTTAGTAGGGAGACTAAATTAAAAAAGAGCCCAGTGAAGCATACGCAGTTGAGGACAGGAAAAGGAAACCAGTAGGAAGAAAGAAAAGTATGAAGAGGGAAGCAGAGGGAACACAGTGGGCAGACAGCACCTGCTGCGGTTTGAAAGACCGCTGTCGCCGCTCCTCTCCCTGTCAGCACCACAGAGGAACGCGCCACATGCAGTAGCAGGTGACACCTCCATGGCTCATCACAATGCTACACACACACACACACGAACCCACACACACCGCACGTTTTGAGTGAATGTCCTTGAAGGTGCAAGTGCATCACGTTTTGGCTTCTTCCAGAGAATTGACAAATACACCGTGAACATCCTTGAAGATCTGTCTGTGTTTGCTCACAAGTAGTTCAGAACTTCTTTGTGGGCTGGTGGCTGTCGGCTTATACATCCATGACATCGTATTACTGGGTGCCGTGGAAAAATCAGCATCATCCCTTAGTCTCCAGGCATGTTGTTCTTGACTTTCCGGCATCTTTACTTATATGTGCTACAGGGGGAGCAACAGACTAAATCCTTGATGGTCTGGTGACATATCACCATGTGTTTGCTCTCTGACGCATCATAACTAAAAGCACTTCTGTAGGGACTATTGTGTGTTTCTGGAGAGTACGGTGAAGAGCTTCCAGAAACTCAATATATAAATTGCCAGTCTTAAGTGGCAGCAACCTAGAGAGAAATCTCACGCATAGGCACTTGAGACGCTCTTCTCTTTCCAGACCTGCATTAGTGATGCCGATAGACTACCAGCTGCAGCATGTGTGTCTAACATAGTCATGCTTATACTTGCATGCGCGTATACAAACACTCAGCAGGACAGGCTCTAATGCAGCCTCCAATAATTGAATAAACTAGTGGGGAATATATCAAGGCTTTATTGTGATGACCTCAGATTTACCGCTTAAAATCCCTCACCCACTCTGGCCCTGAAACAATTGATTTCTTTGGAGCTATACATTGTAGCTATACCAGTAGGAAACCTCAGATTAGCTGACTATATTTTGTCATGCTTCACGTAAAGCTAATTTAGACTGAAGAAAACGACTTAAGCACAGAGAATGGATAACTGGTTGGTCTGTTCTGATCTCATTAGTGAGGCGTGTTAAGATGCAATTATCCCTGCAGGGAAGATGACTTATTGTAGCAGCAACAGTGATAATAATCTGTCAGATGGGCCATCACTTTGATCCATACTGAAATACATATTTGATAGATTATCATGAAATTGATTGTTGATGGTGATGGTGCCCAGCAGATGAGTCTTCAGACCATTGATAAGGTTTGTTTTTCTTTAAATACCGCAATGGGGTTTGCGATTTTGAATGAAATATGTCATTTCCATGAAATACCATGCAGCCAAAACTAAAGGCATTATCCTCATAAAACAAACAAAATGCTGACCATGGTAAACATGGTTAACGCTGGGCCTGCAAACATCAGCATGTTAACATTGTGATTTTGAGCCTCTGTCCTCCTATGAATTTTACTTGAAGCATAAATCAACATTGTATTGACTATACTGAACACTTGAAAATCCTTGTTCATGCAGACGGGTACACACAATCCATTTGCTCTGCTGGCTATGTGCAACATAACCCTACTTTATGGATGCTACAGCAGTACTGAGATATGGAATAAGATGTTCGAGGTAATTGATTCTTGTAAAAAGGAAAGTATATGCTCTCTCTGTATAAATCCTTGATCTTTGCAAACATGTAAAAAATGTCAGACCCCACAAAATGTTGACATTGAAACGCGCCTGTATATAAATCTGGGCCAGCTATCCTGTCAGCTCTGCATGCATACAGACATGCACACACACGAACACACAGACACAGACACACACACACACAAAGCTGTCCAAAGCTGACAAGCTCAGCAGGACAGGGCCTTCTTCCTCTTCATCATTTATTCACCAACACAGCACACTGTGGCCGGTACATCCTATAGAGCAAACATTTATTCTCAGCATTCTTCAATTTCCCCCACAAAGCTCTTTTCAAGCTCAGCTTGGCCGTTTCACTATGCAATGCGCCGGCCATCTTGGTTCCACGAGCCAATTTTGGTTGCTAGCATATTGTGATCCGGTCAAATAGTGCTGAGAGGAGATATTAGTGCAACTGAATACATGCATGCATGGACAGTATTATGTATGAATGGACAGGTCATTCATTATGTATGAATGGATGGACAGTCATGTTTTTCACAGTGTGTCCCCTGAAGGTCTTAATTTGTCAGCTGTAGACAAAGCGCACAGAACCATGTAGGAGGCAGTTCAGTGAAATGATACTCAGCCTCTGTGGAATTGCTTCTTAACCAAAATTAGATAAATATAGATATACTCTGTTATGCAGGACAAAACATACAATAAATTGCCTTGTTTTATCCTTATTATTCACTAAATTATTCAGTAAAATATTAAAACAAATAATCATGAAATCATGTTATTTTTTTTAATCTAAAATGTCCATTATCTAAAAACTTTTTACAATTACATGAAAAAAATGTTACATTGCAAGACACTTTTATATTGTTAGTTTTCAGTCTATAGAGGTTCTGTTGCCAAAATGGTACACTCAATAATCTGAATGACTTTAAGCGAATACATTATACTGTTGTGTTTCTCTCTTTTCTCATCATACCTGTCACTTGCAAAACTCATTCCCCAGGCAATTGCTCGTCATGTTTGCATCTTATGAGCTGCACCCTAATGGCATTCGTGCTTCTGTGCCCGCTAGATAGCTGTTCCGATGCAAATGGAATTAAAGAAATGGCCATATCATTAGCATGCCAAGTGATGGTAAGGCAGTTTCATGGCCCATTGGCACTGCGGTGGGAAAAAAAAAACTGAGGCGGTATCTAAGTTGATGATTTCCCCGTGTGTTTTGCTATGCATTTTTCATCTGCCTCATATAGAGTGAACCGGGACAATAAATGCAACTTTGTGGAATTACTTAAATTAGTCGCGTTTAATTAGGCTCACCGTGACAACCTTTATCAGTGCAGCGCAAACATTTCTTAAACGCCTGTAGGACATACTGTGTAATGTTTTTACATCAAGGGACAGATGCTGTTTATGTCAAGTAAAAGCAGTAGATTGTGAAAGATTAAAAACAATGATGTGAGGCAATAAAGAGCTACCATTGCCACTTGTCATTTCTATGTAGATGTATATTTTTTACATCCATGTCATCTATAATGCCAGGAAGAAATGAATGAAAAGAAAGTGAAGCACCTACTACCTTGAGGATATAGTCTGATTTTGAAATATTCAGCAAGAAATTACATGTGCACAGTTGTTTTCTCCAAAATGTGCTGTCCTTCCGCTCTCGTAATTATGGCAGAGTGGGAACAAGAGACAAGACTGGCCCACATTCTGCCAAACCCCGGTGTTTTCTTTTAGATAAAGCTCTTAACGTCCAAGTCTAAACACACACCTTGGGACATTTTGCAAGAGCAGATATATAGTACAAACACCCCACATGTTTCGACAATCGCTCACAACAGCAGGCGAATTCACTGGAAGGCAGTAAAATATTAGAAAGTGTACAACCTCTGTACACGGCACAATATAATTCAGTTTCACGCAGCAATGTTAACACAAGCTGGAAGAGTAATGACCAAATGCACGTATTTCTGTTGTGCTATCAATATCACCTGAGATGCTCCATAAATCACACGGGTGGGTAACATAATGAAAATATTAGAAATGACCACCGCACTGTGTGTACAGTAAAGAAAGAAACTCTATATGATATATATATATATATATATATATATATATATATATATATATATATAGATATATATATAAAAAGAATGGGTTAGTGTAAAATGTGTTGTTACGTTTTTATCTGCTGGAAAAGTCAGGGATATTTGTGCTGCTGCCTGTCTTCACAAACGCAACATTTTCTCAGTTGTCCTTTGTTTGAAAGCAGCCCTAAACCATTTTACGCTAAGGTATGTTTATTGCGGCGATGCCCATCCTCTTTTTAAATGAAACTCCCATGAGACAGAACAGATGATCGTTCCTCCTCATGAAAGTCAAAGCCGGACACAAGTGGAAAACACTGTTTGCAGCAAAGTGGAAGCCAGGTGTGACTCACAGATTGACAGTCATTGGAGATGCTCCAGAGCAACATGAGTAAGATTGTGAAATGTAGCGCCTCAGCCCGTGGGGGGTTTTTATGATGCTCTGCGTCACTCACCCACCCAGTGCCTGTCCACCCCCGAGGGGAGAGCAGGAAGTTCCTTACCCGCAGCTTGAATCTTCCTGCCCGGCTACAGCGATGACATTGTCCCCCCAACTTGAATCCCGCTGCACTCCCAGCTGACCTCTGACCTTGAGCCGCTCACTTATGCACAAAGGCCATAAAGTTCTTTTAGCGGGAGGGATGATGCTGCAGACTTTTGCTCACAGCTCGACTGAAAACTTTGCTGCTTAAGTCACCATGTACCAGGCGGGCATGTGTGGCAGACGCTAAGAAGCACAGAGTTTTGGAAGATTAGTCATTTGAGTTACAGAAGGGTATAACAGGCTCAAGGCTGCAGCAGCTGTGACATATGGAAAATAGAGTTGCAAGAAGTAGAAAGGCTTGAGCTAGTAAGGGTGGAGGTAATAAAGCCTGCGCATGTGGTAATGTTCTCTCCTACCGACCTCTGATTCAAGCTTCTGTCTGTCAGTTAAAATGCATTATGTACAAGAACACCTCCTGTTTGTGATCCCAACAAGGTTCTGGGGTGCTGCACTTTGATGGAATTTACACTTACATAATTTTAGCAACATTAAAATGATTGAAATTAGATTTTGATCAAATGAAAAGGATCCATAAAACCATAGATGATATACTTTTATTTTAATCTCCTTAGGCTGAAATTGCTTGGTATTTCATGTCTCCCCTGCGTCACTTTCCTCAGAGTGGTAAACATGTGGTAGTAACAGGTTTTCAAACAGCGCTACTGCTCCAGCAGGCTTTAAAGAATCCCACACACTCGTTGGCAGGGCATGTCCCTATTTCCTACAAGGAAACCTTGTCCTGATGTGGTTCTGCAGCAGGACTGGGTGTGGCACTCTGAGGTTTTGCTGCATGGCCATTCAAAGGTATACCCCCTCCTGAACAGGACAGACAGAAATACTGTCGGAAGCTGCAACAGTCTCCACACACACACACACACACTAACCCCTCCTCTTATAGCTGTTCGTGCATACAGCTCACCGGCAGCAGCTGAGCTCCTTGTCGACCTTGAGGGATCGATGCAGAGGTGGTACAGCAAAGCTGAGTGGCCGTGTGGAAGCTCATAAATAAGAATGAAGGATGGCCCCAGGGGCCCAGGGTGAGGAGGGTGTGGGGGCCATCACGAACACCCAAGCATAGAGAGGCGCAACGCAGACACTCCGCTGCCCAGCGCCCCCTCACCCATCTGGAGATTAATTACGCCTGTTTCCACATTACCATCCAGCCCCCCCTCTGGGGAACCTTGACTCCTTCAACCCCATACGCACTCGTCTTCCTCCACCCACCACCACATCCACCCACACTCTGTAGGCCACGTCAGGAAAACAGGCAGGTCACTGTAACTCAATCTTGTCTTTTACAGCTCCATGAAAATCTACCAGGCTGCAGATTACAGCATTCATAGTACAGCTGCTGTGCCTTAGAGCTCGAGAATTCATATTCTTGTCATCTACTGTCATTTAACACAGCCTCTTTCTTCTCAGCGCATATCTGTAATCATATGTGCAATGCAGCGGGAGCCGCTGGAACTAGTTTCCCATTAGCCTTCTCTGCATGATGACAGCACCACGCTCATCGCTCACCACTCTGCCCTCAGAGCTTATGCTGCCATTGGATATTGATAGGGCCCTTGAAAAATCGCCCTCACAGAAAGCATTCTGCCAACAAGACCCATAAAGTGCGCTGTGGATCTATATAGAGGGTTAATGGTGCTTAACGCCTGCAACACTGTACACCCTAATACATCAACCACCAATTACGGTGTAATTCTGGTTTTTTGAGAAAGCATACGGTTGTTTTTAAACATCTTTTTATCAGATCTTTCATTTTAAGCCTTGAATGCTTTAATGGCCTCTAAGTGGCTGTCAGTCAAAGAAAAGACTTTATATGTTCTTGGGTATGTTCTTATCTTAATTGTACAAACACTTTACCTTTAATTATCAATACTTGAATTATTTTGATTTATAACCTTAAATTATCTCTATAGATTCTGGCCTTTTAGTTGATTGATGTCATTTGAAGTGGATATAAAGCAAGCAAGCAATCATCTTTTTCATTCATGTCACATTTCCTCTCACAGGTATGGCACTGATCTGCAGTCCTCCCGCTCCTCTCCTGAGTGCATGTAGATAAAATACTGAGTTAAGTCCATTTCTGGGGAAGAGGCATTTTCTGTGTAGCCATAAAACTGAATGCCACGACAGCGAGAGCAGCTGACATTTCGGCTAACCTTGTGATAAAGTATTATGTGACAAAAGTGCTGACAAAGTATCTATCATTCTGTTTACTGTGTTGGAATATAAGAATTGTGTGTTCAGGTGAAGGGGGGTGGACCTGCTTGAACCATTGGGGTTATTTAGCAGTCTGGTCTATGACGTGACGTGGTAAAAGGTCATCGTTGTTCCACCCAAAAATCCCTGCAGGCTCTTTACCACCAGAAGGATTACATACAATTTTAGAGCCGTTCACCTTAATCCAATTTAAAGCTCAGCTTGCTGTGTATTTTCCTTTAAAAAACCATGCCAGGGGTCATATGGCTGGAGATGAGCGATTCCTGGAGCGCTAACTGTATGAAATACAGAAGAGTTTGCACACTTCAAGTCACACTGAAATAGAAATTAGAGCATCTTTATCTTTCATAATGTAATGCACTTCCAAGTTAAACCGAATTGTCATTCACTGTGCCGCTGCAATAAGCACATGTCCCCGCCCGGAGATCAATAAAGGTTTATCTTTTCTGATCGTATCTTATAACTAAACAGTTACAGATCAATGCTCTTCTGTTGCTGTTAAGCTACTGGCACTCCATGTAGCCAATAAAGGACGTAATAGAGTG
This sequence comes from Terapon puta, assembly GCA_028564955.1. Classification (NCBI taxonomy): domain Eukaryota; kingdom Metazoa; phylum Chordata; class Actinopteri; order Centrarchiformes; family Terapontidae; genus Terapon; species Terapon puta. The sequence goes on from JAOXYL010000113.1 coordinate 8,712,870, forward strand.
GTGTTCTCTCCAGCAAGCCTAATTATGAGTTTGTTAATTGTTCTGTCTCTCTTCTCCCTTTTTAGCTGCATTATTAACCGCTATCTTGCTTATAGGTGTTTCCCCGAAGGAGCCAGTATAATACTAAAAAATCTAATTAAACACAAGCTTTTACTCCTCCCAAGATGTTATGAAAAAAAAATCTGAAGCTGCTAGAGAATCTAGATAGAATAGAAAGATAGAAAACCGGATCCCCGAGACTGATTCGGTGAACTTTCATTAAGCGCAGAGATAACGTAAGGCGAACTCCAACCCGATGTGTGAATTAACGATAAGGTTTGATGAGGAGAGCCAATCTGATCCTTTGTTGAGGTTCAAAACCACCAGAACCACCAAAAGCTCGACATGATCAGGGTTTATCTTCTCCTCCTACCCGTGCCCAGAGAGATAGTGCTTATTAATTGCTGCTGCAACAAAAAAAAAAAATCCTAACTTTGTACTTGTGCTGATGCTTGTACATTCACTGGCTTTATCTACCCGCTCTCGCATGACTCAGGGCTTTTCTTTGCATTATTATTATTCTCTTTTTGCTCTGCTCATACGCTTCAGACACCGTCTTTTGCCTTTGTGTCTGTGTTTCCATCTCCCTCCCGTCTCCTGCCCTCTCTGTCCCTCTCACTTGCTCTCTCATTCTTCTGAACCTCTGAAGTCTATATGGTGAAGATAGCTGACAGGCCCGACTGGGTTTTTTTTTTTTTTCAGCGAGAGCATGACAGGCATCCTCGCTATCTCCATCCTCGCCTCCGTGCTCACGTCGGTGCCAACTGCGAGCCGGTGCTGTTGTTGCGAACACCCTGATGTGTCAGAAAAAGAAACTTCTCCATCATCTTTCAACTTCCTCTGGAAACTTGTTGCGTTACGACTTTTTTTTCTTTTTTTTTTTAACACCCTCCAACTGAGCTCGCTGATCTTTCGCTGTCAACAAAATATCACCTTCACTCTCTGAGACTGAATAAGCTTTTGGGAGAGGGGAGGACACACAGAACCCTCAGACTGTTTATTTAACATTAAAGCCTTTGTCTGACTCGGCCCTCCAGCTCCCTCCAAACCTGGAAACCTCTCTGCTTGGGAGAGCACTTTCGAACAGCGCGTCCCAGAACACTGTGGAGTTAGCACACCTTTCATCCCCCCTCGCCCCCTCCTCCCTCTGCACTGCAGTAGGAAGGGTATATGCTCAGTGCTCACAGCTCGCTCCGGGTGTGTATTGATCTCGCTGTAGGCACGCTGCTCTTGAAATAGCACCGACAGAGGCACAGAGTCGCGGGAGGGACGGGTGCCTTCCAGGAGTCGGATGCAAAATGGCAGGGTGTTATGTCAGTCTGCAAAACCACACCCCTTCCCCTTCCTCCCTCTCTCTCTCTCGTTCTCTCTCCCCTTGCACCTCACTCCGTCTCCTTATCCAGGGTGAGATGACCTCTCTGAAAACACACCTTGACCCTCTGCACGCGGGGGACTGTGGTTTGTTCACCGCTGTTCGGGGGCCGGCGTCGCGAGACTCTGGTTCCGCTCTTAAATACAAAGACTCTGCCATAAATCAAAGGGAGTAACAGTTGTTCCCCTCTCCTCTTCTATGAGGTTATTAATGATGTGTGCTGAGAGAGCTGAGCTGGACAAAGCCGAGAGCCCGCTGCTGCTGCTGCTGCTGCTGCTGCTGGGATCTTCCCCTCTCAAATCCCAGTGTGGGCCTTGCCTTTTATTTAAACCCCCCCCTAATTCTGCACAGTGTCATGCTTTTGTGTATGGCGGGTGTGCACGTGTGGATATGAGCGTGCACGTGCGCGAGCAATTTTTTTTTTCTTTTCTTGTTTTGAACAAAGAGATCATTTTGACACATCTAAAAAATAGCCCCCCAGTCTGCTTCATGTGGAAACAATGCAAATCTCATAATCCTCATATTTGTGACATGGCATGATTAAAATGGGAGCTGGGAGCGAAAGGGAAAGAAAGAAAAGCGCTGTGATCCGTTGAATACCTCATGAAGCAGGGGGGGTTGAAGCATGATAGCGCTTACTGCCAGAGAGAGACGGTTGATGGAAACTATTTGAAACTATTTGAATCTGTGCAGAGCAGTGAAAAGGTGTTATGTATAAAAAAAAAAAAGTAGATGTAGAAGTGTGATTTCTGTCCCCATTCGCATGGTCTGAAAAGCAGAGAATAAGTGTGAAAGAAAGGATCAGTGGCTAGGGGAATAGCAGATGGTGTCTGAGACAAGTGAAATGGCATCTGCAGGCCTTTAGCTGTCTGTCGAGGGAGTATTTGTCACCCTGACTAACCTTGTAGCCTCCAACCTTCAGATACCGAGCAGAGGCCTCGTTGAGCACCATAACCATGTCGGTGTTATTCTAACCATTTGCAACAGTGGTGACTCGAAATAGTCCCATTCAATACTGTACATAAATTATTCTGTCGTGCGGAGTGGCAGCGGGGCAAAGGGTTTTTCTGGTTGCTGGACGTGGGGCTGACCTGCTGCTAGACGTACATCAGAGAAAACGGAGAGCAGACGAGCAAACAATTTTGCAGAGATTCATCTCTGCATTGCAGGAGAGGAGGCGTGATGTGAGCCTCTTGACCTGTGGAGCGACATCAGCAGCATTTTAAACGACAAAGGATGGTGGAGGGTTGAATTTAAAATAGGGTTTTGAAAAGTTGAAAAAGACATAAAGGAGCAACATGTAGAAATGAAAACAGCATTAGCTTGTCCCTGCAGCTATACTGCACGCACCATTTTAAGTGCTCTTAATAGCCTGTGCTTTGCTGATTTTATTGTCCCTCTGGGTTTAATTAATGATAGTTTTTTGTGGTGTGAAGTATGAAAAGTATTCAACACACATCATGTTATCATGTTTGCAAACCTAAAAAAATTATTTGGTCATTCAGTTTAATGTAACTTTCATATGGTTTTGTATTTATAAGATATATTGTGTTATTATTATGAAATGTAATAAAAAATCTCAACTCTTTGGTCTACAGGGGTCATATAGGAGCCACCTGGTGTTATTTTGGCAATCTTTTCAGTATCTACATAACAGCCCCCCCTTACATTAAAAAAAAAAAACATGAAGTTGGTTTTAAATTTGTAGTGCGTAAATTGCTGCTTAATGAAGGAAAATGCAGCTGGACTTACCTCCTTCAGCCTTTTGGATGAGAGGCAAAGTTCCTCATTTACTGGTCCCCCCCACACCTCTATCTCTCTCTCTTTGTTATATACGCCCCTTCTCTGAGGTCAGGTTACATGTTCAGAAAAAGAGAGACTGGAAGGGTTTTGAGGTGTAGTGGGAGAAAACAAGATCACATGGATCTGGTCTCCTGTGTTGAGCTTGAACGCTGCCTCTTCACTCTACAGTGTGATTTGTCAGAGCAGACAAGGACCGAAAATACAGCATCTATAAATTACTTTTAAAGCAGGAGGATCAGACGGCAACAGTTGCTGAGGCCACCGACTGCAGATCAATTGTAGCTTGCAGTTATACCTTCTCATGAGCCACCGCCATGCAGCTTTAACGACCACAGATAATGTCACACCCGTATGGGATACTGTGCCTACGCGATCAAGTAAATATCAACATTTTATTTGTCAGTCATGTGGTTTAGGATTGGAAATTGATAATTAGTGAATAACATATTCTTGGAGGAATGCTTGTTGGTCTGAAAGAAAGAATGTCATTTAATTATTGATTCATGGCCTTTTACTTGTAACTATAAATCATCTTGACATTTAGGACCTTGAGTCAAATTATTACATTATGGCCCCAAGAAAAAAAATAACCAAGAAAATAAGAGCATGAGGCTAAGAAATAACGTCAATGTGTTGCTGTAGTCCTAAAAGACATGCAACAGACCCAATAAAATTTACATCGGTGCTGTGTTACTGTGGAAGGACATATACTGTATGACAATGAATCACTATATGTTTCATATGGAGATTTATAATGCAAGGGGGCAGGACTCAGGCCTTATATATTAACATGACATTAATTTAGCTGATGCTTTTATCCAGAGTGACTTCCAGTACATGCATTCAGCCTCCACAAGAGCGAGAGCTGGACATCATCATACATTTTTAACTGCATCCCTTTCAAACAAAGAACGGCGAGAGTGTCTAGTGGTCCGATCCGATACTTAAAGGGAGATTAGACATTAGCATTGGTAGCATGAGGCGTGGTCAAAATTTGTGCCCACATGCTTTTACTTTAAAGAAAAACACACTGCGCTTATAGCATAAAAGCCTGAAAGCTTCGAACAGCCACACTTGAGGGCAGGTTGAAGGCTGTGCGTCATAGAAAGCAGTAATAATAGTTTAAATCCAGGGGTGCTGCACTCTTTCAGACTTTTCTGGGAGACACTCAAGACACAAAACCTGCCAGAAATATCTGCGTTGCTAAGGAGAGGTTCAGACCTTACTTTCTCACCTTGTCACTCACTTGGCCAGACGCTGAGTGAAGTAGCTGTGCTGCTCGCTGAATGAAGTGGTTGTGCGTATTGAATTATCAGTTTTCGGGAAGTTACAAAAATTGTTGGACACGGCCCTCTGCGACTCTGGTGTTGGAAAAGTGGGTGCGTTCGGATGCTGTTCAACCATCCAACAGTTACACTTTTGTTATATTGTATTTGTTAGGTCACTGTTTTGATGGTTGTCACAGCCATACAGAGTGCACAGCATCCAGAAAGAAAAGTGCTTGCATAGCTCAAGTGCTGGAAAACTGCGTGATGCTCCTGTCATTTATTATAAACCGGCAAAGCTGCTGTCTAAACACAAGTTGTCAGTGTTATTGATGGTGGCCCGTGACCCATGTCCACCCAGTGTCAGGCGCTACATTGACAGAAAGTGAATCTGAGAATTTCCTTATCCTCAAAACAGAGGAGAAAAGGACAAAAAAGGGAGGCAGAGCCAGTAGGCACAGGCAGTCATACAACAATGAATAGAAAGGAGAGCACCTTAATGACATGCCGCAGTATGGAAATGTCCTAATTTTTGAATAAATCTTTAAATCTGTCTTAGAGCGTCACACCCCTATTTATCAGAGGAAGGAGTAGAAAAAGGAACGCGGGGAAAAAAGTAGAGCAGACAAAACAGGTGACACTGGAAGACTATCCGATGAAAATGACTTTGCTGATGTCTGCTGAGTAATAGAAGTCGACGTCTGTGCGCGTCAGCAGAATTTTTTATGGAATCCCCCCCCTCTCAACAGGGTGTCACGGCAGATATTTCATGTCAACGGGCAGATGCAGAGAATCTTTCCAGTCCTGTCGCGCTCTAACCTCTAAAAAAGGCCGACATCAGCAGGGTAACCTGTCATCCCACATGGGCAGCTAACGACCTGGCCTGTGCTTTCGGGAGCAGGGCGCAGTCGACGAGCCCCGCCATCCACGTCCAGTGAGACCACACCAAAAGAGACACGCGGGCTCATGAAAACACATGTGTAATTGATTTCCTTTGCGAGCACGCCACTTCCACGTTTGGCTTTATGCTGATGTTTCGAAGCAGGATTCTGTGACCCACAGTGCCGTCTCTCGCTGTCTCCGACGTGCGCGTGTGTGTTTGCATAAACCCTCCACTATACTCAAAATGAATGCTAATTTTTGCATTCTCAAAGGCTGCTGAATATGGAACTAGGTGTGAATGCCAGCATACTGAAGAGAATTTCACTGCAATATACTGATGGTGAAATTCAAAACAAAGAGGGGGCGT
>JAOXYL010000113.1:8730675-8743759 GCA_028564955.1 Terapon puta
TGTGTATGTGTGCATAATTATGTTTAAAAAGATGTATTATAATATACTATAATTAGTCAGTGAAAGAACTGATAATGCAAATTTCGAAAATCCACTTTGTTCAATCAGTGCACTGTTGCAGGTTGATTTAAGCACCTTTCATTTAATGATGACCCTCAGACGAGTGTTCGCTAACACCTCCCCTGAGCAGAGATTGTCCAATCACAGCATAGCAACCGTAACTAAGCACGGCAGGCCTGTCGACCTATGTATTTCTTCACATGCCAGGGCAGTGTGTGAGGATGTAGTAAGATAGTGTAGGTAGTGTGAGGAAAGCCCTCCTTCGTGACTTGTTTATCCAGCGTAATGTGTCTCCATTGTAGAAGCCAGTCCGTGATGCTATCAGTCACAGTTTAGACTAAGGTTAGTGGTTTTGTGCTGCTTTTTATTAGACCTGTGGAAGTTCATACTCCCAGAAAATCCCAGGCAGAGATACCCGAGATAGCACTGACAAAAGCATTAGCTAGTCCTCATTCCAAAAGCCTCTTGTATTCAAGTGAACCCATATTATTTGGGGGAAAAAATTATGTTAGCTAAATAGCCGAACAAGGTTATGTCAGAGTAAAATAAGTATTAATTGTATGTAAACAAGGATTACTAGATTTACATCGCAATACATGAGCAGTGACATTATTCTGTGTATACTGGCTACACTGATTGTCAGCACCAGGACTATCAAGTGCACTCTTGCACTAACACTAAAAAAAGTCATCCAGCGTCACGGTTTCCACAGAGCTAACATTAGCTTAATTAGCTAACTGGCTACCGTGGATGGAATCTCCTGGCAACAGTTGTTGCGTCAGCCGGCTTTTGTTTGCCATTGTCTGACATTAAAGACACACTGTTTAAAAAATAAGTGTTTCTAAGGGTAAATCTGCCAGCATTACACCAGGACAGAAAGCCTGAGAGACATCAACAGTGCCTGAAGGGGGGGCATGGCTTAGCTAAGACTCAGATAATTGTCAATTAATTAACAATTAGACTTTTCTAAAATAAGGAGCCGTGTGAATTTGGTTGAATCCTCTCTGTTAGTGCATGATTGTCTTACCAGGGGATGACATGTGCAGCTAATCTGCCCAATGAAGGCTTGTAGCACGCTTGCTGATACCTTTTACTTTCATTATAGTTTCAAAAATGTGTGCATAATCAGCTATCACAGAAACAGACTATAGTAATGAAAATAGAAATGTCTATATTGTAATAATATAATGATTCCTAAGAAAGTCAATCAATCTTAGTCTGCAGGCTCCTCCATTACCTCAGCTGACTGAGCTGGGGGACAGGTTAGAGTAAATGCAGCTCCCTTTAGGACATTTCATCCTATGTTGGTGAGAGTAGAAACCAGGTGGTTGTTTTCATTCACTTTTATTCTTTTCTGTTCTGAACAACTGGCGTGATTGCATGTGCACTTTGAATTTCTGTGTGTGTGTGTGTGTGTGTGTCTGTCTCCCAATCTATTATTGAGCGCTCTCTGCCGCACTCTGACAAAGTCACAGCTGATTAATAAGTAAAGACAAGACCCCCAGAGGTTGAGAGGAGCCCTGAGCCAATGACAAAGGAATAAATTCCTTACAAACTGAATTAAATCTTCCGTACTAGAACTTTTCCTTTTGTGAGTTCTGGCTTTTATTTGTCTCATTTGTTGCAGTTTGTTTAATTAGTCAGCAACTCAGCACGGCGATTGTTGCTGCCCTTTGGTGAAAGCTGCTCTGAAATCATCTGAACCAATCAATCTCACTTAACTTTCCTCAGAGCTCCTCTTTGTGTGACCTATGGGGAGGGGTGTGTGTGTGTGTATGTGTGTGTGGGGGGCGTGGGTCCTGGGATTAAGTTCACCCTTCACGGCTCCTGTATTTCTGCTTATTTATGAAAGATGTAGGAGGCAACGTGAAGATGTGACAACAAGCTACTACCAAGAAAGCAGCGCTGTCGCACTATATCTTATTATCCTCATGGACACACCTTCTGAAACGTGCACACACACCAACCTCATGCACACACAGGCACACATGCAGTAGACACACGGTGACACACGGGCACACACAGTGTCATCTTCAAAGGCACCCAGGGGCGGCATGGCCAACGTGACAACAGCCCTAATGAGCTCGCCTGAGTGGGTGACCCTGTCGCCTGGCGAGAGGAGTGGTGTCGCCATGGAGATGCGGAGGCGAAGGGTCTGAGTCATGGTGTCATGCAGGTGTGTTTGGAGGGGGATTAAAACACTTTCATTTTGTTGTATGATTCATACATCCGTGTAAATGCACATATAGATACAATATTACCACCCTTTTGCGGAAACTTGCTTAAACAACTATTTCTTACCAAATTAGCTAATGATATTCCTTCTCCTTTCCATGCTACTGTGCAGCAATGTGGCTTTAGTGCTCTGAGTAAGTGGCCATTATTCTGCCTGACAGGCCCAACCATGACACATTTAGGGGTTTGAGGTGTATAATGATGACTGTGTGCTCCCCAGTCTTTCATCATCTTCAGCAACAGGGAGAGAATGAGAGAGAGAGAGACGGTGTGAAGAAGGGAGAGAGACAGAAGCGGGAGAGGGATGCAGAGAGCTCCGGGGTCCTTGGTGTGTTCAGTGATGATATGCGGGGTAATGAACTTCCAGACTTTATGCAACAGAAGCGTGACGCTTCGCATCGCCTTGACTGTCAGCGATTTCTGCCCCGTATCGGTGAGATGAGGCCCCCTATAATCTCCTTCCATCCACTCCATACCAGCTTTTGAGGCTCGCTCCGCCGACTTAAAGCCTGCATTTCATTTGTCAGCCTAATGGTGAAATTTGTAAGGAGTTTAAATTCATGCTTCCTCCTGGAGGTGTCATGAGTAGTTGTCGGCTGTGACACCGGGGGAAGAAGCGAGCTTGCTTCTTGGTGTGAAAAGCAATCACTTTAAACTTGGACAAGTTAGAGCGGCTTAATGGAGGTACAGCATTCAGTCTGTGAGGGTGCGTAGGATTTGGTATCCTGTATATTGATGATACAATTAATATTAATCAAATGTAATGGGATGTATGTATGCAGTAAATTGCAATCACAGCCTCATAAGTTACCTACACTTAAAAGAAGAGTTCTGCTTTACTTTTGTCATTCTTTACCATGATTTTATTGGTTATGATAAAATTGTGGTAACATCAAAGTAACAACTGAGATCTGGAAATATAATGTCCAGCAAGAGACACTGGTCAAGCAAAAAGCCAACAGTATTACCATATTATCACTTGCAACATACGTTTTTCTGCCTCACTACTACAATTCACATTTGCCAGTTCCTATGAAAATAAGTTGTAAACATTCAGATGTATCCAAATAAAAACAGGCACACTGGCACAGAAAGGTACAGTACGTACATTGACACAAAGACACATTTACTGTAGAGGCCCTTTTTCTTGGCTTGCAGTGGAGAGAAGCCGGAGCCTCTCATCACACATGAATAATTAAAACCGAAAGAACGGCTTTGCTTTTTTGCAGGGTCAGCGCGCAATCAGTAGGAAAGGTCGAGAGCGGGGACACTGTTTTGAGGGGGGCAGGGAATGAAAACAAGCTGGTGCGGCGGCACACATGAAAGAAAGGTGTGGCGTTGAGATTGGGTGACTAGAGGGGTGAGGGAGGGGGGAAAATTGGTCGGGAGGTTGAGTGCGAGTTGAATTGGATTTAAAGAGGGTGGATGGGTCTTTGGCATTATTACAAGGAGGGATTGATACCTTGGTTTGACCGAGAAATCGATCACGGCTGTGAGGGTGGTTGAAAAGACTGTGCATCCCTGCTGTTGCATTATCGCGTTGTCTGTCTTTGTTCTGTCTTGGAGAAGAAGATATTGTGTGTCACACTGTCAGATTACAGAGTCCTGGAGATGTCTCTTGGAATGCATTAATGTTTACATGCCTCTTTACATGAAGGGAACTGTAAAGATTGTGGGGAGGGTATTAGTGCGTAGGAGCGCTTTGCACATCCATGCTAATGGAAATATGGAAATGTGACTGACGGTCTGTGCGTGCATGTGTATGTATGACTGCCTGTGTTTCCAGTATTGCCACTTTGGCTATGAAACAGCAACCAGTGTTGCTGTAGGAGATTAAACTCTGTATTATAGTTATTATATCAATGATGCGTTTGAGGCTGCATCAGTAGACGACTGAAATGTGGCACTTATTCATCACAGTGTTTTATATATTCCGGTGCGGGTGCAGAGACCGTTAATAAAGGAATAAAAAATTCAAAACATTACAGTTTGGCTCAATACAAAGAATAATGACACTGCAGAGAGAGCTGATGAGAAAGCTTCATCTACTGTGATGCTCTGATGGTTTCCAGTCTCCTGTATTAGTGCTTAGAGCTTATGTTTACACATCAGCATGAACCTTTTCTTCAACCACGTGCTTCAGTTTTCAAGAGAAAGGTCTTTGAGAACGGTAACCAATGTGGTCTGAAATCCTGACGGCTTTTTGACTTGGGTTGGAGTGTATTTCCCAAACCAAATTAAGAACAGGACAAAGCTGGTGGTATTACTCTAACCTGATGTAACAGCAAAGGCAACATTGTAGTTTATGGCCCGAATAACTTCTAATGTGACCCTTAAAGCGTTGCCGTTAGCCGCTCCTTAGCATGGAGGAAAAAGCGGGTTGCTGCTTGTGTGGGTGGTAAGCTAGCTAGGCGAGCACGCTAACGTTAGAGCGGACAAAGACTATGTTTAATCCTTACAGTTTAGTTCTCGTATGTTCGGGATACGACCCCTCTGAATTCTCGACGCCAAGTATCGCTCTCGCTGCCGCGGAGCCCCGTACTCACACACACAGCTGCCTTAGCATGTTGCTACGGCCGCCGAGTTATGATTGGACAACCTGCAGTGCGGGGGAAGGGTTTAGCTAACTGTTGATTCACAGGGGATAAAAGCAAAGATTAGAGAAATGTCTGAAAAGGTATGGAACATTCTGTGCAGCATGAATGTTTTGTTGTTGTTGTTAGTTTTTTTTTCCTTTTCTGTCAATTTATTTCATGACCCCTTTGTAGCTCCCCCCACCCCCCTCCCTCACACCCACCGCAGGTAAGGGAATACTTGTCTAGCCCATGCATAAAAGATCTTTCTCAATCTCACAACAAAGGCCCGCGTTTTTCTATAGGATTATATGAAAAGCCCTCATTTTTCCCGTGTGCACTGTGATGATTACCTACTTGCCTCTGAGCGAAAGATGAACTTTTAGCCCAAGTTGCAATTACTAAAAATCTTCCTCGACCAACGGACAAGCGGACTTGTGCATGACCTCGGATTGGTACCAGTCCATGTGTCCATTCTGCCCACTCTAATCATCAATCTGCAGCCTGGTTCACCAGCCGCTGGCACCTGTCAGGATGAAAGACATGGATTAGAGACAGAGAGAGAGAGAGAACGTGAAAAGGTTGGGCATACAATACCAGCATCACGTGTCCCGTTGCTAGGGAGGCTGTGTGTGTGTGTGTGTGTGATGTAAATCCAACACCACTGTCAGGCCTAGCTGCAGGCACAATAGGATGATATCCAGATTTGTATGTGTGTGTGTGAGTGTGTGTGTGTGTGTGCTTTTCTCCAAGAGTCATGTGTGGCTTATATGATCGCGTGTGAAGTTTAAGATAGCTTGTGCCTCTTCTGCTACGATGTTTTGGAAAAGACTATCACTACGCATCATGCTCACCCATAGAATCAAACAGCCTCGCACACACGCGCGCACACGCGCGTCCGTGCGCGCGCCCGCCGCTCATGCTTATCCCCTCCCTGTTTCATGTCTAAAAATAGATCTTTTTCTCAATGATCTCCCTGCTCCTCAAAGGCAGGCTGGCTGTAAGACAGGCGTGTGCATGGGGTTAACTGCAGCCCATCCTCTGAAGAGCTCTCCCGTTCTCACTATTCCCACCCCACCTCCACCCTAACACACACATACATACACACACACGCCCTCAGAGCAGCCCATTCAGGGTGCAGATGGCAGCTAGTGTGTGTGAGACAAGAGACCGAGTGCACTCAGTTGGTTAACAGGGAATCGGGCTCATTGACATGCAGGCAGCGCCTCTCCGCCAGTCCAGGAGAGTAAGCTTCGCACTGGAGCGAGCTGGGAGACAGTTAGCTCGCGTGCCATGATGGCCATATGCTCACTGCAGCCTGACTTCCTACCACTCCTTGACGCCCTTAAAGAGGATTGCATTTCTTATACGGTTAACCCACCACAATCGAGTGTAACAAACATTGTGATATTTGTGTGCAGATGTGATCATAAAAGTCGCTAAATATCACGATCCACATTTAGCTGCCGCGCTATTTATTTCTGTGCGTATGCAGAGAGCAGCGCGTTTAATTTTCTTTTCTGACCCGGTTATTGTGTGTATGTACCCACCGTAATCCCCAGTCACTCACTCCACCATTCAGACTTCTTGTATGTGTCCATTCAGGCGCATCAGCACAGCAACGGCGCAGCAGCACGCAGTGTCGAAATGAAAATTAGAACAAGAAACACCTTAAGGACAAGGTCGGTGTCGTTTTATTTTTGATCATCAGCCACTTATATCATTTGTCCAATGAAGTCACTGAAAAATATACTTTGCCCATAATGTGAAGCACACATCTAAGGCTCTTTGTTCATTTAGAAATAGAAAAACATTAATAGAATCCTGCTGTTGCACATTATCCATATTGTTTTATTAAGATGCAAATGACCTGACAATGGCCTATTTTCTAGTATGATGTTGATTTTGAAAGTTCATTCTGGATGTTGGACACAGAAAAAGGGTCTACTTATGCTCCTCTCTTAGAGCTTCTGACCCTGTGATAACGATTGAAAATGATGTTGCACACTTGCTTTTGAATGAATTCCACGGGCCATGTTCATTGTAATGAAGAAATCACTGACCCAAATGCAGGCATTTTATGTGTTTTTGGACAGCATTGGGCACAGGTGTAAGCTACATCAAATACAGTTGTAGACTGAATAGAATAAATGTATTGTTGAGGGGGGGATTTGTGGTATTTATTGCCAAATAATGAATAGCCTAACATAAACAAGTTAAAAAAAAAAAAATTCCGGGTCTAATCAGTCGACTTTTATTTTATATAGTAGGACTCACAGTACAGGACATCAGAAACACTATGAAGGGACAGGTGCAAACAGACAAGTAGGTGATGTCCTCATTATGGGCAGTGGCATAACAGTGGGCTATTTAGCGTAGCAGGTAGAGAGAAGGTCATTGTGATGTGATTCCAGTCTGTTTGAGTCTAACAAGCAGACAGGATCATCCAGTGGGATTAGTACAGCCCGGCAATCTCTTCAACATGTGCCGCGTGATCGTGAGCGTTTCAGAGAAATGGGCTGATTAAAGGTACCTATCAGCAGTCGGGCTGTTACCTTAGAAATACCTCAGACTGGAGACAGGAGTCTGTTGTTTTCATTTCTTTTCAATTTCACACATAAATTTCTCCTCAGCCAAACCTTGTCTTTTGCGTCGTGACTTATGAGCCGCGTCGAAACAAAGCACACACAATAAAATAGAAACCCTCCCTCGCACTCATTGCCCAATTAGCCAAACCATTCATGTTCACATCTTTTTTTATTGCCTCACACCACCGTCTTAATTAATAAAATTGTCATCCCTCATAAATTAGGATCATTTCTGGACCCTGCGTGTGTGCGTGTGTGTGTCCGCGCGCGTGCCTAATCGGTGTCTCTACAGCTGAGGCAGTATGTGTGTCAGCAATAGCCGAGCTCTAACAAAGTACCATCTATCACTCTGCGCAGCCAGGCTTCAATAATAATTGGGTTAGAATAAATGGGCCATGATTTTGGAGCAGAGAGGAAAAAAAAAAAAAGTGGAGAGATTGCCAGCCAAAACAAAGCCACAGACAATTCAATAACCAGGCCCCACCCAGAGAGGCAAGAAGCAGAGCGGCGAGGCACAGCGAGGCAGACGCTGCAGACACAAAGCGGATTGATGTCCTGCCCCTGTGCAGGGCCAGTTGTGAATAAAGATATATCTGTTACTAAGGCAGGGAGGAGGCTGCGGCCCTGAGGCGGTGAGACAGAGTGACACAGCAGAACTCTGCAGCATTTTATCAGATAATAAACGGCAGCATGCAGGAAAGGCAGCATTTTATCATGTGAAAGAGGTGGATGCTGATCGCTTAGAATACAATTCACAAGAGGTGGGAAAATAAACAATGGTTAAATCGCAAAAGACAAGGTTAATTTAATTGCGTGAAATATATAAAGTGTCTTGTCCCATACTTTGGCTCGTGGAACGGTCACTGTGTTGTTGCCATGTAAGCTTAAGCAGCAACATGTCATGAATTGAAATACTGGGATTACCCAGAGTGGTGGAAAGGATAATATCTCTCTTCTTATCCATTGTTTAGAGCTAATCTAAAGGAGGAAAATAATCAACTGTATAATAAATAATAGCCTACCAACAGTCAAGGTTGGTTTCTTTTAACCATGATATCAATCATTCCAAAAGGTGACATTAGTTCCCCTAACCTTAACAAACCAGTGATATGAATCTACTGTATTTACGCTTAACAAGGTGCTTATTTTAACCCAGATCAGTGACATTATGAGTTACATATTTTGTTAGACAGTTCTAAGATTTTGAAAGAACCAACAGTGATATACTTTTCTGACACAGGCATTAAGATCTAAAGATGGTGTCATCTGAAGTTTAATTGGGAGGTCATGTCATATGACATTCGTGGCCTCCGTGCCTGTAATAAGACAAGCTGCCATATGGTTGAAGACCTTTTGAAGGTTGTGACCTTGTGGGAAAAGCCATCTATATCCCAGGTGAAAGGTCAGGAGGAAACTGCCTTTTTCATGCATGTAGGTTCACCACCACACAACAGGCTAAAACATACTTTCAAATTAATGATATTTATGACAAATCATGAATATTACAAATCATAAGATTCAAATGGTTATTATGTATGTATGTATGGCAGAGTAATTAAACTGTTCTGGCTGCTTTATTCTGGCGTCATATGCAATGATGGCTATGTGGCACACACACACACACATATATATACATATATATATATATATATATATATATATATATATATATATGTCTGTGTGTGTGTGTGTGTTGGAAAGCAATTATGAAATGATAATGTACCCTATCAAATAAATTTATTATAATTATACATATATTATAAACTGCTAGACACTACATACCTACACAGTATTAGTTGTGTTGGAAAGCAATTATGAAATGACATTGTACCCTATCAAATAAATGTATTATAATAATACATATATTATAAACTGCTACAAATCTGTATGTTATATTTAATTATATATATCACAAAATGGATAATACATTATCTGTGGTATCAATTACGTCTATCTATTTTATGTCATATCTAAGTTTTGCTCCAGAAAGTCTTGCATGATGGAGAGTAGAAGCTCTTACGGAGACAGCAACTGTTAATCCTCAGTTTCTTGTAGGAGGACAGGGAAAGTGGGAGCAGGGTAGACAAGAGGAAGGAGGATATAGAGGAAAATGAAAGCAAGAAGTAAGTTCCAGCCCTGACAAGAGATGTAGTGGTTGGAAACAGCATTTCCAAGGCAGCTTTGGGCATCCCGTGTGTCACACATGATGGCACACACACCCACATGCAAACACACATTCACACCCTGGTGACAATACGCTTCACCCACTCATCCTCTGACACCGTGTGAATGACAAGGTAGCAGTCGGTTGCTCTGTGAAATCTTTGGCAGACTCGCTCACACACACTCATGCTTGTACACACAAACACATGCGTGACTCACCTACAGATACACTTAATGCATGCAAGGATGGTGACGGATTGGGACAGTCTGTATTACTGCAGATCATTCTCCAAAACAAAACCGGCGGATTCCACCTTCCTCCAGTGGGTTTGCATCGGGAAAGAGATTAACGCTCCTCCTTTTTTTCCAAAATCTTTTATGGCGTGAAACAGAGTAGTGGCTCGGATACAGCGCGGCAATGTGTTGCATTGCCTAAAGTGGGGGTTTTGAAGTCACAGATAATCTGCTTTTGAAACAATGAGATAGTGTTGCTTTTCATTCGGCTCGGTTAAGCCATGCTCCAAATGAGGAGAGGGAGATAGTGTGGATCAAACGTTTTTGTGTTGAATCCCAAAAATGTTACAGCTCTTTAAAGTCACAACAGCTGCGAATTCTCCATCTATTGTGCTGACTTCTTTTGGAGATGATGGAATTTAGCATTTTGGACAAAAATAATCCTCATGAAGTACTGATCTCAGACATCAATGGGAAAAGAATCTTTTTTAACAGCTGGGTGCTGCATTTTAGCTTAATCTGCACATTGGTAGACTCTGGGAGGAAAATACAGAAAACTGCCAAGCAGAATGAACAATAGGTGATTCCACTGCAGCTGAATGAGCTTTACGGACATGATCCAAGCATATGATTAGCCATGACGGAACTACATATCTCTATCATCATTTATATCATCATTACTTATGATAATGCAGATTGTTTCCTTGAAAGGATAAAGTGCGAAAAATAAGGGAAAAATCATGCATAAAATTTAAAACAGTTTGATGGAGAAGTTTAAATGTTCTCGCCTCCACAAACTGAAGTCATGTCTGCATAAAGTGGGCGTGATGGTTGACTTCTTTTTTTTTTTGGAAAGTTACCAGAATTGCTGGAGGCAGCCCACCAGATTCTGCCGTGTCGGTGAGGTGCACTTATTTGAAGCATGCTGAAGTTCTTAGCCTGTTGCTGATTCTTCCATAAATAGTCCTTTCAGTTCACCCGACAGATTTGCACCTCTCATTATTTTTCATTTTACTAGTGTCATTTCTGTCTTCACTGCTTAGAGGACTTCCATTGCATGTCTTTTCATCCTGAAAGAGGGATCTCTTCAGCTTTACACTTCTCTAGGTTTCTTCCTTAATTTCCAGTTTAAAGCCTTCTCTTTGGACCCAAATCGATGATCTATAGATAGAGAGTGCGATCCCCAGAGTGTAAGGCCCTTTTATATTATATTGTCGTTATATCCCGTTACGTTGTACAGACCGATTGAAAAAGCAGCAGCAGAGTTCATTTCTATATAAAATGATGCTTGGCTGAAGTACATAAGAGAAGGTATATATATATATATATATATATATATATTTATATATACACATACATATATACATATAGTATATATACAGACACACACACACGCACACACATTTTATATTACACACAGACTATTACATGTCTTTGTAAAACACATTATGGCTTCATCCCGTTACAAAATCCTGGGCTGAACTCTCGAACCTGGAATATAAACCTGCCTGTAAAAAAAAAAAACACACACTTTATGCAACATTGCAATATGTATATTTAATTCCCCCTCTGAATGTGCCGCCCAGTGAAAGAGAATTATTTATTAGGTCAATTTAGTCCAATCCATATCTCGCATGTTAGCAATGGACAGCCTTTTATTACTTTTATTATTATCATTAGCAGGGTTATGATGCATGAAGCTCACTCGAGCCGTTATTTAGATTTTATTCAGAACATAAATTCTGATCCTTTTGTTCTCCTGCCTTTATTTGTATGGTAATGTTTGAGAAAGAGGCGTGAAGCTGAATGACATTTCTGTATTACACCGAATATAAGCCGCGCTGTGCAGAATACCAACGACTGTATTAGGGTGTGAGGGCAGAAAAGGACAAAGCAGGACACTGCAGAATGTGTCAGAGACAAAGATCAAAACGAGATGTTCCTCATTGAAATTTAAGTAAGGAAAATCGCCCCAGGGGACAAACAACATTCAGAGTGATCTGTACACGGGGAGATCTCCAGGTTTTAGCGTGCACACTTTGCCCGATGTTTGGCCGTGTAGAGCAGAGGGGAGGTCGGAGGGTAAAAAGGGAAGAAAAACCGAAAGAGGCAGGGAACACGGAGTCCTAAGCACACAAATCCATGTTTGCTAATGGAAACGGGCTGCTTCTCGGCCCTGCCACATTCAAAAGAGCTGCGGCCCGTCGACTGCGCTTTAATCTTCGGCAGGTGCATAAACGGAAAGCAGACACAAGGACAGGGGGAAACAAAGGTTAAGTGGGAAAAAAAAGCTTTACTGAATGGAAACCATAGCAACTTGCTGCAGGTATACTGCCTATTACATAATTCAGCTAAACTGGCAACCACTCAATCACACACAGTCCCATTAACGAGCTGCAGTTTAGTTTTATCAATGTAATTCAACAGAGCCATTTATAATAACTCTGTCATTAGTCATTTTCACTTCTATTTACCTGTGACTGTGGGCCACCTCGCCCATGCAGCGAAGTGTGGTTACTTTTACCATACATTATAAACTCAGGCTGCCTGATTTTGTATGTTACTGTTTTTGTTCACCCTCACTGGGCATTATTTCAATTCATAACTGGCAGTTGCTTTCAGTCAAAAAGCTCCTATTAACCAAGTTATTGTGTCCTACCTGCACACAATAACTTGAATATAAATGCAGGCTTAAGAGCCTCTCTGAAAGTAGAGAAATGTTGACAGCCCCCTGTGGTTTAATTGTTCAAATATAGGTCGTAGTTTTAACTGAGCGTTTTGACTTGTGTTCATGCAGTGCACAGTTCCATACGACAGGAGCTGTGTGCCCACTCCACATCACCCGCAAGTGACCATAATAACAACATTTGTATGTCTGCATGTGTCCGCTGAATGCTCGCATGTTTGTGTAACGTAGTATGTTTGCAGTCGGAATAGCCTCTGGCATCTCTCAGACACGGAGTCGGCGACGAGAGATGAGGATGGCGCATTGGCCACAGCTGAGCTCTGGCACTGATGAGAAAACAAGTAATCAAAGAGACATGAAGAAGAGGAGACGCTCCGGATTTGTGATAGGAAGGAACTAACGAAGGATGGAAGGAGGGTAGTTTTCGCAGCACTGTATCAGTTGGTCCGTCCCACATATGATGCTGCCTGTGGTGGCTGACAGGCATGGTGTCTTACTAGACAGCTGTCAGGCTGGATGTGAGTGTGTGTCTGTGCTCCCGCTGT